>BLBF01000045.1:13300129-13326342 GCA_015471245.1 Laticauda colubrina
GAAGGAAGGAAGAAAGAAAGAAAGAAAGAAAGAAAGAAAGAAAGAAAGAAAGAAAGAAAGAAAGAAAGAAAGAAAGGCTGTAATTTGAGGATTGATGATTACAAATATTTATGATTATAGAAATAATCTTTATGAAATAATCTTTAGAAATAATGTTTATTTTAGTGTAAGAAGTTACTGTTATATTTCTGTCTGTACCACAAAATGTGGAAGTTACTCTTATTCTGTTTCCCCCCTTTTCTGCACTCCTAATTTTGCTCTTTTTTTGAGCTTTTCTTTTTCTAATTCTTATTTTTCTTAGTGATATTTTATCCTGTTGAAATTTAATAAAGTTTATTTAAATATATATATAAAGAGAAGACTAAAGATATCTTTTATATCTTTTAAGTCCCACTCTAAATGGCAACTTTTCACATTTCCCATCAGCTAAAAAGCTATCCATTTGTACTTTAAGCTGTTCAGGAACTTAAAAAGAATAATACTAAAAACTCCCAAGTTTACCTACTCTGAGGACATCCCTTTTCCACTTGGTTTTTCATTTGTTAAACTTATAAACAGAATTTTAATTAGAATTTTTTTGTTATTAAACACCCACAAAACAATAACAAATTTTGGAATTTTGAGCCACGGTGCACAGTGGTTCAATTGCAGTACTTCAAGCTACTTCTTCTCCCTCTCAGCTGCCTGAAATTTGGCAGTTCAAATCTCACCAGGCTCAAGGTTGATTTAGCCTTCCAACTTTCCGAGGTTGGTAAAATGAGGACCCAGATTGTTGGGGGCAATAGGATGACTCTGTAAACCACTTAGAGAGGGCTGTAAAGCACTGTAAAGCAGTATATAAGTCTAAGTGCTCTTACTATTTTAAAAGTTTGATGCTTAAGATTCTGTGTTAAGACTAATGTAGCATTTACACAAGCAGAAGGTATGCATTCTGCACTACAAAAACACAACCTTCATCAAAAGATGTTCACTGAATTAATTTGTATTCAATAGTAAATAACACTCCTGCCCCCAATCATATCTTCGCGTATAGAAATTACTCCAATAATGTATTCTAGAAGGGCACCCCTCTGGCCCCATTTATCCAATATACTAATGTTGGAAATCATCTATAATAGGATTCAATAAGCCAAGTTCATTAAACCTGAAGAGAAGTCACAAGACGTATATAGAAAGAATCAGAATAATCAGTTGAAAGATTTATTATAGATAGGCTTTAAAAAGCAAAATAGTTTGGTTAATGCTGCGAGATAAAGAAAGAGTTATTGTGTGGGTCAAAGTAAGCAAAACACACAAAAATATAAGATGTAAAAAAGCCAGTAAATCTAATTGAATGCTGAGTCTGAGCCAAGGACAAGTTTCATACAGAATGATGAAAGAATGTATTGTGTTTAACAACAGCTATAATAAACTTATCTTGGCTACACTAAGGATGTTCAGAAGTCTTCTATTATTTTTGCAGCATTCCAGTACAATTCAATAAAAACTGAAAGAAGAGTTTTATTTTTTTATATGCAACACACTTTTTACTTCCTTTATTTATTTTTAAGTTCTATAAGCTATTAATTTATTATGCAAGATTGTTGCTGGGTAATTTAATTATATTGTTCTGATCAATGCCAGATTAAAATGTAAGTATGTCACACATATATCAAGACACATATTTATAATATATATAGAGAGAGACATATGTGATCTATAAAATTTCATATCTCCATATCAAAATTTGTGCGAAGTCCTGCATAGACTCAATGAAATAGACTAGAATTTTTAAATTGATGCTATCTCAGTCTGAAGAGGTGAAGAAATATACAGCGTATACAGAAATATAGGCAAAACTAAAAAAATTATTAATGCAACTTATAAAATTTCTCCATCACGAAGACATTTTTCCCATCCTTTTAGAGTATGCAATTCAAACATGCAAATATTACTCAGTCGACAGGATTGTTCAATAGAAAAGCTGTCCCTGTGATTGAAGACAAATAAACAGATTTCAGAATGTTACATATACAGTGCTTATGACAAGAAGCATGCCACACGTCCTTCACAACACAATTGCTGAAATGAATTGCCTGTAAGAGTCTCCTTTGCTCAGTTCTTTTCCTGGCAATGGAGTTTAGCTGCAGAAATGCCTCTAGATGGTGCTGATACAACAGCAACAACTTTTTTTTTTTTTAAAAAAGCAGGAAATTTGTGCATTAACCTGAATTAATTTATCTAAAAGGTTGTGGCAAATTATTCAAGCTGCCTTACTGAGCTGTGTTTAAACACATCTACTTTAATATTGTTTATTCCTGTAAATGCATTGAAACAAATGCAGATAAAAATACAATTCTCTTGACTTTTAATTGAAGAAAAGTCAACTTATTATTAATCAATTTGTTGCAGTCTGCATATAGTTCAACATGCCCCTTTTTATTTCTGATAGACAGTCAGATTTATATCCAATCAATTATAAATTGAGGATAGATAGATAATAGTTAGAAGACAGACAGACAGACAGACAGATAGATAGATAGATAGATAGATAGATAGATAGATAGATGATAGATAGATTAGTAAATATAGATAGATTTATATCCAATGATAGACAGATGATAGATGATAGATAGATAGATACATGATAGATAGATAGATAGATACATGATAGATAGATAGATAGATAGATAGATAGATAGATAAATAGATAGATAGATAGATAGATAGATAGATAGATAGATAGATAGATAGATGATAAACAGATGATACATAGATGATAGATTATAGAACGATAGCTAGATAACTAGCTAGATAACTGGAGAGAGATGGATAGATTTATATCCAATCAATGTCATTTCTGTTCTATCACTTTCTGATTTATATTACCATATAATATATTTAGATATTCATATTTGATATTGAGCACCTCTGCCATTAATATTTTAATACACTTTTCCTATAGACATATATTGTAGATAGATAGTAATCAGCTGCCTCAAATGTATGTTCTTTCTATATTGAGGTCTTATTTTAAGACCTCAATATAGAAAGATGTAAGCTAGTACATTCTGATGTGCGAGATAAAATTGTTTTATCTGAAAAGTAGACCATGACTGATTTGCATGGCAATTCAGCTTAGTGGCTCTATTTCATGAAGATGAAGTTTTCTCTCCCGGCATCTACAAGAGCACTGTCATTATACTTTATTGAGATTCAGTCTTTCTCTCAGTTGTCTCATACTGAAATCAAATCTGAGTGCTCCACAATGGAGGAAAGGATGTGATCACAAAATAATGAGTGTGCTAGTATACTCACAATCAAGTTACAATCCCCTTCCAAGCACACAGTTCAGGACCATGGCTGATTTTTTGATTAGCAGTTCTAAACTTGATCAATGTCCTCAGGAAAATGTATTGTCTTATCTTGTCATCTAAAGGCCCTGTCACACTACCCAACGGATGCAAAACGGACACAATGGACGAGCAAAATGTTCCATCTGTTGTTATCTGCTCTCAAAAGGGGCAAAAATTTGCATAACCGGAGCGGATAACACGGACGGGGGGAGGACACAGGGCGGATGGAAAGAGGATGCGGAGTGGAAGCCTAGCGGATGGAAGCGGATAAAGCAGATGGCACATCCACAGGGCTTCCGGGGGGCCTCAGCAAAGCGGATGCGAAACGGATGAAGCGGATGCACAGCGGATGAAGTGGATGCAGAGCGGAAGCCTAGCGGATGCACAGCAGAACGGATGCCTGGCGTTAATTGCGCATGCGGGGGGGATGCATTGAGTAATCCACGTGGATATAAAGGGAAGCAGCTCGCATGTGGCCAGCATTCGGAGGAAAGACCTGCTGCAGGATACATCGAGTCCTTGCCTACCCTGCCTGCATGCCTGCCTGCAAGGCTTCCTGCCAGCCTGCCTCCAAGCCTCCTGGCCAGCCTCCCTGCCAGCCTTGCTCTCTGCCTGCCTGCCAGCCTTGCTGCCAGCCTGCCTTCCAGCCTCCCTGCCAGCCAGTCTGCCTGCCAGCCTTGGTGCCTGCCTGCCTGCCTGCCTTCCTGCCAGGCTTCCTGCCAGCCTTGGTGCCTGCCAGCCTTGGTGCAAGCCTTCCTGCCAGCCTTGGTGCCTGCCAGCCTCCCTGCCAGCCTGCCTGCCAGCCAGCAACCCCACAACCATGGGGAAGAAGCGAAAGTCTCAGCAACCTGCCGCCCTCCCTGGCAAGAGGGACAGGGCCACCCTCCAGGCCCTGTCCCTGGCTCTGCTTCTGCTGGGGCTTCTACTGCTCGGGCTCGCTCTTCTGGTGCTGGAGCCTCTGCTGAAGCTGCTCCTGGCGGTGGTGCTCCTGCTGCTGCATACTCTGCTGAAGCTGCTCCTGGTGGTGGTGCTTCTGCTGCTGCGTACTCTGCTGAAGCTGCTCCTGGTCCTGCTAGTCCAGCTGGTCCTGCTGATCCTGCTCGTCTTGCTCGTACTACTCGTCCTGCTCGTGCTCCTGGTCCCACTCGTGCTCCTGGTCCTGCTCGTGCTCCTGGTCCTGCTGGTGCTGCTAGGACTCCTGGTGCTTACTCTGCTGCTGCTGATCCTGGTCCTGCTGCTGCTGCTGCTGCTGATGATGATGATGATAATGATGATAATAATCCTGCTGCTTCTGCTGCTGCTGCTGCTGATGATGATGATGATGATTATGATCCTGCTGGTGATGATGATGATGATGAAGGTGATGATGATGATGATCCTGCTGGTGCTGCTCCTGCTGGTGGTGTGGAGAAGCAGCCCCTGCCACCTGGGAGCCCCTCTGATGAGGGCCCATCTGGTCCTGCCAAAGGGAGGAAGAGGCGTATGCGGGGACGGGAGAGGAGGCAATACTTCATTGAGGAGGAAAACGAAGATGAGGTGCTGGAGTGGCTGAGAGAGAATGACTATCTGTGGCAGAAGGGACACTGGCTGTACAGGGACACCAAAAGGAAGCAGGCTGCTTGAAGAGAGAGGGCGGAGAGTATGCGTTACACTTCGGAGGTGCTCCTCGGCTGGTGAAAGCACATGGACACCTGGTACGGGAAGCTGCACCTGAAGAAATCTGGCCAGGCCACGGTTAAGCTGACGGACAGAGAGACCTACGTCATGGCCAGGTGCAGCTTCCTGGAGGGTGAGATCTGCCACCGAGAAGCACCAGGAGCCCCTCTGTCTACCCTCTCTTTCTGGCAGCCTGCTGAGACCCAGGACTCTTCTGGTCGAGAGTCAGTCCCTGTCTCCAGGCAGGTTTCTGTGTTGCGTGCCACAGCGGAGAACCCGCGGACAGCTGTTGTAACCATGGTGGAGCACGTGGAGGACTCCCTGGTGCGGTGGGAGAAAGGAGACATCGAGTCCACCACAGTCATAGCCGCATCCACCACCACCCAGCTCCACCTCCACAGAAAGGCAGAGAGCCAGACAGCAGGAGAGGAAGAGCCACACTGTCCTGCTGGAGATCAGGGACACCATCCGCACCAGCATAGATCTCCTCTCTCAGCTGGTCCACACCGACTCCTCATCCTCCAACCGCAAGCCCTCCCTCACCTATGTCAACCAGACCCTCAGGAACATGGAGGAAGCCCAGTACCAGGTGGTGAAGGACCGGATCACCGAGCTGCTTCACAACCCTCCAGATCCAGAGGAATCTGGATCTGCTCCCACCCAGTCCAGGTCTGCTCCTCCACCTCCACCCCAGGTGATGTCCCTCCCATTCCAAGGCTTCCCACAGCCCCTCACCTACCAGGTCTATGGCTACCAGGAGGTCCAGCAGCACAGGCAGCAGCCCTTCACCGTCCAGGCACAGAATCATCGGACGACACCGTTGCCACCGGTTCCACTGATGCCACTGATGCCACCCACGACAATGATGCCACCGACGACAGCGATGCCACCCACGCCAGTCCTCACCCAGCTGCAGACCAGACAGCCCCACTACACTACTCCTTCCTCCACCCCACAGCCAAGCCCGGCCTCAGTACATCTTTCATCAGTACTGGGGCTGACACCCCATGGTATAGAGGAAGGACCTCTCAGCATCACGGGTCTGAGCCAGCTATCTGAGAGCTTCCTCAACACAACGTCCCCTGTTGTCCTCTCGGGGCCAGGCACCCCAATGACGATACAGACCAGCACTCCAGCACGACCCACCTCCACAGCACCTGGACCCTTCACCCCTGAGACTGGGCACACCTCCGAGTGACCAATAATAGTGCCAGAGACTGGGTAGCTGGTTACCTGTGGACTTTATTTGGACACTTGACTTGGGTCGTTTTTGTTTTACAGCTTGTTGTTCAATAAAGTTTATCTTTGATTCACACATTTCCTTCATTTCTTTTTTTTAATAAAGTCTTGGTGGAAACTTTTAGAATTGGTTTAAGCTTTTGCATGCTTGTTGGATGGGTTAAGATAGCAGTGGGATGGGCAGGGATACCTGTGGGATGGGTAATAGCTGTGGGATGGGTAAGGATAGCAGTGGGATAGATAAGCCTCCAGTGCAAGCATAGTGGGACTGTATGATCCACCCTCCCAGGTGCCACACCTATGGCCCTGTATTATTAATAATAATGTAATAATCATCCATACATGTCAACACAAACACAACTCTTTATTAAACGCCCTGTTCATTGTAGGCCCACCCAACATACATGGCCCAATCTCATCTGTGTGATGAGACAGGCTGATGGAAACACCCATTAATCATCTATCATCCTTTGGGATGGGTAATAGCTGTGGGATGGGCAGGGATACCTTTGGGATGGGTAATAGCTGTGGGATGGGCAGGGATACCTTTGGGATGGGTAATAGCTGTGGGATGGGCAGGGATACCTTTGGGATGGGTAATAGCTGTGGGATGGGCAGAGATACCTTTGGGATGGGTAATAGGCGTGGGATGGGTTAGGATACCTGTGGAATGGGTAATAGCTGTGGGATAGATAAATCTCCAGTGCAAGCATAGTGGGACTGTATGGTCCACCCTCCCAGGTGCCACACCTTTGGCCTTTATTATCAATAACAATTTAATCATTGATCCACACATTTCAACATAAACACAACTCTTTATTAAATGTAGGGCCACTCAACATTCATGGCACAATCTCATCCGTGTGATGAGACAGGCTGAACGAAGCATCCATTAAGCATCTACCATCCTGTCTTGCCACTCCACAGCTCCAGCTGGGGAGTTGCACCAGTGTTTCAGGAGGTTGCGCTCCTTCTTCCCTTCACGTGAAGCTCTGTTGGGGCCTTGCACATCCACAGTGTCTATCAGGTTTCACCCTTGCCTCCAGTCACCAGGCTCCATGTCCCCATTGCCTTGTTGGAGGTCCACGAGCCTGTTCTGCAACACTGGATAGCAGGTGCGCATGGGATTGTGCAGGATGCAGCAAGCTTACATGATGTTCCTCACGGTCTCTGGGTGATGCTGCATGGTGGTGAGAAGTATCTGTAAGCTGTTGGCCAGGATGTCAAAGGTGTTCTCCACCACCTGCCTTGTCCTGGACAACCTGTAGTTGAAGATCCTCTCTTCACGGGTGAGGCATCCCGAGGTGTAGGGCTTCATGAGGTAGGTTCTGAGGGAGAAGGCATCACCCCCCACGATGAAGTAGGGCACATCTTGCGTGTCGTTGGGCAGGGGGTCTGGATCTGGGAAGCCCATGATGAGGTTGCCTTCCAGCCCCCCTTTGAGGTCACTGGCATTGTATACCTGGGCATCTGAACATGAGCCACTGCCTGAAGCATCGATGTCCATGAACTTGTAGTCAGCATCGACCATGGCAAAGAGGACGATGCTGAAGAAGCCCTTGTAGTTGAAATAAGTGGAGCCCGACTTGGGTGGTGCTTTGCAGGCGACGTGCTTGCCATCTATGGCTCCAACGGTGTGTGGGAAGTTCCACCTCTGATACCACTGCTCTGCAACTTTCTTCCATCCTTCATCAGTGGAGGGGCACTGGAGGAGCTCCTGCAGGTATTCTTCGATTATGGCCTGCACCAGTTCTCTGACCACAATGCTGATGGTGTTGTGTGGCACCCTCCAGCCGTACTGCATGTTCCTGTAGGTGGTCCCTGAGGCCAGGTGGTGCAGAGTGAGTGCCACCTTGAGCCCAGGTTCCAGGCTGGGCTGGAAGTTGGTGTTTGCCTTGGTCAACCTGGGTGTCAGGCGCTGCACAACTTCGTCAAACATGGCTGGAGGCATCCTCATGAAGTTCTGGAATGCCCGAGTGTCTTTGTTCCTGAGCTCCACCATCAGCTTGTTGTACAGTCCGTACTCTGTTCTTCTGGTGAACCATCTTTGTACCCAGACACTTCTTGGCCGCCTCTTTTTCTTCCTGTAGTAGAGTTCACAGAGCCTGTAAATGACTTCGCACTGTTGCAGAAGGATGGTGGCTGCCAAAAGGACTTTGTTACGATCCACGGTGGACATGACTGGATGCTGTGGAAGAGGAAGAGTGAGATGATGGCTGCAGAGGTCTGCACAGCTGGTCTGCTGGTCTGAAAGCGAGATGCAGGTGAGTTGCTCCCCCTTTTTATAGGCAGTATAGGTGTCCCTTTGCATCTTCTAGGCATCCTCTAGGCATCCTGTAGACATCCTTAATATCCAAGATAGGTCCCCTCTGCAAACTTTTTTTCTGTTTTAAACGCTTTGTTTCCGCTAGGCATCCGTTCTGCATCCGTTCTGCATCCGTTCTGCATCCGTTCTGTGTCCGTTCCGCTTCCTCCCTGCGTTCAAGCGGATGCGAGTTGCGCGGATGCGGAACGGATGCCTAGCGGATATAGCGGATGCGTAACGGATGCAGAATGGATGAATTGGATACATTTTCCGCGCAAAAGTTTTGAGCAGCTTAAAACTTTCTGTACGGATGAAACGTCAATAAACGAATGCTGGATGGATAGAGAGGAAGAAAAACGGAGGCAGTGAGTACATCGCATTAACCAACGGATGGCAAGCTTTTTTGTCCATTTTACATCCTCTTTGCATCCGTTGGTGCAGTGTGACATGGGCTTTAGGCTCAATCATATTTTCTGTGAAATTGCTTCTATTTTTTCCCCCCAATCACTGCAGGCAAAACTGCCATTATGATTGTTCACAGTCACTGGTTAGATGGAAGCAGGACCCCCAAACCTGGACAATTGAGGAAATCCTGCCTTCCTCAAAATTACCAGTTGAGTGGCTATTTGCAAGCACTTCCCTTTACACAAGTACATGCAGCCTTTGTTGCCTTTGATATAAGGACCCTTCTTTCCTATTCGTTCATCATGGCATGCCAATGTATCCTGCTAATTTACAGGCTAGGAAATAGGCTCTGCCAGGCTATTGGGATGCCTTACCAAAGGAATTACAGCTTTGAAATCTTCTTTCCAAAGAGACAAGAGGCAATAAAGGAGAATCATAAAATGCTGACATTTCTCAGAAGCTGGAATTCACTAAGCCCAAAGGTTACAAAGCATAATCCTCTCCTTCTTCTGTCGTATTTGTTCATCTCAGACGTAACTTCCAATTACTTTCCAATTTCTTCTAGAGAATGAAAGGAACGTTTGAGATGAGCAGCCTGACTTTTTTTTTTTCCTTCAAGTCTCTTGGAGTCAGTATTTTCCTTCTGAAATTGCAATTTTAACCATGATTTAAGAAATAAGAACAATTTCTTGTCTCAACCGTGCCTCTTAGGAAAGATTTATTTTTGATTTTAGCATTATTAAATAGTCTATTCAGATGATGGGGTTCTTTTCGGAATATATATTTTTATTGATCCTATTTGGATATATAGTTTTAGCAGAATATTATTAATGCCTACAACATAAAGTTGAATTCACAAGCCCATTATATTGAGGGTATTTTCTATTTCATTTCATTTAGATGTAGGATTTCAGTTTCAGCTATAGTTCCTATCTGTATTGGGCAATGATTCATCCGCAAATTTGGTGGGTGACTTTTTGATGGCACAGTTATTATATTATTATCTTTTATTCATTAAACATGAAACTCAGTGAACTGAACATTTCAAATGTATCACAAATATAATTGACTGGCGCTGATGGTTATTATGGGTTGCTGCCAGAATTCTAGGTGTCAACCAAGTATCTTCTTAAAATGTACGATGTTTCAAGTAGCACAGTTTTTTGCAGTTCCGCTGGTGTTATTGCAGGAAGATGCAATTTCTTGATGTATTTTGTAAAATTTGTGGAATGGTACCAAGTGCCCTGATGACAATGGGTATCACTGTTACGTTTCATCTATAGTTTCGATGGCCCAGTCACGATATTCATGATTTTTTCCAGTTCTTTTTCTTTGACTCTGGTGTCTCCTTATACAGTGACATCAATAAATTGTACATTTCAGTTTTCGACAACTATGATAGCTGGCATGTTGTGTTCCAAATGATCATCCATCTGTATTTGAAAGTCCCAGCTTCTTATTTTTGACAACTTTTTCACTTTATGTTCCCATGACTTTTCAGATAAAGATAAGTCATATTTTTGACATAATGACCAGTTAATTAATTTAGCAACTTGGTTGTATCTAGCTCTGTAATCAATTTGTCCAATTTTGCTGTACTCACATATTAAATGTGAAACAGTTTCAACTTCGTCATTGCAAAATCAGCATTTTGGATTGTCAGTGAATTTTTGTATCTTCATTTTCATGGCATTAGTTTCAGAGGTGGTATTCAGCAGGTTCTGACCAGTTCTGGAGAACCACAGTGGAAATTTTGAGTTGTTCAGAGAACCAGCAAATATCACCTCTGATTGGAGATTTTATAGTATCCTTCCGCTGCCATGACCACCAAGCCATGCCTACAGAACTGGCAGTAAAAAAATGTGAATCCCACCACTGATTAGTTTGTAGTGCTTTTTCTTGAGCAGCAAGTATTAAACCTTCCATTTCTTACTTGATGGCTCCCATCTTAAGCCATGCCCATGTCAAGTTGTTATCACATTTTCCTTCAATGTTTTTCAAATGCTGTCCATGCAAAGCTTTAGTTTTCCATACATATAATCTATCATCCAGCTGTTTTTCCTTATATTCTGCCCTTGTTTCTGTTGTTTTTATAATGTTCTGTTTTCACAGCCTGCAGCAATTTTTCTGTACTTTGGTTCACATAGCCATTCAAACTTCATTTTTGTTTTTCCACTGTTTGATGGATTTGCAATAGCCCTCTGCCCACTATTTTTATTGGCAGGTACAACCTGTTGATGTCAGTTCATGGGTATAAAGCATGGTACATATTCAATAGTTTACGTGTTTTCTGGTCCAGGTTTTCCAGTTCAGCCACAGTCCAGTTGTTGATTCCAGCTGGGTAGCATATAACTGATACAGATGATGATGATAATGATGATGATGATGATGATGATGATGATGATGATGATCTTTTATTCATTAAACATGAAACTCAGTCAAGTTTCATTTGACTTGACTTGACTTGAACATTTAAAAATGTATCACAAATATCATTGACTGTCTCTCATGGTTGGTACGGGTTGCTGACATCCTAGGTATCAACCAAGTATCTTCTTAAAATGGATGATGATGATGCATAACTGTAGTATTTTTCCATATTTCCCAATCATGTATGGCAGTTTTGTACCTCAGTAATAAAGGCAATTTAGCTACTGTGGGTATCCATCTATTTTTCCCATTATTCACTGGACAGCAGTTAAGAATATGTAAAATACTGTTGCTTCTGGCATCTGTCACTAGTTCAAGCAGCTGGAACAGTATTTCTAAAACATATTAATTTTAAGATGTGTGGACTTCAATTCCCAGAATTCCTCATCCAGCATTGAGTTGATGTGTATACAACTTAAGGTTGTGTGGTTGAGAAACACTGAGTAAGGAGCAATTAGAGCTACTATATCAGCTGGGGCCTTCCTGAATTGGTTAATTTGGCATCAGTTTCTCCATTACTTGATCATCTTGACAATTGCAAGTCATTTGGAGGCTGGGATATCCTTGCAAATTTATCTGCGAGGTCCATGTTGATGTAAAATAAAGGAGTTAGGACAATATGAGATTGTACAGGGCTTGCATTTTAAAAGCTGCCTAAGTTGCCAATTGCTTTTTAGCCACAACTGAATAAGTTAATGCTTAATTTTTTAAAACCAGAAACAATTGATTGTATGATTCTGTGACAATACCTCTTCTCAACAAACTAAGGTGGGTTCCATATAGTTAATACCGAAATAGAAGACTATAAAAAACACTTGGGATGTCGCCTGCACTTTTATTTTTGCTCTGTTCAATGATGTTTGATTCTCAGATACTGCCAGGATAAGTCCCTGCAGCTTTCTTGGCATGTTCCCCCCCCCCAGAAGTAGTTTGTCATTGCTTCCTTTCTAGGGCTGAGAGAAAGTGGCTGGCTGAAGACCACCCAGCTGGCTCTGAGCCTATGTCCACCCTGTTCCCCAGAAAACAATATTAGACATATTCTAAATCCATCAGTTATTCAGCTTGATCCACAAAAACACACTAAGACATAATAGAGACCTAGAAGATCAACAGACCTATGGAACAGCTTTCCTGCCCTACATAAGAGGTACTACAGACAAAATCAGTAAGATACTACACAGGCATCACATCAAGACTGCCTTCAAAACAGACAAAAAAATAGCAGTCATCCTTAAAAACCCCAAAGACAAAACTGACCTGGAAAACCAAGGCATATACAAAGTTCCCTGTGCATCATGCCCGGCCACATACATTGGACAGACCAATAGAAGAATAAGTACCCGCCTGGATGAACACAAAAATGCAGTAAAAAAGCTGGAACACACCTCCTCACTAGTCCAACACATGAAAACCACAGGTCACAACATCAACTTCAATGGCACTAAAACCCTGGCCACTATAGAAAACCCCAGCCACAGAATCATCAGAGAAGCCATAGAGATTGAAAAAAGACCTGAAAGCATGAATAGAAGAGATGATTCCACCAGACTGTCAATCATTTGGAAGCCTGCACTCTCAAATAGAAAGATCTCCATGCCACAAGCCAGGCAAACACCTGGGCACAAACAGACTCCCCCTGATACTTCCAGCTCAAACACACCCCAACCAGGCACCCAGATGAAACCTCGCTTCCTAATAGATAACAGCCATCCTTTCACATGAAGCCAAGCTGCACTGAAAGCCTCCAGTGCAGGAGCAGTGTTGCCAGCCAATCAAAGCCACAAAACAGACAGAAGAAACCAGAAACACCAATCAAACAAACTCCAAGTCCAATAAACACAGACCAAGACTTCCAACCAATCAGGATGAAGAAAAAAGCATCCTGGGACAGCAATAGGCTAATCTCAAATTTAAAACCAATGGCTGTGAGAGCCTGACCCACATACAAACTCAATACAGATGATGGCAGATGAGATTCTGCCAAAACATTGCTACAACTTTAAAAGCACAACTACAATGACGTGGGATAATACCCGAAGGAAGCTGAACAGCATACATGTAAGTACCCGCAAAAACTTAAGAAATATATATATATGCAAAAACTGCATACCTGAGAAGATAAATAATGCATAAATGTTTGAAACTAATATACAAATCACGTATTACAAGAAATGTCCTCACTTGTTAAACCCCCCATGCGTATGTCTATAAAATATGCATGAAAATGACATATATGTTTCCGTTAACTAAATTGTTACAGAAGAAGCACAATATGAACATAGGATTGAGGTTGAGAAATAAAGTGATCAGAATTGAACTTAATGAATTTAATCACCCACATCTGGAATATTGTTATCTTTCAGATTTTATTTGTTTCTCAATTTTGCTCACTGATGTCCCTGGTGCATATTTTAGGATTATATTTGTTCAGTAATGCTAATGGTATAAAATTATGATCACTAATATTGTTTACCTGAACATTTTCATGGCATATTTAATCAATTTTCACATTCACATGGAAGATGAATAAAGACTGAATAAGTATATGTCAAACTGATACTGATCCACTAACTCTTGCCAAAGAAGGATTGATTTTTATTCTTCCCTTAAAACAAAATTAAGCATTCCCTTTTAATTCCAACCAAATTGCTCATCACCAAATTGCCCTATGAAAGAGGCAGAATTTTACCTTGGCAATAGTTTAATCCTGAACCAGTTGTGATTGAGAAAGTCAGTTTGGTGTTGTGGTTAAGGCATCAAGCTACGATTAAGGAAAATATAACCTCTGATCCCATCTTAAGTATCATGCCAACTGGGTGATCTTGGATTAATCTTTCTCCCTCAACCCTGGGAAGAAGAGAACAACAAAACCACTTCTGAAATTTTGCTAAGAAAACTTTAGGGATTAGTCCAGGAGTGAACTAGGAGTGAACACATTTTATATGGTTTTATGATTTTATGTTTTCAATTGTTCATGCCCTAGAGTTGACCTGTGAGCAAGATGGCCAGTCTCTAAATTAGATATATTAAATTAATAAAACATTGAAACCCTCCCCCCCAAAGGCGAGCCTTTCAGTTCTGTTCAGTCCTAATATACCTTGATGTTTCTTCTTTGATTCACAAGATTAGAAATGGAATAAAGATACAGTGTCCTTCTCCATCAAACATCAAGTTAATAAAAACAGTAAGAGGCAGTATAAAAACACCTGATAGAAGCTACCTCGGGATAGATCTAATTCCAGATGCTGGAAAGCTACTCTAGCTTCAGCACCAAGGACAGCAATTCTGAAGCAAAGTAGGAATAATGCAATTACATTGGGTAATATGAAGTAACCAAGATAATCTTTCAACAGTTTCTTACATTCATATCCTGGAATAAATAGCATTTGTTTAATGAATAATAATTCTTTTCTAGTATCTGATTTCTTTGAGGGGAAAAAGAAATGCAAATTGGATGGAGGATTCTAAGCAGTAAATGCTTTTCAAACTCTTCTGCATTGCTGAAAAAAATGAAATCCATTCCATGTAATGATTTATACAAGGATGAGATAATCAAAGGACTGATTTCACCACTTAATACTACTACCAATGTTTCTGAGAATTCATGGGCTTGGAACTTGATAGAGGGTATTGAATCAATATCAATGTAATATTTTGTCTTTATCATCCAGCATTTTGGTTACTATGATGTCATAAGGGTATCTGATATAAATGGTAAAATATGCCATTAAATATGGAGAAATTCCAGTTATCTCCTTATAATTTATAAATCTTTAAAAAGTCATTTAAAAAAAAATAGAGCCAGCCAAAATACCATAGAAAACAGCACCTTGTACTAAACACTTAAAAAGTAACATAGACTAATACTTTGGTCTCAGATGTTACTGAACAATCCATCACATCAGCACAAGGATTTATATTTGAACATGTAATTGAAGACTGTTTCCCCAGAGATATGAGGAGTAGCGATGGAGAATTTATTGATTGCCAATTTATATTCTATACTCAATGGCTATGGATGATGCATATTGCACTGTATCTCATCTGAATAAATAATTCAACTTATTCCAAAACTGGATGGCTCATTTGGCCCAAGGAAAACACTTAAGCCTAAAGGTAAGCCTGAATTATTGATTTCAATTTAAATTACAAATATTTAATATGATTTCTTCCTCTGTGTGTCATATTTCTTCCCACCCTGATTCTGTGGTCTATATGTTACTATGGAACGCCAGGTTTTTTTATAAAAATCCTGACCTCCTCTGCTCCTGTTGATACAAGCTCTGTTCTACAACTCTTCTACAATTGTGCTACAATTGCAATTTCAACATTTGTCTGGAGTCTCTACTGGTAATAAAGATTATTTTATTGCTAATCCCATCTCTTTGTGACTGCAGGATACTCTAATCTTCAAAGCAATCCTGTTTCTCCATCTCACTTGCATGTCTATGTGTTGGTCCATTTGTATGTGTGTGGGTGAGTGAATGTGTGTTGTCTACTGATTGTGCTATTTGTGGCTTCTTTCCTACTTGTATGGAAATTAGACAACCTACATCAGCATTTGCTGGCCTGTAACAAGCAGGAATGGGAATTGAGAAATAATCAACAGTGGTTATCTGCCTTTCCTATTTAAAGGCAATAATGATGGTCACTCATCCTGAACAAGACCTTTAATTAATCACTGTAGTTATGCAGGTTGAAGTCCCAGTGTTACTATCAGTGAAGCATAATAGTAATATAAACTCTTGCCTAAGAACTTTTGTTCTATCAAACAAATCTTGATATAATTTGTTAAAAGTTAGATTGCTCCCAATATTTTATTTTAAACCACAATTTTAAAAGGAAGAGGAAAGAAAATCTAAAAAAAAAAAAAAACTTTTAGTCCTTGAAAGACTTAGTGTTCAAAATAGAAAGTTTAAATGTAAACATACACATTCAATTTTTATCTGTGAATTGAATTTTTTTTGGCATGAGTAAACTTGAATAAATGCTTAAAACATATACCTTTCATTTCATTGCAAATAGTTGAAGGTATGCACAACAGTGTATTACTATTTTGTGGTTATTCCTTACTGGATACAGTAAACAAAATATATAAAATATATGGTAATAATTTGAAGATGGTAACTGATCTTACCTGATTATTGTTCCCTCTGGAAAATAATTGCTATTTTCTTTAAAGTGTATAATACTTTGTCAGCCTTCAGAAAGTCTTGGACAGTGATATACATGTAACAAACAAGTTTGCTTATTTGAAGGAATTTTATATTCTACTCTTTACCCTGGCTTGCACAAAAATAAAAGCAAGGCAGCTCCAGCCTTCAGCTTTAATGTTTAAAAGGGTAACATAAAAGAAAGGGTAGAAAAATGGAAGAAAAGAAAAGGCATCAACCAGGTGTCTGTGTCCATGACTTAACACCACAATTGAGCCCAAAATGTATGTTGCTACGGCATTTTTTAAGTGAGCTTTGTCTCATTTCACAACTTTTCTTTGACACAGTTGTTAAGTGAATCTGGCTTTCTCACTGATTTTGTTTGTCAGAAGCTTATAAAATCATATGATCTCAGGACACTGCAACCATCATAAATATGAACCAGTTGCCAAGCAACCAAATTTGCACGACCTTGGGGATGCTGTAATAGTCATAAGTGTGAAAAGTCACTTTTTTCAATGCCTTGTAACTTTGAGTGGTCATTGAACAAATGATTGTAAATTAAGGACTACCTCTACTTGTTTCATGCTTCTTAGAACCACAACCAGAAATGACCAGAAATATAACCCTTCCAAATAATGAATGGGCCTCAGTGGGTTACATTCTCTTTGCAAACCATCCTTGTTTCCGTATAACTTCATTCATTCATACAAGTTTTTGTTTTCAGGATTTTATTAATCTCATCTAACTATGACCTTCTCATCACTCTGCTAAACAAATAATTCCCTCAACACCATCCAACTATTTACAAAGTCTGAACTGCTATTACTATTAATCTTCTCATCATTCCTTATCACCCATCCCCTTTCACTTATGACTATATGACTGTAACCTTGTTGCTTGTATCCTAACAATTTATATTGACTGTTCCCTAGTATGATTTGATTGCTTATTGTACCCTATGACTATCATTAAGTGCTGTACCTGATGATTCTTGAAAAAGAATATTTTATGTACATTGAGAGCACATGCACCAAGACAAATTCCTTGTGTGTCCAATCACACTTGGCCAATAAAGAATTCATTCTTTCTTTCTGTCTGTCTGTCTGTCTATCCTGTCCTTCCATTAAACCTATTTATTCCTCCTTTCATATATTATTGTATTTCTCAATCTGAGTCACTTGAAGACGTGTGGACTTCAAGTCCCAGAGTTCTCCAGCCAACCATGAAGATTGGAATCCATGTATCTTAAAGTTGCCAAAGTTGAAAACCATTGCTCTAGATGACCAAATCACTTTGCTGTACTTCTTTTGTTCTGGTAATTCAGTTTTTGTATTCCACCCATAGTCATTCTGCACCCATTCATGACTCTATTGATTTTTGCATGGTATACTATTTTAGTATTCCATTTCCCCTGCATTCAGCCTACATTTATGTTTCTCCTGACATAACCAGCTCCCATTTCCATAAAGTGGGAAGACTTTTAGGGACAGATGTTTATTTGTATTCCCTTCTTTGCAGCAGATAACATATTACCTAATATTCTGCATTTCCATAAATTAATATATTTTCCATCTATTTTCCCATCTTTGGTAAAGATATATATAAAATGCACTTTTTCTAGCTTTCAAGCCATGAAGTCAGGGAGGTTGCAAAACAGCATAGAAATTATTGCCAAGTTAAGCACAGGGTAATTATATAAAGCACTTGTCTTCCTACTATACTGGAAGAAAAAAAAAATAAGTGAAAGTTTTTCTCTGCCTTTGGGAAAGTTTAAGCAATATAGAGAAAATTGTGTCTATTGAGGGTGGTTGATTGGTGGTGAATAGGTGCATAGATCTTGTTTGAATAACCCTTTTGTTTTGTTTTGTTTTTTGGCCTGTTAATGCACAATATCTGAAAGAAGTCCAAGTGAGCTGCAGGATTTATTCGTTCTTAGATCTAATATAAATAGATTATTGTTTGTCATATGACACATTTACATCACATTTCAATAAAAACACAAGAGATAAAAATAGAAAATATGAAATCTAAAATATTATAAATAGAATAACAGAAATAGAAGGGACCTTGGAGTCAACCCCTGGTCAGGAAGGAAAATCTATGCCATTTCAGACAAACAATTGCTTAATCTCTCCACAGAATTTTTTTCTCCAAAACTTCTGGAGGGAAGTCGTTCCACTGATTAAATGTATTGCCTAGATTTTGCTTCATTTGTCAAAATTAGGAAGTCAGCAAAATCTCCAGTATAGGTTCTATTTCAGCGCTCTGTAACTATAGCAATAGCACAATAGTACTTAGACTTATATACTGCTTTACAGTGCTTTACAGCTGTCATGCCCCTGTCAGAATCTGATTTGAAAGGGGAAGCAGAACAGCTTACAGGGTGTGGCAGAACAGCTTACAGAGTGGGAGTGAGGCTCTGTTGGCTATGAAAGAAACTGGGGAAGGGCAAAGTTGGTTAGGCAGAGCAGGAGAGAGATAGAACAAGGAAGAGGGAGTTCAGAGGAAGACCAAGGCCCACTCCTTCTTCATCCGAGGGCATGCAGGAGGAACGGTAAAGAGAGCAACATGAGTTGTGTGGCTTACAGGGGGGAAAGGGCCCTGATTCCCTTCATTAGCTGCAGCTGGGAACAGTGTTTAAAAAGAGAAGCTGCACATAGTGTTCAAAAAGAGAAGCAAGCATTTGGGAGCAAATTGTGAATTTATCTGGTCTTGCCATGGCTTATCTGTGTTCCTGGCATCTTCCCAACTTCCTTTTGCCATGCTTTCAAGTCTGAAATTCCTTATCCTGCCGTGTCAAGTTAATTATTGCAGCTTGGTTTGTTTGGAATTTTAGTTACAGTTTCTACGATATGTACCTTGTTTTGAACTGAATTTTCTCCCGTTTCTTCCACAGCTAACAGAGCCACATTCCCACTTCCTGTCAGCTGTTCAGCCTCCCCCTCTGAATCAGATTCTAACAGGGGCATGACAACAGCCCTCTCTTAGTGGTTTACAGAATCAGCCTATTGCCCCCAACAATTTGGGCCCTCATTTTACCCACTTCAGAAGGATGAAAGGCCTCAACCTTGAGCCTGGTGAGGTTTGAACTGCCAAATTGCAGGCAGCCAGCAGTCAGCAGAAGTAGCCTGCAGTACTGCACTCTAATCACTGCACCAGCTCAGCTCATATAGGTTGGATAGTTTGTTTTTTGGCCTTACAGTTAGAATTTGGTGATAGTATTTTGCCCCACTGAAAGTGGTAATTTGGACATCCACCACGACTTGTGAAAATTCAGTTTAGTGTTGCTAAAGAACATCTGATGCCTCAAAGACATGACAGTTATATGATAATAATCCTAGCAATCTCCAGGCTATATCACATTATATCATACTCAATATAAATAGAGATGGAGCCCAAAAACAGGAAATACTTCTTTTAAAGACTTTGTTTATGCAAGTGGAAAATAACATGTTTATAATAGAACAATTCATATCTTATGAAAAATCATTAAATTCCAAAACTTGATTTGTTGCATCTCATTAAAGATCTGTGTGATTTATTGCTCTATATTGCATGTGGAAGAAAAGAACATTTGTGTGATTTTTTTTATATCATTAATATGGTTACAGATGTAAAGTACAAAAAAGACAATGCACAGACTGTTATTGAAACAGATATATGTGGTGCTGCTCAATAGTAATTCTATTAAGTAATTCTATTTGCTGGAATATAACAGAGCAATGGAATAATACAGCCTGTCTCATCTTTTTAGGACACTTATCAAACAGATCTATAACAATTTGAGTGCTAATAAACTGGGATGACTCTCAAGTAAAGAAGTTATTTCAGAGTTTGATTCTTTTTATTGTGACATGTTGCAGCATGGTCTACAATATCTATTTTTTTTTCTATTTTAGACAAATGACAAACAAATCCTATTCAATATTCAAGAATCTAGCAAAATTGAAATCCTGACATATTTTAAAAGATATAGTCTTCAGGAGTAGAAAGTGATCCAAGCTGATCTAAATATTTCCACTCTCCTTTCCAAAGTTATGTAAAAAAGCAACATTTATTATCTTATCCTGAAGAATTTTGTAAATCTTTCACTTTTTTGTCAATTTTATTTTGAGTCAGGTTCATAGGATCATAGATACTGAAGAAGTTGTTTAGAAGTTAAGTGCTGCAAAGTGTTCAGATAAACACAAAAGGCCCTGTCACACTGCCCAACGGAAGCAAAACGTTTGTAAAAAGGACACAGCAGACGAGAAAAATGTTCCATCCGTTGTTATCCGCTCTCAAAAGGGGCAAAAAATTGCATAAACAGAGCGGACAACACGGAAAGGAATGGACGGGGGGATGACGCAGGGCGGATGGAAAGCGGATGCAGAGTGGAAGCCTAGAGGATGGAAGTGGATGCAGAGCGGATGCAGAATGGATGAAGCGGATGCACAGCGGATGCACAGCAGATGAAGCGGATGCAGAGCGGAAGCCTAACGGAAGCCTAGTGGAAGCCTAGCGGATGCCTTGCGTTAATTGCGCATGCGGGGGGGATTTATTGCGTCAGCCCCAAGGATATAAAGGGAAGCAGCTCGGAAGCAGGTCATCATTCAGAGGAAAGACCTGCTGCCAAACACATCGAGTGCCTTGCCAGCTTGCCCTGCATGCCTCCCTGCCAGCCTCCCTGCCAGCCTTGCTGCCTACCAGCCTTGGTGCCTGCCATCCTGCCAGCCTTCCTGCCAGCCTCCCTGCCAGCCAGCAACCCCACAACCATGGGGAAAAAGAGAAAGCATCAGCCATCTGCTGCCAGCCCTGGCAAGAGGGATAGGGCCAACCTCCCACCCCCTGGCCCTCACTCTGCTTCTGCTGGGGCTTCTGTAGCACAGGCTTCTGCTGCTTCTGCTTCTGGAGGAGCTGATGATGATGCTTATGGCGGTAGTGCTTCTGCTGGTGCTTACTCTGCTGATGCTGCTCCTGGCGGTGGTGCTTCTGCTGGTGCTTACTCTGCTGAGGCTGCTCCTGGTGGTGGTGCTTCTGCTGGTGCTTACTCTGCTGAAGCTGCTCCTCGTCCTGCTGGTCCTGCTTGTTCTGCTCATGCTCCTGGACTTGCTCGTACTGCTCGTGATCCTGGTCTTGCTCGTCCTGCTCATCCTGCTGGTCCTGCTCATGCTCCTGGTCCTGCTCATGCTCCTGGTCCTGCTCGTGCTGCTGCTGCTGCTGCTGCTGATGATGATGATGATGATGATCCTGCTGCTGCTGCTTCTGCTGCTGCTGATGATGATGATCCTGCTGCTGCTGCTGATGATGATGATGATTATGATCCTGCTGGTGATGCTGCTGCTGCTGCTGCTGCTGGTGGTGGTGTGGAGGAGCAGCCCCTAAAAACTGGAAGGGCCCATCTGGTCCTGATGAGGGCCCATCTGGTCCTGCCAAAGGGAGGAAGAGGCATATGCGGGAACGGGAAAGGAGGCAATACTCCATTGAGGAGGAACACAAGGATGAGGTGCTGGAGTGGCTGAGAGAGAATGACTATCTGTGGCAGAAGGGACACCGGCTGTACAGGGACACCAAAAGGAAGCAGGCTGCTTGGAGAGAGAAGGTGGAGAGTCTGGGCTACACATCAGATGTGCTCCTCGGCTGGTGGAAGCACATGCACACCTGGTACGGGAAGCTGCACCTGAAGAAATCTGGCCAGGCCACAGTTAAGCTGACGGACAGAGAGACCTATGTCATGGCCAGGTGCAGCTTCCTGGAGGGTGAGATCCGCCACCGAGGAGCAGCAGCAGCCCCTCTCACGACCCTCTCTCTCCGGCAGCCTGTTGAGCGCCAGTCCTCTTCCGGCTGAGAGTCAGTTCCTGTGTCCAGGCAGGTTTATGTGGAGCGTGCCACGGCGGAGAACCCGCAGACAGGTGTTTTAACAATGGTGGAGCACTTGGAGGACTCCCTGGTGCACTGGGAGAAAGGAGACGGCACTTCCACCACAGCCCTACCCGCATCCACCCACAGCTCCACCTCCACAGAAAGGCAGAGAGCCAGACAGGAGGGGCAGAGCCACACTGTCCTGCTGGAGATCAGGGACACCATCCGGAGCAGCATAGATCTCCTCTCTCAGCTGGTCAACACCGACTCCTCATCCTCCAACTGCAAGCCCTTCCTCACATATGTCAACCAGTCCCTCACGGACATGGCAGAACCCCAATACCAGGTGGTGAAGGACCGGATCACCGAGCTGCTTCATAACCCTCCAGATCCAGAGGAACCTGATCCCACCTAGTCCAGGTCTGCTCCTCCACCTCCACCTCAGGTGACGTCCCTTCCATTCCAAGGCTTTCCACAGGCCCTCACCTACCAGGGCTACGGCTACCAGGAGGTCCAGCAGCACAGGCAGCAGCCCTTCCCAGTCCAGGCACAGAGTCATCGGCCGACACCGTTGCCACCCACGCAAATGATGCCACTGACGACACCGATGCCACCCACACCACAGATGCCACCAACACCAGTCCTCACCCAGCTGCAGACCAGACAGCCCCACTACACTGCTCCTTCCTCCACCCCACAGCCAAGCCCGGCCTCAGTACATCTGTCCTTGGTACTGGGGCTAACACCACATGGCATGGAGGAAGGAGCTCTCAACATCACGGGGCTGAGCCAGCTGTCCGAGAGCTTCCTCAACACACCTTCACCTGTTGTCCTCTAGGGGCCAGGCACCCCAGTGGTGCTTCAGACCAGCACTCCAGCAGCAGCCACCTCCACAGCACCTGGACCCTTCACCCCTGATACTGGGCACACCTGCGAGTGACCAAGAGGAGTGCCAGAGATTGGGTGGCTACCTGTAGTCTTTATTTGGACACTTCACTTGGGTCATTTTTCTTTTACAGCTTGTGATTAATAAAGTTTATCTTTGCTTCACACACTTGCTTCATTTATTTATGTCAATAAAGTCTTGGTGGAAACTTTTAGAAATGGTTTAAGCCTTTGCATGCTTGTGGGATGGGTTAAGATAGCAGTGGGATGGGCAGGGATACCTGTGGGATGGGTAATAGCTGTGGGATGGGCAGGGATACCTTTGGGATGGGTAAAGATACCTGTGGGATAGATAAACCTCCAGTGCAAGCATAGTAGGACTGTATGGTCCACCCTCCCAGGTGCCACACCTTTGGCCCTTTATTATCAATACTAATGTAAGCATTGATCCACACATTTGAACATAAACACAACTCTTTATTAAATGCCCTGTTCATTGTAGGCCCACCCAGCATACAATGCCCAATCTCATCAGTGTGATGAGACAGGCTGAACGAAGCATCCATTAAGCATCTACCATCCTGTCTTGCCACTCCACTGCTCCAGCTGGGGAGTTGCACCAGTGTTTCAGGAGGTTGCGCTGCTTCTTCCCTTCACATGAGGCTCTGTTAAGGCCTTGCACATCCTGAGTGTCTATCAGGTTTTGCCCTTGCCTCCATTCCCCAGGCTCCATGTCCCCATTGCCTTGCTGGAGGTCCACGAGCCTGTTCTGCAAGACTGGGTAGCGGGTGCGCATGAGATTGTGCAGGATGCAGCAAGCTTCCACGATCCTCCTCACGGTCTCTGGGCGATGCTGCATGGTGGTGAGAAGTACCTGGAACCTGTTGGCCAGGATGCCAAAGGCATTCTCCACCACCCGCCTTGCCCTGGACAGCCTGTAGTTGAAGATCCTTTCTTCACGGGTGAGGAGTCTGGAAGTGTAGGGCTTCATGAGGTAGGTTCTGAGGGAGAAGGCATCATCCCCCACGATGAAGTAGGGCACATGTTGCGTGTCGTTGGGCAGAGGGTCTGGATCTGGGAAGCCCATGATGAGGTTGCGTTCCAGCCCCTCCTTGAGGTCACTGGTGTTGTATACCTGGGCATCTGAACATGACCCGTTGCCTGAAGCATTGATGTACATGAACTTGTAGTCAGCATCGACCATGGTGAAGAGGCCGATGCTGAAGAAGCCCTTTTAGTTGAAATAAGTGGAGCCCGACTTGAGTGGTGCTTTGCAGGCGACGTGCTTGCCATCTATGGCTCCAACAGTGTGTGGGAAGTTCCACCTCTGATACCACTGCTCTGCAACTTTCTTCTGTCCTTCTTCAGTGGAGGGGCACTGGAGGAGCTCCTCCAGGTATTCTTCGATGATGGCCTGCACCACTTCTCTGACCACAATGCTGATGGTGTTGTGTGGCACCTTCCAGCCGTACTGCATGCTCCTGTAGGTGGTCCTGAGACCAGGTGGCGCAGAGTCAGTGCCAACTTGAGCCCAGGGTCCAGGCTGGGCCGGAAATTGATGTTTGCCTTGGTCAACCTGGGTGTCAGCCACTGCACAACTTCGTCAAACATGGCTGGAGGCATCCTCATGAAGTTCTGGAATGCCCGAGTGTCTTCGTTCCTGAGCTCCACCATCAGCTTGTTGTACAGTCCGTAGTCTGCTCTTCTCCCAATCCATCTTCGGACCTAGACGCTTCTTAGCCGCCTCTTTTTCTTCTCGTAGGAGAGTTCACAGAGCCTGTAGATGGCTTCGCACTGTTGCAGAAGGATGGTGTCTACCAAGAAGAGTTTGTTACGATCCATGGTGGAGATGACTGGTTGCTGTGGAAGAGGAAGAGGCAGATGAAGGCTGAAGAGGTCTGCACAGCAGGGCTGCTGGTCTGAAAGTGAGATCCAGGTGAGTTGCTCCCCCTTTTTATAGGCAATATAGGTTTTCTCCTGTGTCCCTTTGCATCCTCTAGGCATCCTCTAGACATCCTTTATATCCGAGATAGGTCCCCTCTGCGAACGTTTTTTCCATTTTAAATGCTTTCTTTGCGTGCTGCCTCCGCTTTCATCCTTTCTCCGTCCGTGCTACGAACGCTGCACGTCCGTTCTGCATCCGTTCCGCTTCCTCCCTGCGTCCGTTTACCGTTGGAGCGGATTGAGTTGCGCGGATGCGCAGCGGATGCCTAGCGGATATAGCGGAATCCGTAATGGATGCACAATGGATGTCCCCCATATGGCTAGCGGATGTAGAATGGACGCATTGGATACATTTTCCACTCAAAAGTTTTGAGCAGCTCAAAAACCTCTGAGCGGATGAAACAGTCAATAGACAGATGCTGGACGGATCGAGAGGAAGCAAAACAGAGACAGTGAGTACAGAATGGAAGCATTGCGTTAACCAATGGATGGCAAGTGTTTTTCTCCATTTTACATCATCTTTCCATTCGTTGGTGCAGTGTGACAGGGGCTTAAATAAGCTATTTTGGATTCTAAACACTAGAATCTAAAATAAGTATCCCCAAATAATTCCTCTTATGGTATGTTTCCGAACATTCAATACTAATCTGTCTTCCTGTACTTAAAAATAATTCTTCTACAAACTGCACACTAGACAATACACAAAAAGAATCATAGTGTTCTTTTATGTTATTCCCCTTTGAGGTACAAAAAGATTTGGTTGCATCTCCTTTTTTCCATGAGTCCTCCATGATGCCTCACAGGATTTCATTTCTGTCTCCTGAACATCACTGTTGCTCTTCTTTTAATTCATTCCAATGGGTTTTAATCCCTATTTAAAGTATCACTGCAGCAAATAAACTGGAGTTATTGGCAAAAAAATAGATTTTTAAGTTGATCTATCTATCTATCTATCTATCTATCTATCTAACTATCTATCTATCTATCTATCTATCTATCTATCTATCTATCTATCTA
>BLBF01000045.1:13326352-13366487 GCA_015471245.1 Laticauda colubrina
CTATCTATCTATCTATCTATCTATCTATCTATCTATCTATCTATCTATCTATTTATCATCTATCTCCCTTTCCAGTGGTGGGATTCAAAAAAATTACTGGTTCTGTGGGCGTTGTTTGGTGGATGTGGTGTGGCTTGGTGGGCATGGCTTGGTGGGCTGGCAGGGGAAGGTTACTGCAAAATTCCCATTCCCTCCCCACCCCACTAACCTGCTTTCCAGATGTGCAGGGCAACAAAAGAAGACCTAGACAATCAGTTGAGACTCAGAAGGCAGTGAATAGATGGGGGCAGGGCCAGTCAGAGTTGGGATTTGCCGGTTCTCCAAACTATTCAAAATTTTCGCTACCAGTTTTCCAGAACTGGTCTGTTGAATACAGACTTGTTGAATACCACACCTGTCCCTTTCTATTTTAAATGTAGGTGCAACAATTGAAGAAGGTGTGATGACTGCAGAAAAAGTTATCAAACCTTCATATTTTTATGAAATCCATTGTCTTTGTTTTATCACATGTTTAACAGTATCAAGCTCCATCCAAATGTAGGAAATCTGGTAAATTCATGCCAAAAATAAACCGAACAAAATAAAAAAACAAAACAAAACTAGTAACAGTGTATTCTCTTCCTTCTGTCATTCAAATCTGTAAATATATGACTTAAAAATACAGCTATAGCTATTAAAAATACATATTCAGAATTCCCTCATCCCCTGCTCTTGGTATAACAATAACAATAATAAGAGCACCAATTATACTACTGAAATAAGTTGATCAGAGATATTGAAGAACTGATAGGGTATTATTATTTTTAAGGCATTAGTTGGCTGCATCTTTTAGTTCTCACTCTCTGCTCAAGATCATATGGCTGATTTTACTATTTTATTCTCAAATTTGTGCATTAGTGCAGTGAAATGAATCTGAAAAATAAGAAATGTATTCTGAAATTGAATAAATTATCTTCCTTTGGGTATCATTTGGTGGAAGGGATGCTCTGAATCAGTTCTATCATGACAGCATTGTGATGGTATTCATCTCTGTAGAGCCATAACTTGAATGGCTGAGTCTCTTTCATTCAGCAGCTACCCTGAAAACCTGCCCATATGTTAATGCTATTATCATTTCTTAAAGCTGGCTTCTAATTCAATTACTATTCCTCACATTCCTTGTGTCCCCCCCCCCCCTTCTTTTAAATGGTTTGCTCTTGGGGTAGAACTGAACCTCCTTTGCACCATAAAAGAGAGGGCTTTTAGTGAATAAGAAATGATGCATGAGGAAAAAGAAAGACAAGGACAGCAAATATTGCCTTTTCAAATAGAATAATTATCATCACAAAATAATCCAGTAGCTCCTGACAGCTGCCTTGATTCTACCAATTTTGTCATAGTGAACCACTAAGAAGAGCCCAGGAATGCACTGGGAGAGCTTTCAAGAAGTCAAGCAAAAAGGGACATTCTCAGCTTTGATATCCTCCTGAACTACTTTTGGAAAAAGCAATTCATTTTTTTAAAGGAAGAGGACAAGGTGTGAAATGGGAAGAGGGTATATGAGAAAATATAAAACTTCCCTTCCTCCCTCTCTTCTTCCTTCCTTCCTTCCTTTCCTTCTGAATCCACAACCATCTTCTGAACTCTCAGGCCAATTGTTAATCAGTCATGCCATCAGCTTAAAGAAGAGAAGAGAAAGCTATGTCAGACAATCTGTTCAAGAATCCTGGTATTATGTACTTTGACCAGACTGTACGTGGAAATCCTTCCTATTCAAAGTCTATACTCTAAAACTGAGCCATGGCCTTCATTCTTCTATAAGAATAAGACTGAATCGAGAACAGGGTTTTTGCAGTTGTAATAATTATGTAGAGAAAACAATTCATCCCTATATGGAAAGGGATGAACCCGTGCCTGGATGGAAAGAGAGATGAATGTGCAGAGTGAGGGAAAACGAAAGAAAGAAAGAAAGAAAGAAAGAAAGAAAGAAAGAAAGAAAGAAAGAAAGAAAGAAAGAAAGAAAGAAAGAAAGGGCTCTGGATTGGAATTCTTCCATGAACAGGTTTGCAATGCAGTGGTGATCCCATAGGGGCTCCTCCAATTTGCTTGTATCTTTGTCCTCTGTATATGAAATATGTGTTGGTTAAGCAGTGATCTGTTAATTCCATGAGGTGTTTGGGTGGTGAGTATTTATTTTTGATGATTTCAAAAGTTTCTTTTGTCAGGACTTGAGTGAATAGTGAACCCAAGTTGAAACTTACAAGCAGATCTTTTTGTTCCACATATAGGTCTTTGATCATTTCCAAGAGGTGTTATGAGTTTTGTACATGTGAAGCTGCTGCTTCAGCATGGGAGTACAAAGTTTGTTTGATTGGTGTTTCTGGTTTCAAACAAACTCCAAGACCAATAAACAGAGACCAAGACTCCCAACCAATCAGGATGTAGAAAAAACCATTTTGGCACAACAATAGGCTACCCTCAAATTTAAAACTAACGGCTGTGATAGCCTGACCCACAGACGAATTCAATAAAGAAGCCTGATGATGGCAGATGAGATTCTGCCGAAAAGTTGCTACAACTTTAAAAGCACTACAATGACGTGGGATAATACCCGAAGGAAGCTGAACAGCACACATGTAAGTATCCGTGAAAACTTAAAAAAGCACACACACACACACACACACACACACACACATATATATATATAGGGAAGCCTTCCTCCCATATCTAAAAGGCACGACAGACAAAATCAGCAAGATCCTCCAAAAACACATTAAAACAGCATTCTGCACAAACAGAAAAATATCCACCATCCTAAGAAACCCTAAAGACAAAATCGAGTTAGAAAACCAAGGAGTATATGAAATCCCTTGCACTTCTTGTCCCACAACATACATCAGACAAGTTAACAGAAGAATAAGTGCACGTATTGAAGAACACAAGAACTCAATCAAAAAAGAAGAACTGACCTCTTCCCTGGTCCAACACCTCAAAGCCACGGGGCATGAAATTGACTTTAAAAATACCAGAACTATCGCCAAAACTGAACACTTCAACAACAGAATAATCTGAGAAGCCATAGAGATAGAAAAACGCCCACACAGCATGAATAAATGAGATGATACCTCCCGCCTACCAACCATTTGGAAAACTGCCCTCATTAATAAATGAGTACCAAACATGAAGAATAACACCAGACCCACATCCACGAGTGCCACACATGATGCTACCACCACACTTCCACGTAGAAAAAAGTCTCACACCCACACAGAAGATGAGACATGACCACGGACAAGAAGTCATACAGCAGCTACACCGCTACCCACTTCAAACCCCTCTGACCCAAACAAGAAGCGAACTGACACCCACCATGAAGATGAGGCACGACCACGAATGAGAAGCCAAACAACAGGATCACAGCTCACCAGCTCAAATCCCACAGCAACTAAGACTAACCTGAGCACAACCAAGCCCCCACCTGAACAGAACACAACCAAGCCCCAACCCAATCAAGTCACACCCCCACTAGCAGTTAAAAGGAAGAAGCAGCTACAAGCTCACATTACTCTGAGAAGCACAGAGCTGAAGAAACAAGCCTGAAGATGATGAATGAGACTTCATCGAAACGTTGCCTAGATACTTCCAATTCTACGCGGGAGAAAACCCGAATAACCAAAGATCCATATATATATATATATATATATATATATATGCTGTTTAGCTTCCTTCGGGTATTATCCCACGTCATTGTAGTTCTGTACACTTCCTTTGGGTATTATCCCACGTCATTGTAGTGCTTTTAAAGTTGTAGCAACGTTTCAGCAGAATCTCATCTGCCATCATTAGGCTTCTGTATGGATGTGGGTCTCACAGCTTTTGGTTTCAAAATCGAGGCTGGCCTATTCTGATTGGCTGGGAGTCTTGGTCTGTGTTCACTGGACTTGGAGTTTGATTGATTGGTGTTTCTGGTTTCTTCTGTCTTTTTTGTGGCTTTGATTGGCTGGCAACACTCTGTTCCTGTGTTGGAGGCTTTCAGTGCAGCTTGGCTTCGTGTGAAAGGACGGCTGCTATCCATTAGGAAGCCAGGTTTCACCTGGGTGCCTGGTGAGGGGGATGTTCGAGTTGGAGGCATCAGAGGGAGTCTGTTTGTGCTCAGGTGTTTGCCTGGTCTGTGGTGTAGAGATCTTTCTGTTTGAGAGTGCAGGCTTCCAAATGATTGACAGTCTGCTGCAATCATCTCTTCTATTCATGCTTTCAGGTCTTTTTTCAATCTCTATGGCTTCTCTGATGATTCTGTGGTTTGGGTTTTCTATAGTGGCTAGTGTTTTAGTGCCATTGAAGTTGATGTTGTGACCTGTGATTTTCATGTGTTGGACTAGTGAGGAGGTGTGTTCCAGCTTTTTTACTGCATTTTTGTGTTCATCTAGGCAGGTACTTATTCTTCCATTGGTCTGTCCAATGTATGTGGCCAGACATGATGTACAGGGAACTTCGTATATGCCTTGATTTTCCAGGTCAATTTTGTCTTTGGAGTTTCTAAGGATGGCTGCTATTTTTTTGTCTGTTTTGAAGTCAGTCTTAATGTGATGCCTGTGTAGTATCTTACTGATTTTGTCTGTAGTACCTCTTATGTAGGGCAAGACAGCTGTTCCATAGATCTGTTGATCTTCTAGGTCTCTGTTATGTCTTGGTGTGTTTTTTTGGATCAAGTTGGTGATTTTGTGTTTGTGGAAGCCGTTGGCTGTCAATACTTTAGTCAGGGTGCATAGTTCAGTCTTTATATGTGTCTTGTCTGCCAGGCGTTTGGTTCTGGTAATTAGTGTTTTAGCCACAGAATTTATCTGTGCTGGGTGGTGGTGGGATTGGGCATTGAGGTAGCGGTTGGTGTGTGTTTTCTTCTAGTATATGGTGTGTCCCAGTGTGCCATCTGTTCTTTTGTAGATTAGTACATCTAGGAATGGTAGTTGTTTGTTTATTTCCATTTCCATGGTGAACTTGATTTTGGGGTATGTGCTGTTTAGGTGTGTTAGGAAATTGTTTAGGTTTTCTTTTCCATGGGGCCAAATCACAAATGTGTCATCGATGTATCTTAGCCATAGTTTAGGTTTGTGGGTGGCATTAGCCAGGGCTCTGGATTCGAATTCTTCCATGAACAGGTTTGCAATGACGGGTGACAGTGGTGATCCCATAGGGGCTCCTTCAATTTGCTTGTATTTTTGTCCTTTGTATGTGAAATATGTGTTGGTTAGGCAGTGTTCTGTTAGTTCCATGAGGTCTTTAGCTGGTTGGTATTTATTTTTGATGATTTCAAGAGTATTTACATGTGTGCTGTTCAGCTTCCTTCAGGTATTATCCCGCGTCATTGTAGTGCTTTTAAAGTTGTAGCAATGTTTCAGCAGAATCTCATCGGCCATCATCAGGCTTCTGTATGGATGTGGGTCTCAGAGCCTTTGGTTTTTAATTTGAGGCTGGCCTATCCTGATTGGTTGGGAGTCTAGGTCTGTGTTTATTGGACTTGGAGTTTGATTGATTGGTGTTTCTGGTTTCTTCTGTCTGTTTTGTGGATTTGATTGGCTGGCAACACTCTGTTCCTGTGTTGGAGGCTTTCAGTGCAGCTTGGCTTCGTGTGAAAGGACGGCTGTTATCTATTAGGAAGCTAGGTTTCACCTGGTTGCCTGGTGGGGGGGTGTTTGAGCTGGAGGCATCAGAGGGAGTCTGTTTGTGCTCAGGTGTTTGTCTGTTTTGTGTTGTGGAGATCTTTCTATTTGAGAGTGCAGGCTTCCAAATGATTGACAGTCTGCTGGAATCATGTCTTCTATTCATGCTATCAGGTCTTTTTTCAATCTCTATGGCTTCTCTGATGATTCTGTGGCTGGGGTTTTCTATAGTGGCTAGGGTTTTAGTGCCATTGAAGTTGATGTTATGACCTGTGGTTTTCATGTGTTGGACTAGTGAGGAGGTGTGTTCCAACTTTTTTACTGCATTTTTGTGTTTTATATATATATAAAATTCCATAACCTTTGTTGCTGTCACCACAGAGTAGGTTAAAGGGTAGCTTCATATTCCTATTTGCTTGCTTATATTTCTATAAATCATGCATTCTTTTTGCATGAAAGCAGAAAAAAAGAGCTTTGCTCGCATGTGTGAAGGAATGATTTGCAGAAGTAGGGATTTTAATGACAGACAGATGTATTGATACTGTTGAGATACAAGATACATTTCATCTTCAATAAATAAACATTTCACTTATTGGGTGTCTACGAATGGTATAGAACATCATCATGCTAATGGCCCAACTTGTGTGACACACCTGGATTCAGATATAAAATGACATTCGCTCAAAAATGTTGTCACATCATATTGTTTTGATCTCATTGCTGTTTGCTGCAGAAGCTACCACTCTGATATATACAGTTCTTTTCTAACTTTGTAAAGTTTGTTATAATGCTTATCAATTCAGATTTTTATCTACCTTCTGCAAGGGACAAAAATGATAAAGAGTGGGAGGATGGGATGATGCCAAAATGGTTTTCAAATCTTATTAATTTAGTCACTCAGTTTTAAAAGTAAAAGGTGATGATTTAATGTGACAATTAAAAAAAATTCATTAAATATGTATATAACAGTCAATTCCTATGTATGTTAGCTACAGTAGATACAAACACTGCAGAAACAGAGAGAGGGAGGAGAGAGAGGGAGAGAACATCATAGGCAAAGTTTTCATCAATTTAATTATCAGTGAATTTTAATAGTATCTAGACCATGGGTGAGGTCATGTGACATATTGTGATTTTTTTAGCTTTTGCAGATCTGGGAAGGGCCTGGTCTCCATGTGATGCATCCAGTCTGCAGGCCACCAGTTTGACACTCCTAATCTGGACTATATTGATTACAGATTTTTGATTCCATTGCAATATGAAAAACATTTTTGCCCTGAAATATTCTAAGTGTCAACTCATAAAACATTTCTATGCCCATTTTATAGTTGCCAACAGAAAGGGGGAGGAAGGAGTTTGAAAGAGCAGTGCAGCAGTTTGGAATCGAAAGTGTATTCCATACATAACTTGCAGAGATTATAACTAGGCAATTGGAGTTTATGTCGCACAAATCTCAAGCTGGAGAACATGATTTATGACCTTGGTTTTGGATGTGTTTGTTGGAGAATATGAATGATTATGCATCCAAAGGGGTGGGGGGAAATCAGGGTCAAGGGTGAACAGTGTCTTTTTATGTGTCTTTTACGTGTCTCGGAATTGGCTTCAAACAGGTCCTGCCAACATGTTCGCTCCAAATAAATTCATTATAGGTTTTGAAGTTTGACTCGAGGCTCATGGTTTAATTAGGTCAACTGACAGAATCCTGACACTAAGCTCATTCTACACAAGTCTTCCCTTTTATTCAAGGGTTATTCTACAGATCCCAACTACCTGTACAATTAACACTGCCAAGTTACAGTAATTCTCTACTTCATACTTTTTCCTGCTTTGAGGGAAATAATCATTGCATAAAAATTCATCCAACTTGCACCTGTTCTCTCTTAAAAAAAAAACAAACTGTTGTATATGCAAACTTTTGATACTCTAAGTAGACAATTAGTCCAGCATCTTTTGGCAAAAGATGTTTGCTCTTCTAATCAGCTTCTAATTTTGATATTCTACTCTTCTCTAGTGTTTCTCCCATTGCCACATAATCTGCACCCAATTAGTGTTCATCAAAACATCAAGTGCAGATAATTAATGGATCCCATGTCAATGGATTAGCTTTATAAACTGCATATTTTAGTGTCTATCATTATACACATAATCATTACATTTTTTTAAAAAAAATGTGAAAGTTTGTTTTGGACTAGTAAGTTGTTCCGACTTTGATACAGTTATATTTCAGAGCTCAGTAACCTTTCTTTTTAAAATACTAGCTAATTTAATACATATTAAAGAAAACTTGACCTTGTTTGGGTTTGTTTTAAATTAGCTGATCGAACTCCAGAAATCTTTAAATATCTATCCTAAAATGGTGTATATTTCCTCAGATTAAAACCAAAATCATTATCTAGTTTTACAAGAGAACATAGCAATATAAATTATTCACATTAAGACCAATGATCCATTTTACTCAAAACTCTGTCTTTGGTAATGACTCCAATAAATCACGTTACACTCATGTTTTCAGATTTTTTTTCCACCTGGGATTTAACAGGTGTCTTAAATGGTTTTTCTTTTTAAGTAAAAAAAAGTGATCTTGGAATGAAATCCTTTTCATTATATACATATCTGCCCTACTGCAACCAGCCTCTAAATTTTTCCCCTCCCTCTTATCTGATTTGCAGTGAAAACATTTCTGAGAAAAAAAGAAGCAAGGTTGCAAATTTTGTGATTAACCTATATAGCAAATTATATTTTTGAACAAGAATACCTTTTATTTCTAACACAGTCATTAAAAGAAATCTAAAACATATACTAAAAACAATTCCGTACTCTCCAGGAAACAACTCTGATAGAAAATACAAATTAGTGTTCATGAAAGCTACAGGCGAGAAAGTGATTCAATAAATTTAAATCTAAAATAAACAGACAGAGTCTCTAAATGAGATATTTATCTCTAAATGCATTTGTTGTTGTTTTAAGCAATCAGAGTGAATTCAGATATGAACATTGGAATAAATCTTGGATTATCTGAAACGTTTTCAACATAAGTAAGTCTTTACTATGAACTGTACTAATATTTTTTTAAACTTTTCTGAAAATACCACCTAAATGTTGTTTTCCTGGCTCTCTCTGTGTTTTATAGCAGAACAGGTGATTGGCATTCTGTAGTGATAGGAAAGGATTAATAAATGGAAATAAACTGCAGATATCATGTTTGATTTTCACATCACATTCTGAAAGCATTAAAAATGATTCCCTTATCTGATGACATAAAATGGCTTTTAATAAAACAGTTAATTCATAGTCCATGTTCTTGGTATATGTCCTCAACCACCACTCATTTGTGCAGTCCCTTTCTTGAATGAAGTGACTTCAATCATTTGCATAAAGAGCATGAAATTTGCTGAAGATTAGAATTTTAATGCATTTCAATCTCTGACTAATTAAAATCTTGTAAATTAATATGGTACATAGACTATAGCTAAAGGTGCCATAAGAAGCATTTCTTTACATATTAATGGGCTGGGTGAATAACAGCATTATGCTACTGTTCAAGTGATATACTTACATTATTTTTATAATCACTCTGAACATTCATGAATTTGATATATGATCAAGGGGAAAAAAGAGAAATATTCTGGAAAACAGGATTTATTGCATGTGCCTAGATGAAATGTGAGAGTCAATTATGGAATGGTAGAGGACAGGAAGGCCTGGAAGAATGTTGCCCATGGGCTCGTGATAGGTCAGAAATGACTTCACAACCAACAACAACAAAGTTGCAACACAAGAATTCAGTGTGTCAGTCCTTTGAGGTAGAGTAGATCAAGAACCACAGGATTTCAGCAATATAATGTTATTTTAGGCTAGAATAATAAAATCTTGACAGTCTGCCCAATTTTGTATTTATTTCTTCTTATAAAAAAACAAAATCAATGTAAGATTATTTTGAGTTTTTGAGTCTAATAATATGCAGGTTTCTGAGATTGGATATTTTAATGGATTTCACAGAAAAGCAATTTTCTTCTATGGAGCTTTATTTTAATTTTATATTATTCTAGGTGATATCCATATTCCTGATTGGTTTATCTTGCAGTTTTTCCTAATAGTATCTATTGAAAGAATAAAATAGACAAGTTCTAAAATGCCAAAATTCCAACTTTAGCCTGGGTATTTTATTTTAAGTTAGTGGCTATCTTTATTTGCATTATGTAGTCCGGGAGTTCCAATTGTCATAATGTTAATGTAATTTCATGCTTCTTTTTGGACTTTGTGAAAACAATAATTTAGAAATGCACACAGACATGTTGTCTTCCTCTGATATTTATGAAAGATTTATTTCTTCATCACAAACATTTTCTCTCTATATAAAAAAATCTAATCCAAAAAATATCAAAGAAGTGTTGAAAAACATGTCTCACCGTATAAATTTTGTGACGTCTTCATGCTTTTTACTTTCTAAGGATCAGGTTACCACTACATTGAAATTCTTCCACAACCTATAACCCAGAAAATTTGGATACGAAAACAAGAAGAAATTCTCAATTATGTTTTCTCACTTACTTAATAAGTGTTAGAGAAGGAATGGTTGAAAATGCAACCTGTCAATAACTCAATCAAGTCTGAGCAAAGAGTTGTAAGTACAACAAACAAACAAGCAAAAGAAATATGTGAATTAAAAAAAAAAAAAACAGAAGTTGTTCAAGTTTCTGCAATGACCAATTGGGCACAAACTACTTATTTGAGGCACTGAAGCATGAAATCATAAGAGTTCAACAATTGAATTTACAGAACTCTCCTAAAAGATTCTGAAAAGTTATCTTATTATACTCCAAGTTTGCTTCTCATCAGACTCCAACAATAGCACTTGTCTTCAGTTCTTTACGATACTAGACAATGCATGAATTGGATCTCTGAGTAATCAGTGAAGCTGAAAGACACCTAATGCCCTGAATATAGCTTGACTAAAAAAATTGATTGAATTGTGAGGAATCCAATTGAAGCAGATCTCATTGCAGTTGGTGCTGGAATTTGTTTATTTTCCACTTTTCCTTCTTTTTTGTTTCACTATCTTATAGTGTGGGGGCCTGAGGATAAGAACTTTTAATTGTTTTTGTGTTCAGTCATTCTCGAAGTCTTCATAGATCAAAGGTGGGGTTAAAAATAATGTCCTGACATGTTTATACAGAGCCCTGAAGGGCTCTAATTACACTACTCCTGACCAGCAAAATAGGATTAACCCTAGAACAGAATATGCAATTTCTGCTTCCCAACATTAACTATGGAATAACATGCAAAATGGCAAGGTTTTGTGTTTTGGCATGCAAAATTAGGCAAAGGATAATTAAGAGCACATGAACCTCTCTGATTGTGGATAGCCAAAAATGGCCCAGGCTCTGCATTAACACTCAGCTATTTATTAACCACTTAAAGGTGTTTGTATCTTGGTCTTGTTCCCTTTTAAGGCTTCCTATATGTAAGCTTGAACTCATTTGTTTTTCAGCAAAAACTATTCTCTTGTACAGGGGTGGTAGGGATGTCCTGCTTATTTTTCTAAAAATGATTAGGGGTATGGAGGCTAAAACATATGAAGAATGGTTGCAAGAATGTGTTTTTGTCTAGTCTTGTGAAAAGAAGGCCTAGGGGAGAAATGATAGCAGTATTCCAATAGTTGAAGGGCTGCTACAACGAAGAGAGGGGTCAACCTATTTTACAAAGCACCAGAAGGCATGACAAGAAACTTGGAATGAAACTAATCAAGGAGAGAAGCAACCTAAAAATAAGGAGAAATTTCTAACAGTGAGAACAAATAACCAGTGGAATATCTTCTCTTTGTAGGTGCTCCATCACTGCAGGCTTTTAAGAAGACACTGGACAGCCACTTGTCTGAAACAGTAGGATCTCCTGCAAGGTTGCACTAGAATATCTCCACAGTCCCTTCCATTCTGTTATTCTGTTATTCATTTAATGTCTTGTTAATAAAGTTTTATCAATGAAGAACAGATCCTTCTATCCTACCTACAAAAATAGTTCAACAACTGAGTCCCAAATTCTTCAAAACCATAGGGAATGAAAATGTAGGTCTTATTATTCATTTAGGCAAAGAAACAGTCTGGTATAGTGGTTATGACACCAGGCTAGATATCAGGAGACCAAGATTTTTAACTCTACCTTAGCGACAAAGCCAGCTGAGTAACCATGAGCCACTCCCACTAAGCCCTAGGAAAAAGGCCTTCAAAAGTAACCTTGCCAACAAAATTTCAGGATCTAGTTCAGGCAGTTGCCAGGCCAATACTGAGAACTCAAAAAATAACATTCAAATAGTGCTTGATTTGGAGGAGATGAACATTCATCTCAATACAAGGGACATCCAAGGGAGGGAAAGAATGAGTAATATGGGACTGAGAGTAACAAGGGAGTTTTGTTTTCTTCCTCCATGTATTTGCAGAGAAATCTGAAAGCAACTCATGTATTCTTTGAGGACATAAAGAGTCTTAAATATTTCATAGGTTAGCTTGATGCCAGATGAAAGAGAAGAGAAAATTAAAATTCTCAGTTGAACCTTAATATAGTACCTTATATACAGTATGGTCTTATGACTGACTAATGGATTAATTTAGTTAATTAATTTCTGATATATTTATAGATGTCACTCAGATGAATATCAGTAATTAGGCATTTTTTATCTAATAGTTACTGAATGTATTCAAAAGCTGTTCAATATAAGTAAAATTTTAAAAATTGATTGTGTTTAATAATCAAATATACAGCTCTTATAAATAAAATAATATCTCTGGCTTCATAGGATAAGTGTCATTTGGTACCAACTGGGATTATGATTTTAAATTTTTCTCCCAAATTAAGAATGCCTTGAATTAATATTTAAAAGCTTCACATCAGCTGATTAATTATTTCTGGAAACATTCAGTAATGCACTTTCTCAATTTACTGGAAATTTTAATTCTCTTATATATGATGCTTTGAAGAAGATTGGACTAAACTCCATATTTATTCAGCCATGATTAATCTGGTGTTGATTTTTTAATTACCATGCCTTGAATATATTTATTAATTTGCCTCCTGCCTGGAGTACCACTGTTTGGAATTTCTGTGCTTCCCTTAGTAGAATTTGCATAATGAAATTGAGAGACTTGTCCACAGTTGTGGTATTTTGGACTGATTGAATAGGCTATAATTAGTGGCATCTGGCCTTCAGGCTCATTAATATGCAAATAGAATGATTGCTGATCTGAAATGGTTTGCAATTGCAATGATATCCCATCAGCATCATCAACTTTTTTAAATAGTTCTGGATTACCTTTCCAATATTGCTATGATACTGGACCTGCCAATGAGAAAAGGACATTCATTGATTTTTTTTCTTAAAATGCATTTCATTCCAAGGTCTTTGACCACTGTACAGATGAATTCATTAGTCTATATTGAACTGTATTCTGAAAGGTTATTTATGAAATTATAATTGGGTTGCTATCGAGAAGCCATTCAATGTGAATGCCTCCAGTAATGCCAATGCAAATCTTCTTGAAATTATTTACCTCCCCTGACATGCAAAAATCATAAACTAAAGGAATGCAACCCCTTTTGACATTGTTAAACTCAAGCCCTCATAATGTGATACATATGGAGTAAACTGAGAAATGATGATTGAGTACAGAGCTATAAAAAAGATGGGTCATCTCAAACACATTATTACATTGAATAGCTTCCATATATCCAGCTCATTAGCAGGCTTGGGTCTCTATCATTCTCCAATTGGATATCATCTAGATGGGTTGGATATCTATATTTGGCCAATATATCTGCCAGCAGATCTGCAATGTTTAAGTTTTGAAAATTCTGCTTTCAACAAACTAAAAAAGAGAATTAAGGCCGAAAAGAATCAATATGATTTTTAGTGCAGCCATCATAATGACCTGTCAGGGAAAATAATTTAGTCTTAAGAGTAAAGGACTATATTGTGCTACATTATTAAACAAAGGTAGGCAGCACAAGGATCCCTGAGTATCAAGTTGAATCATCATCATCATCATCAAACAATACAATCCCTGAGCTTTCTTTTGCCAATTGGTCCCTCAATATTGGCTGTTGTTGTCAATCCATCTTTCCTCTCTTTCATGGACTCTTTATCAAGTGGGATCCATTTTATGACTACCTTGGTCCACCTGCCATCAGTTCTTCTTGCTATGTGACCAGCCCATTTCCATTTCAGTTTTTTTACTCTCTTGATGATAGTGTATATTTTAGTTTGTTCTCTAATCTATGTGCAGGTCTTGTCTTGTAATGCCAAGCCTGTATCTTTCTATGGCTCTTTGTGTCATTCATATTTTTTGTATCAATTGTGAGGTTAAGTATCCATGTTTCACTGGCATATATAAGATTGTATGTTTGATTGAAAACTTTATAATAGGTGGCTATTGCCACTAAAAATTGTGACTATGTTCCTGCATTGATTTAGAATAAAAATAATAAAAATGAATAAAATAGAAGCTTGACAATCTCACAAGAATTCAGCAATCTTATATGAAATATAAAAATATTACAACCATTAATGGATATTGGAATGTCTCCAACTAAACAACCAAACACAAAAGGGCTCTGTGCATCAAAATATTTGTAACAATTTGCATTTATGTACACATCTGCACATTCTTTGAAATATGCCAGTGTAAAGACTTAATCAGGTACTAGCCAACAACTAGTAATTCCCAGGCTAGAGAAGACTATTATGTAAGCAATGTAGTTTCTTCCAGTATGGAAAAACAGTGGAAAGAAAAACCCTAGACTATAAATGGTGGAGCACAGACCTACACAAAAAAATTGGCTTTTGAAATTCAGAGAGGAGCTTCATTTTTATCTCCAATAAATATTCTAGTTTAATCAAATTGAGTTCATTGACAAATTCCTACTGGTTATAAAAATTAGATTCTTTCCACACTTTTCATTTCCAAATGGTCTCAACATTTCCAAGGTAGATTTATTGCAGAGAATGGGAAGCCATACATCCAAGCATCTCTTGCTAATTAAATGCAGGCATTTTGTAGTTTATTTATATTAGTCCCAATATTTGAATTCTGTTTTTCTTTCTTTTCTTCGTGGGTTTAATGGCCCTGCCATTTCTCATTCCCAGAAGTTCAGTTTTCTGCCATCTGTCCCTCATTTACAAAATTTATTTATCTCATACGAGATTCAGATTTTTGCCTGATCAGATTCTGTCTTTACAATTCTAAGGGTCTTCTGCAATTTATAAAAAAGGGCTCAAATGTTTGGGAAGCTGAGATTTACCGCATGTCTAGGTATAGGGATCAGAGGTGAAAGGGATGTTTAGAGAATAACTATTTAATAAAGAACTTTTTGATAGCTCATTTCATCCTGGAGCTTCTCAAATGAGGAGGGACATGATTCAGGTATAAAATTATGCATAATGTTGATAAAGTGGAAAAGGGGAAGCTATTTTATCCTTCCAAAATACGATCAGAGATCACCCAATGAAATTGAATTCTGAAAAAATTAGGACATGCACACACTGGGTTTCTTTGTTTCACCATATAGAATTAATGTTTTGGAGGGAATTCAATACTATAAGATATAGCGCTGGCTACCAACATAACTGGCTTCAAAAAATGCTTGGACCAATTCATTGATGTCAAGGACTTGATGGTAATATGACTGCCTCTGAAACCATTTGCTGGGAGGTTAAAGATCTTCCTTGAGCAGTTTGTTGGCAATTGTGGGAACAAATTGCTAGACTAAATGTGCCAGAGTCTTATAGCACTGCTTCTTCTTGTGTTCAAAATCTAGAACCTATTTGGACCAGCCCCTCTATCTCAGCTCAATGTACTTCATAAGGTTTCTTTTAAGGGAAAATAGAAGGAGAAATGCCATCTAGATCTTCTGAACAAAATGCAGGATATAAATCTAATGCACAAATGTGCTGATCCAAAGTCTTTTATGAAGTTTAACAATCTTGTAACATCCAAGGAATTTTTTTATCATATTGTGGTTGATCTTCTGATGTTTCCAGACATCTGCAAAGGTATATAAAGCAACAGTGAAGAAGAAGTAAACAAAAAACACAAGAATCTAAACCAAAAACATAAGAATCTAAGCACAATTTGTGTCTCCTTTCAAGACACAGTCTTGAACAAGGACTCTAATTCATCATACTGTAAAGACTACTGTAAATTTGCATTTGAAGCATTATGCAAATTAGTATGGCTTGGAAATGCTAGGCCAAAGTTATAAATTAAACTTGAATATGCATTTTCTTTTTTAGAAAACATCAAAAAGATAGATCTGATATTCCACTTCTATTAACACCACTGAATAGCCCTAATTTTTCAATAGGATCATTCAATATTCTTTTTTTAAAATTTCTTCATTTATACATAATATCTCTCCAGAGACACTTAACAGATTCTGCTGTTGCAGTTTTAATGAGAACTATCAAAGGTTACTCTGAGATGGTGATCTATGCTTAATTCATAACTCTCCCTAGACATTTCTGTAATTCAAAGTGTTTAGATTTGTTTAGATTTTTGAGAGTTTCTCCATTTCCTTTATTGTCTTCAAACATTTGTCCTTGCTCAAACTACATCATTAAATATTTCTGCTTCACTCTTTGCATCTAATAGTTATTTCTGAGAACCTCCATGCAAAGTCCTTCACATCAATGGATTTCTGAAGCAGAAGAATCAATAGGAAGATGTCAATGATAACAAACTACGTACAGAACTAAGAATACTAATTTGAATAACTTTTTGATGGCATCTGGGAGGAGGGATCTACAATCTGCTATTGTAATCCTAGGTATGGAAAAACTAATTGTTCTTTTATAAGGCCAATTGGACAAATGGTCAATCATCCCAGTTCAAGATATGTTTTCCTTTTCTGAACAGGGTTCAAAGGCTAGTTGTGCTTGCCTTTGAAGTCTCACATAATTAGAAAAGAAAGAGCTTCGTAACATCTGGATTCCTGAACTACTTTGGTACAATTTTGTTGGTACAGAATAAATGAGGAATACTTACAGAATGACTGAAAAGACAGTGGGCTGGGCTCTACTCCAAGTTCACTCCCAATTGAAAAAGGTCCATCAGTTGAAGCATTTCAGGAGTTCAGAGTAGGTTGGGTCACAATGTCATTTTTTTTTACACCACTAACATTTCTTCATAGTTGGCACATTTTCTAAAGTTAGGATTTTACCCTATGCCTGAATCCAAACCAATTATTCCATTTTTTTTTACAATTATCTTTTCACATGTATACATTTTTTAGGTCTATAGGAAGGAGACTGGTTTTGGCTTGATGCATTGAAGCAATGCAATGAATCAAAATGCAATGCATTTTCCAACTCAAAACCTTGAGTTGGAAAGTTGGGTTGAGGTTTGAAGTTTTCCAGTTGAATCATGCACAACATTCTGATGGAAAGGCACATGATGGAAACATGTGCCTACTCTCTTTTTAAAACCTAGATGAAGCTTTTTGGGACCATGAAGCTTTTCTTTTGCATTTCTCTTTAAAAAGGTGCTTCAGTCCTTTGAAAGTTTCATAATGTTGTGAATATAATCAGAATTCAATTCTCATCTACACAGGCTACATATTCCTTCTAGTTCTGACTTGAGTTAGGTTTTGTATCAAAATATAGGGTCTGCATGACAGAGAAAGCAAGCAGAAGATAAATGTTTAACCTACACAAAATAAGTAGACAATCAAAATTTAAACTACAATAATTAAGGAAGAAAAAGTGTATTCACAGGTATGTTAACATATGATAATTATCTCTGTTCAGTGTGATCATTTAGAGGTAGTTTGCATTCTAATTTAGAGAGTTGGATAGTGGAAAGTGTTGGCTTCAGTATAATTAAAAGCCAAGTGACACTTTAGTACACAAATTAATACCCTAGTTATTCTTTCGTCTTGCCTGCCATTTTCGGAGGGGGGGGGGAGGAGAAAATCCCTTTACAATAAAGCTATAGCCAAGTTTAATGAGATCTTAGCAGCCATGAAGTGCCAATTGAAATTCATGCAATTAAGGCAGTGATTGTGTTGTATCAGTCTAATTGACTTTTCAAATTGTATGGGAGAAATTGTAGTCAAGAGCAAAGTGAATCTGACACAACTTGTCTTGGGCATCATATTGCCTCCTATCTGTTGTGATTAACCCAGTAAAAGAGACTGAAGATAGTCAATTGGATGTGAAAGCTTGTTAAGCTCAGGGTGAAGAGCAGAAATGAGCAAGTGAGGTAAAGCACGATGTAAATATTATGGAAACGAATCAAATCTCTAATTTGCTGTAAGGTTCTTATTTACAAGAATAAGTCACACACTTAACATGCAAGGAAGAGATTCTCACCATGTTGATAGAAACCCAGTTAAATAAATGTAGAGGAGAAAGAGGTTGCAAAAGTTTGTTAAGAAGAAGCAAATAATCAAGTCATTCTTCCTCTTTTCATGATTGTAGCTAAAATCTGAAGTAGCAAGGCAGAAAGTTTCATTTTTCACATTAGCCAAATATAATTGTTCCAGCATAATAAAGCCACATTTTAAATTTAGAATGTCATAAGAACCCCCAAGTTTGTTCTACGCAGATCAGATCCAGATCAATTTATATGCAGTAAGATTAAGCAGCTGTTTAGACCATCTTAACATCCTCATCACTTGACTTGACTGTTTTGTAGCTTGATGAAGGACAGGTAAAATGAAGTTCTCTTGATACAGCCTTCTCCAACCTTATATTGCAAAACTACAAAATTTTAAAATTACTAACCAGTGAAAGCCTTGTTGATTGATGAGACAGAAAATTGTAATTCCATTATAATGGAAGGATGTCAGACTTGCTGGATAATTTACTCCTAACAGCACCAGCAAGGATTTCTAATTTCCAACTGTCGAACAATTTTCAAGTTAATGCTAGATATTCTGTGGGATCCACTGACAACTTTTTTCTCCACACTACCCTTTCTCCAACACATAAAGTAAGTCATAGTCATTGAATGAATTAGGGTGAATTAGGTTGATTATTTTAATTAAGCAATACCTTTATAATATTTACAATACATTTATAATAAACTGGTTAATTTATGTAACAATTACATGAAGCAGAGATCACCTTGAGTCTATCTTCCCCGTACTATGTGTAAGTAATTTCAATTGTGTGTGGTTGACCTTTTTACTGAAGGAATCCTTCTTAAATCAGTCCTAAATTGAGCTCATAAACTACAATGTAGCCTGTTTTTACCATCCCAGGGCATTGTGTACCATCATGCCTAAACAAAACCTTTTCAGGAAGGATCTCTGATCTCCATTTCCCTGTTTTTACAATTAGCCTGGATTTAAACTTCATTGTTTATTCCAATCTCCTATTCTAACCCTCTCCTAGAAAAATGAAATATCCTGGGAAATATTAAAAAGGCAGAATATTTCCCCTAAAAAAAGTAAAGTAGAAACTCAGAGAAGCAGAAACTCACCCCCCCTCACCCTTGTTAATGGGCCATTAAGGCCTAGGCCAGAGTATTCTGCATAATAAAGGGTCTACCCATCTCACCACCTGGCCTGGGAAGATTGTATCAGCCAACACTCAGGTGAAGCCATGTGGTCCAGACAAAGCCTACAAAGTAAGCTAAGACCCCTGGGAGTCTGACAGCCAATGGGATAAATTTCTTACATAGGAACAGGAAGCACTAAGGTGGGGCCCAACAGAGGTTATATAAGGGTCTCTCAGCATCTTGGTCGTCCCTTCTTGACCTTCTCACCTTGAAGTATGTGATCATCCTTTCTTTTTCGCTTTGGAGCTCCAAGCCATGTGGTCCTGCTGTCCACCATTAAACCATCTTTCCAAATAGCCTCCATGTTTCCAGTGTCTTTTTCCCAACTTGGAACTGAATCCAGAAGGATATTTCTTTAACAGTCAAGCATGCATTTGATAATATATATAAGTATAAACATGACTATTAATACATGAAACATTAAGACAGGGATAGTAGGCACATTGTTGCACTTATGCACACCCTTACAGATCTCTTAGGAATGGGGTGAAGTCAACAGTAGACAATCTGAAGTCAAAGTGTTTGGGGTTAGTGGAAGAAACCACAGAGTCAAGTGGAGTATTCCAGGCATTGACCACTCTGTTACTGAAGTTGTATTTCCTGCAATCGAGTTTTGTGTGATTTACCCTGAATTTGTATCGATTGTGTGCTCATGTATTCTTGAGATTGAAGCTGAAGTAGTCACTGACAGCTAGGACATTGTAATGGCTACTTTTATTTACTATGCTTAGGTCAGACCAAAGGCAGCATAGTTCTAAGCTATCCAAGCTTAAAATTCATGATAGTCTAAAATTATAGTCTAGTCAAGAAGCATACTTGAAAATCAATAAGGGACCAAAGTCAAAAGCTAGAAGATCACACAAAAGAGACATAAAGAGTTAAGAAATCAAAAGATATAAATAAGAATAATTATAAGTGCAAAACTGATTCCAAGATTCAAGTATGCTGAGATAACAGGATTGTTAGGAACATTTATTTATGATTTATTCTAATAAAGCAATTGAGGTATCCTAAAATAACCACAACTTCTTATTTCTAGCTTGTTGCAATTCATTATTTTAAAAATATCAATTTCATCCTCCCCCCCAATTTTGATCTTTTACTGTAAAACCATGTTCAAATCAGTTTTCATATTCCGTTTTTATTGTGTGAAATAATGATTTATCTTCCATTTCCTCTTCCAATTTAGTCTCATTCTGGCCAAATTTGCAAAGGATTAGATGAGGTTATCTTCAGCTGTCTATTTGTCACTTAATGTACAATATATTTAATATTACTCTCCTGTAACCAATTCAATGCAGTACAGAAGTAAGAACGGTGATTACCATTTTAAAAATTACAATATTTTTAAAGCAAGTGATATAGAACAGATGATTATAAATGGTGAGCAATTGGAAATCGTTGACAGACCAGTAGGTTGCAATACATCAAGTCAAATAAATAGACAACAGTATATAAGAGGCAAAAGCAACAAACAGCAAACACAGAGTGAAGTTCAAGAATGAGATTTTGTGAATAAATTCTGTCTATTGAATACCTTAAAAATCAGGTTGCTTCATGACCCTTAAAAGAACAAGATAACATTTTCATACACACACATAAAACCCTATTTTACCTTCTCAATGTGAATATACACACTCCTAAAGCCCCTGTCACACTGCACCAATGGATGCAAAGATGATGTAAAACGGACAAAAAAGCTTGCCATCCGTTCGAAAACGCGATGTACTCACTGCCTCCGTTTGGCTTCCTCTCTATCCGTCCAGCATCTGTTTATGGACGTTTCATCTGCTCCAAAAGTTTTAGGCTGCTTAAAACTTTTGCGCGGAAAATGTATCCAGTTCATCCGTTCTGCATCTGCTACGCATCCGCTACGCATCCGCTACGCATCCGCTATATCTGCTAGGCGTCCGCTGCGCATCCGCGCAACTCGCATCCACCCGGACGCAGGGAGGAAGCGGAACGGACGCAGAGCAGATGCAGAACGGAAGCCTAGCGGATGCAGAATGGAAACAAAGCGTTTAAAATGGAAAAAACATTCGCAGAGGGGACCTATCTCAGATATTAAGGATGTCTAGAGGATGCCTAGAGGATGCTTAGAGGATGCCTAGAGGATGCCTTGCGGAAAACCTATACTGCCTATAAAAAGGGGGAGCAACTCGTCTGCATCGCACTTTCAGCCCAGCAGCCCAGCAGTGCAGACCTCTGCAGCCTTCATCTGCCTCTTCCTCTTCCACAGCATCCAGTCATGTCCACCATGGATTGCGACAAAATCCTTTTGGCAGCCACCATCCTTCTGCAACACTGCGAAACCATCTACAGTCTCTGTGAACAGTACTACGGGAAGAAAAGGAGGCACCCCAAAAAAGTCTGGCTCCGAAGATGGTTCGCCAGAAGAGCGCAGTACGTACTTTACGACAAGCTGATGGTGGAGCTCAGGAGTGAAGACCCTCGGGCATTCCAGAACTTCATGAGGATGCCTCCAGCCATGTTTGACGAAGTTGTGCAGTGGCTGACACCCAGGTAAACCAAGACAAACACCAACTTCCCGCCCAGCCTGGAACCTGGGCTCAAGGTGGCACTCACTCTGCACCACCTGGCCTCAGGGACCACCTACAGGAGCATGCAGTATGGCTGGAGGGTGCCACCCAGCACCATCAGTTTGTTGTCAGAGAAGTGGTGCAGGCCATCATCGAAGAATACAAGGAGGAGCTCCTCCAGTGCCCCTCCACTGAAGAAGGATGGAAGAAAGTTGCAGAGCAGTGGTATCAGAAGTGGAACTTCACCCACACCGTTGGAGCCATCGATGGCAAGCATGTGGCCTACAAAGCTCCAGCCAAGTCAGGGTCCACTTATTAGAACTACAAGGGTTTCTTCAGCATCATCCTCTTCGCCATGGTCGATGCTGACTACAAGTTCATGTACATCGATGTTTCAGGCAACGGTTCATCTTCAGATGCCCAGGTATACAATGCCAGTCACCTCAAGGATGGGCTGGAAAGCAACCTCATGGTGGGCTTCCCAGATCCAGACCCGCTGCCCAATGACACGCAAGATTTGCCCTACTTCATCGTGGGGCATGACGCCTTCTCCCTCACAACCTACCTCAAGAAGCCCTACACCTCCAGATGCCTCACCCATGAAGAGAGGATCTTCAACTACAGGCTGTCCAGGGCAAGGTGGGTGGTGGAGAACGCCTTTGGCATCTTGGCCAACAGGTTCCAGGTACTTCTCACCACCATGCAGCATCACCCAGAGACCAAGAGGAGGATCGTGGAAGCTTGCTGCATCCTGCACAATCTCATGCGCACCCGCTACCCAGTCTTCCAGAACAGGCTCCAACAAGGCAATGGGGACCTCCAACAAGGCAATGGGGACATGGAGCCTGGGGAATGGAGGCAAGGGCAAAACCTGATCGACACTGAGGATGTGCAAGGGCCCAACAGAGCCTCACGTGAGGCGAAGAAGCAGCGCAACCTCCTGAAACACTGGTGCAACTCCCCAGCTGGAGCGGTGGAGTGGCAAGACAGGGTGGTAGATGCTTAATGGATGGTTCCTTCAGCCTGTCTCATCACACTGATGAGATTGTGCCATGTATGTTGGGTGTGCCTACAATGAACAGGGCATTTAATAAAGAGTTGTGTTTATGTTGACATGTGTGGATCAATGCTTACATTGTAACTGAAAATGAAGGGCCATAGGGGTGGCACCTGGGAGGGTGGACCATCCAGTCCCACTATGCTTGCACTGTAGGTTTATCTATCCCACAGCTATTACCCATCCCATAGGTATCCCTGCCCATCCCACAGGTATCCCTTCCCATCCTACAGGTATCCCTTCCCATCCCACAGCTATCTTAACCCATCCCACAAGCATGCAAAGGCTAAACCATTTCTAAAAGTTTCCACCCAGACTTAAAAAAAAAAAGCAAGTGTGTGAAGCAAAGATAATCTTTATTAATAACAAGCTGTAAAATAAACATGACCCAAGTCAAATGTCCAAATAAAGTCCACAAATATCCAGGCAGCCAGTCTCTGGCACTCCTCTTGGTCACTCAGAGGTGTGTGCCCAGGCTAAGGTGTTAGGGAGCAGGTGCTGTGGAGGTGGGTGCTGCTGCAGTGCTGGTCTGAGGTGTTATTGGAGTGCCTAGCCCTGAGAGGACAACAGGGGACGGTGTGTTGAGGAAGGTGTCGGACAGTTGGCTCAGCCCCGTGATGCTGAGAGGTCCTTCCTCCATGCCATGGGGTGTCAGCCTCAGTACTGAGGACAGATATACTGAGGCCGGGCTTGGCTGTGGGATGGAGGAAGGAGCAGTGTTGTGGGGCTGCCTGCTCTGCACTGTCGTGGTTGGCATCGGTGGCATCATTGGAACCGGTGGCAGCGGTGTCGCCTGATGACTCTGTGCCTGCATCTGTAAGGCCTGCTATCTGTGCTGCTGGACCTCCGGGTAGCTGTAGCCCTGGTAGGTGAGGGGCTGTGGGAAGCCTTGCTATGGGAGGAACATCACCTGGGGTGGAGGAGCAGACCTGGACTGGGTGGGAGCAGGTGCCTCTGAGTCTGGAGGGTTGTTAAGCAGCATGGTGATCCTCTCCACCACCTGGTACTGGGGATCCGCCATCTCCTTGAGGGTCTGGTTCACATAATTGAGGAAGGGCTTGCGGTTGGAGGAGGAGGATTCGATGGGGACCAGCTGAGAGAGGAGACCTATGCTGGTGTGGATGGTGTCCCTGATCTCCACCAGGACCTTGTGGCTCTGCCCCTCCTGCAGTCCGGCTCTCTGCCTTACTGTGGTGGCGGAGGTGTGGGTGGATGTGGCTTCAGCAGTGGTGGACTCGATGTCTCCTTTCTCCCACCACACCAGGGAGTCCTCATCACTCTCCACCACGCTTTCAACACCTGCCCGGGGGTTCTCCGCCGTGGCACGCTCCACAGATACCTGCATGGAGACAGGGACTGACTCTCGGCCGCCAGAGGATTGGCTCCCAGCAGGCTGCCGGAGAGAGAGGATAGAGATTTGGGCTCCTGGTGCTCCTCAGTGGCGGACCTCACCCTCCAGGAAGCTGCACTTGGCCATGACATAGTTCTCTCTGTCCATCAGCTTAACCCTGGCCTGGCCAGATTTTTTGCGGTGCAGCTTCCCGTACCAGGTGTGCATGTGCTTCCACCAGCCGAGGAGCACCTCCGAAGTGTAGCCCATACTCTCCGCTCTCTCTCTCCAAGCAGCCTGCTTCCGCTTGGTGTCCCTGTACAACCGGTGTCCCTTCCGCCACAGATAGTCATCCTCTCTCAGCCACTCCAGTACCTCATCCTCGTGCGCCTCCGCGATGTAGTACTGCCTCCTCTACCGTTGTTGCATATGCCTCTTCCTCCCTTTGGCAGGACCAGATGGGCCCTCATCAGAGGGGCTTCCAGGTTATAGGGGCTGCTCCTCCACACCAACAGCATCATCATCATCATCATCATCATCAGCATCATCACCAGCAGGATCATAAGCATCAGCAGCAGCAGCAGCAGCATAATCACGAGCAGGATCATAAGCAGCAGCAGCAGCAGCAGCAGCAAGACCAGGAGCACGAGCAGAACGAGCAGGACCAGCAGGACCAGCAGGACCAGGAGCAGCTTCAGCAGAGTACGCAGCAGAAGCACCACTGCCAGGAGCAGCTACAGCAGAAACTCCAGCACCAGAAGAGCGAGCCCAAGCAGCAGAAGCCCCAGATGAGTCAGGTACATGGGGCGGGAGGGTGGCCCTGTCCCTCTTGCCAGGGATGGCGGCAGGTTGCTGAGACTTTTGCTTCTTCCCCATGGTTGTGGGGTTGCTGGCTGGCAGGGAGGCTGGCAGGAAGGCTGGCAGGCACCAAGGCTGGCAGGAAGGCTGGCACCAAGGCTGGCAGGAAGCCTGGCAGGAAGCCTGTTAGGAAGGCTGGCAGGAAGCCTGTTAGGAAGGCAGGCACCAAGGCTGGCAGATAGACTGGCTGGCAGGGAGGCTCGAAGGCAGGCTGGCAGCAAGGCTGTCAGGGAGGCTGGAAGGCAGGCTGCCAGCAAGGCTGGAAGGGAGGCTGGAAGGCAGGCTGCCAGCAAGACTGGAAAGGAGGCTGGAAGGCAGGCTGCCAGCAAGGCTGGAATGGAGGCTGGAAGGCAGGCTGCCAGCAAGGCTGGAAGGGAGGCTGGCCAGGAGGCTGGGAGGCAGGCTGGGAGGCAGGCTTGGAGGCAGGCTGGCAGCAAGGCTTGCAGGCAGACATGCAGGCAAGAACTCGAGGTATCCAGCAGCAGGTCTTTCCTCGGAATGCTGGCCACATGTGAGCTGCTTCCCTTTATATCCGGGGGGCTTGCGCAATGCATCCTCCCCGCATGCGCAATTAATGCCAGGCATCCGTTAGGCTTCCACTGTGCATCCGCTAGGTTTCCGCTCTGCATCTGCTTCATCCGCTGTACATCCGTTCTGCATCCGCTTTTTCCGTTCCGCGTCCGCTTTGCTGAGGCCCCCCGGAAGCCCTGCGGACGCGCCATCTGCTTCCATCCGCTGTGCTTCCATTCCACATCTGCTTTCCATCCACCCTGCGTCCTCCCCACGTCCATGTTGTCCGCTCCAATTATGCAAATTTTTGCTCCTTTTGAGCACGGATACAACGGATGTAACATTTTTCTCTTCCATTGTGTCCTTTTTGCATCCGTTGGGCAGTGTGACACGGCCTTAAAGTAGGGATAATTATTTCACAAATCAGCAAATGAAAATATGTTATGTTACACTTTAAAAAAAAACATGTGCTTATTCTGACAACAGCCTATATCTATATACACTTGTGACTTCGTGTGTGTGCGTGTGTTTAGAATGGCTTTTCGTACACCTGCCTTCATTCTGGGGAGGAACACAATTTCATATTTGGCTTGTATTTGGGAGTGAAAAGGTTCACGTTCTCCATCTGATACTAAATTGTCTTCTCTCTGTATAAGATGAGGTCCTGCCCCTCATGTCTTCCTTATGAAGCATGACATCAGCTTTGAGAACTCATCTAGTTTCCAGGGAAGAGAAGATAGCCTTTTAGCGGGAAGCTTTTATCCATACTGAAATGAAGTTGACAGATGTGTAACTTACCTGAATATATTTGTTCATGAGCAATATTTTTATTGCTGTCATGGAAAATCCCCTTCTTTTCCATTTTGATGCTTGCTTCCATATCTCTTCCCTCCTTCCAACATTCCCTATTTTAGAATATATGTTCATCGGCACCATTTCTTTATAAAGTACCTAGAAAGAACAAGTTTTAGTGAGATGGGCAGCCAAATAAATATTAGGAAATCAAAAAATAATGATCAGTAATATTATTAATATATTTTAATAAATTAACAATGGCAGCTGCAGCTTAGAATTACATAGAATCATAGGCTGGAAGGGACTTTGGAGGTCTTCTAGTCCAACCACCTGCCCAAAGCAGGAGACCTTATATCATCCTGGAAAAATGTTTGTCTTTCCTTGAAAACCTCCATTGATTGAGTATCCACAACCCCAGGAAGCAAGATATTCCATTGATTAACTGTTCTCACTGTCAGGAAATTTCTTCTTAGTTCCAGGTTGGATCTCTTTTTAATTATCTTCCACCCACTGCTTATTGCCCTCTTGTCAATCCCCTCTCCTCTGTGTGAGTCCCTCAAGTACTAGAAGACAGCTATCATGATGCTCCTAGTCCTTCTCTTCAACAGGCTAGACATATCTAGTCTAATGTTTGCTCTTCTTTTTTTAAACAGAGGTACTGCTATGCCCAACTACTATACCTCAAGGAAAGTTCTAGCTTTGTTGATATTTGTAGCCAGTTTACCTAGCGGCTACATCCACCAATTGGCATGATATTTCTGCATATCTGTTGGTGCCATATTTTTACCCAGGATCTTATTAAAGGAACCTGGGAACCATCTGCCTCCAGATGTATCTCCCCAACCTATTATAATTAGTTCAGCAGACACGCTTGATAAATGATATGTTCGAAGTATGAATGCAGGGAGCAGAATGCACAACAAGGTAGTCGAAAGATTACTCAGGGCCATCTTAACAGCATTGTGGACCCCAGACAAAGCAATGTACTGGTACTAACAACCACTCACAGGAATAAAAATGTAACTGTAGCTGTATTATATAAGGTGCATTGAAGGGTTAACATACAGAGATTAGTATGGGCGCCCTATGGTCATGGGGCCCACGGGAAGGTGTCCATCAGTCCCATGCATTAATACAGCTCTGGGATTACTTAGACTGCTCTTAGTGACTGTGTTCTCCTTCCTGTAACAGTGGTGTTTTTGTTCATTTGTTCATTTGTTCATCTGGCTTTAATTGTTCGCAAATTTCCACTGTTATCTATTCTATTTTGGCATGGCCTGTTTATGCTTCAGTTTCTATTGATATATTTCTGCTGCTATTCAGTCATTACAATGAATTATGCTTCTCTATCGCTATTTTTCTTATAACCCACAGTTTGATGTCACTTTTCAGCTGATGCTCCTTTCCAGTTACATATGGCCTAGATTACATTAGTGCTCTACTGCAAGAAGAAAGTGCAAATTCTAAATTGGTTTGTGCTATTCTTGCTTTGTTTTCTGAGCTACTCAACCATTTGAGAATAATTCCTGTCTTGCTTTTATTGGGTCATTGAGTAGTAAATATGAAAAAGAGAAATTTATCCTAGGAATTGTTTAGGGAAGGGATTGAGAACAATGTTTCCTATCGCTTTTGTGGGATGGAACAATTTATAGCACAACCACAAACTGGTAATGCCATTTGCAGTTCTGCATCACAATGCCAAAAGGATTTTGAAGCCTTGTGAAGGAAATAACAGAACCATCTGAGGTTTTCTTTTTTTAATCACATTCTTTTGTGTACTAACACTAAAATTATTTGCAATCAACTTTTATTATCTGAGGATTTCACTTTCTTTTTGGGAAATAACTGAGGAATACATTGGGTGAAACAATGATCAAGTCTGGAGTTATGGATATTGCGTTTATTGTTACTGTAACACTTAGTACAAAAATATTTAAACAGTTGTGTCTCCACTTTAGTGAGAAATTTCAGTGCTGGCTTTTAACAATTGTGCCATCAAAATTAATTGGTACAGTTGAAGGAAGCACTTCACAAGAAGAGATTCAAAGCAGCTGCTTCTATTTTAATTAGCTTAGCTGTGAATCAGTTCAATACCTAAAACAGAAAAACACATGCAACACAGCACAAGAAGTGAATCTGTGAGAATAACTAAAGAAAGAAAATCTGAGTTGTTTAGAGAAAAAATTCTGTTGATCCAGAGCTGAAGGATTTCATAAAATAGCCATTATCTGCAGGTCAAAAATCCAGGACAAAGTGGAACCTAAAGTCAAAGAGATCTATCCAAGTCACCCATATGAGAGTTGGGTGGCTATATAAATTTGTTTTAATAAATAATTTAACAAATAATTAGAGAGCCTTTCCAAAAAGGGTATCTTTTATTTTTATGTACAGTGAGAACAAATTCCTTGTGTGTCTAATCACACTTGGCTAATAAAGAACTTTAGGGGACATTCTCATAGGACACAAGTTACAGTTCTTGGACAATTAAGAGGGATTAGTGGCCTTTCAAGGTATGTTCCACAGATTCATTGTTCATCCTTTTTTTAAAAAGGTCTTTGTTTTAAAGTCTTGGCATTGGATCAGTGATAGAATTGAACTCTATTATTCCAATCAGCAGGTCTTTGCACTGAGTCTGAGACATTGGCCCCAGACTTGGCTGTGTCAAGTGACTAACAACCAACTGGTACTTTAGCTAAAGTCTATCAATGTCTAGAGAGCCCATTGTGTCTATTGGTTAAGGCACCAGGCTCAAAAGCAAGGGGTCAATGAGTTAAAGTCTTGCCTTAGCCAGGAATGCCAGTTGGATTACTTTGAGCCAATCACTCTCTCTTTCAGTCCAGCTCACCTCACAGGGTTATTGTTGTGGGGAAAATAGGAGGAAGAAAGTATGTTGAATATGTTTGCCATCTTGAGTTACAGTAGTTTTGAGGCTAAGGAATCTATAACTTTATGGACTCCCCATACTTTTTTGCTGAAATACATTGATCTAAATCCATGACTTGATAGAAAGATCCCTTGTCCCACTTATCACTGAAATGCTAAGTTGGCAGATCATACATTTAGATTCAGAAAGGTACAGATCTATTTCTGATTTATTTTTGATTTGCCTTTATATTAACTTGAGATTACCAGAGGCATCAAAAGACTTCATTGACATCATCAAAATAATGAAAAGTCCTATCCCTTTTATAAGGACATGTGATGCCTTCCACAAAAAGGATAGGTTTTCACCCCATTAAGTGTGATGTAGCTTTTGTCATTTTCCTCCTGCAAGTCCCTCTGGATATTCTGTTATGGTAATGTCAGGATTCATACCTTGGCTTGATGGTAAATTCCAGATCTCCAGATACTTAACCCTTGTTCAGTTTTGTGCTAGAGGAAACATTGCACCATCGTTGATAGCCCTGTTTGGTCTAAAGAAAACAGAGGCATACTCCTCTTTGAACCTGGGATTAAACTCTTAAGTTTTTACTTTGTAACATTGCAAATAAATTGTTGATGGCCTTGGATGGTGGCTGAAATATGTTTGCATAATGGTTCTCTAGTTTATGAAACATTGTTTTTTCTCCCTTGCCATTCATTCTTACCAAGTGAATGAACAGGTACAGTGTTCGGATTTCTTCTCTCTATAATCTTGTAAAAGCTTTCATGGCACTATCTTTAAATTCTTCTGGAAATGTATATTACAAGACACCCTACTATGTTAGCTATTTATAAATCAAGTAGCATCATGCAGGTTATTGAGAAGCACTTTAAGAAATTAAGTACCTTGTTGGAAAATGCGTAAATAAATCAAACTGAAGCACCAAATGATTTGCAGAGTTGAAGGCTAAACAGAAGAAAAGAAAATAATGTTTGATACAATATTTAATGCATTTGATTCCATTTTTAAAAGTTCTGAATTAATTAACAGGAGATATAAGTGGCTTTGTAAGAAAGTTCTCATAATTATACTTTTTTCCTGCATTATGAACTACTGACAAAGATAATGTGTGCTCCCCAAAATTATATCAAAATATTTGATTAAAAAAACTATTTTAATAAGGAGTACAGATAGTACTATGGGACAGATTACCTATTTTTCCTTCATGAAAGGTTTTTTAAGCGCTTTAAAAAATTGCTTCGATTTGGAGCTTTTACAACATTATTAGTATCACTGCTTTTGGCCTTATTGAAGCAGGATACACACTCAAATTTTAATCTAAGTCCTAAAATCAGTTTAACAGATAAAAATCACTTTCTAATTGAGTATAATTCTTGGTGACTGTATAGTTCTTAATATTGTTTCCTTAATGTTATATGGTGACTTTTTTCTGGAATGACTTTTTGCATTTACAATCTAGTTTAAATCACACAAATAGAGAACTTTGCCCAGAACTTTCCCCAATTCACTGAAAAAAATAATAAAATCACAAACATTATATCCTTCCATCACACTGGAAGGTTTGGTCCATTTTGCATCATTCTTTCACTTGTTGCAGGTCTCAGCTCATTCTACCAAATGAGTTCTTTTCATTTTCTTGGACTATTGATCCACCCCTCCATTATGGAAGCCTTTGAAGATTTTAGATTTGGAAATACAAGGGGGGGGGGGGGGCAGAGGAAGCAGAAAGCAAATATTTCAGGGTCACTGCAAAATCATACATGTGTAAATGCACATGGATATTGTCAATGGTCCCTATAAAATAAGGAAAACTCAAAAATGAATTGTATTTACTCTCTTCCCTCCAACTACAACAACAAAAACCCTCTAATAGCTCTGTCAGTTAAATATAATGGAATTTGTAGCATGTTTTCTATCCTCTGTCTTTCTCCACACCTTTCCAAATATTGCTAAAATACATTGCCTCTGGGAACAATTATTAAGTGACACTAATATTGACATGCAGCACTTCACCTTGACTGGATAAAAGAGAATCTTTGATGTCAAAAAGGGCTTTGAGATGTGTTTTACACCTTTATCTAACCACTTCACATACATTTTATAGATGAGAAACTGTCAGAAACTTGCCACTTGGGGCACAACTGTTAAAGAACAATGTTTCAACTAGACACTAAATTTTTCATAATTGAATATTTAGCCAAGTATATAAATTTGGCTTTGTTGATTGCAGAGGTCAAAATCTTTTAACTTAAATTTATGTCCTTTGTTTCAGCTTTCTTCATACTTCACTTCCCACTTGTCTTCAGAATTTCATTTGTTTCAATCCAGGAACAACCCCATCATATTCTTTGACACACCTGAAAACCTTTTATAAGAAACTTTCCAGTAATGAACATTTTGGAGTTCAGTGGACTTGATGTCATAAGTGTGGGAAGAGCATAGAAATATCAGAATTAATGTGATTTCTTCATCCATGTATTAAGATCTTCGCAGACAAATTTCTATCGAAGTGTTGTTCCCAAACAGCTATTGTATGTGAATATACTGTATTGCCTGGAGCTTCGTAGCCCAATTATTCAGATTAAAATGAATTATACTGCATCTTCATTAACCAAAGAAGTCAGGACTTTTTAATATTATTTCATAAGAATGTTATACCTATAATTTTATAGCAAGATTACCATCCCAATTTTACAGAAGTAGGAAGTTGGGAAAAAGTAACATTAAAATATTAGAAATTTCTTCTCCATTTAATCACAGGAATGCATATGAAAACAGTTAATGGACAGTTTTTGTGTTTTATTTTCTGTTTCCTTATGCTTCCCTGAATGTGCCATGGTCAAAATATAGGATATAAATAAAGATAAATTAATGCAATATAAGGAATGTTAATATTGTTTAGCATTACAATCAGACCACTGTGCATTATGTGCATCATTCATGAATACATTTAAAAACAGACTTAAAAGTATAAGTCACATAGATGTTATCTGAGTAAGGACATGCTTGATCCTACATGCTGTCCATCAATTGAATCAACCAAATTTAGTTCTCTCATTAAAAGGTTAGGGGTATGAAACTAAGCAGACTAAATGAATGTTTCTTTGATTTTTTTTAAATGGAAAAATTATATCTACAATTCCTTTATTCAAATTCCATGATAACAGGAATGGGTACATGAAATACAGGTAGTTCTCAGCTTACATTTAGTTCATTTAGCAACCATTCAAAGTTACAAAAAGCACTGAAAAAAGTGACATGATTGTTTTTCACACTTATGAATGTTGCAGCATCCCCATGGTCATGTGATAAAAATTCAGGTGCCTGGCAAATGACTCACATTTATGACGGTTGCAATGTCCCAGGGCCACGTGATCACTTTTTGTAACCCTTTGACATGCAAAATCAATGGGGAAGCCAGATTCACTTAACAACCATGTCACTAACTTGACAACTGCAGTGATTTACAGAATAGAATAGAATAGAATAGAATAGAATAGAATAGAATAGAATACTTTATTGGCCAAGTGTGATTGAATTATAAGGTACAACACTTAATGATAGTCACAGGGTAAAATAAGCCATCAAATCATACCAGGAATCAGTCAATATAAATCATAAAAATATAAGTGACAAAGTTACAGTCATATAGTCACAAGTGGGAGGGGATGGGTGATAAGGATAGATGAGAAGATTAATAGTAATAATAGTGCAGACTTTGTAAATAGTTGGACAGTGTTGAGGGAATTATTTGTTTAGTAGAGTGATGGCATTCAGGAAAAAAAAAACTATCCTTGTGTCTAGTTGTTCCGGTGTGCAGTGCCCTATAGCATCATTTTGAGGGAAGGAATTGAAACAGTTTATGTCCAGGATGTGAGGGGTCTGTAGATATTTTCACAGCCCTTTTTTGACTCCTGCAGTATACAGGTCCTCGACTAAAGGCAGGTGGGTAGTAATTGTTTTTTCTGCAGTCCTAATTACTCTCTGAAGTCTGTGTCTGTCTTGTTGGATCGCAGAACCAAACCGGACAGTTATAGAGGTTCGATGACAGACTCCGTAATTCCTCTGTAGAACTGGATCAGCAGCTCCTTGGGAAGTTGTAGCTTTCTGAGTTGGTGCAGAAATAACATTCTTTGTTGTGCTTTTTTGATGAGCAACTGTATAAAGAGAAATCATACAATGAGGCAAAATTAACTTGACAATTGTCTCGCTTAGCAACAGAAATCATGATTATAAGTCAAGGACTACTTGTAGATAAATAATTGAAAATATAGCAAGAAGAAAAGTGGATTTAGAACCCTATATTAGGGAAGTGAATTTTTAAAGGCAATACAAGTAATTTAAAGCCATGTTACACTTGGTATAGCAAGACAAGCACTGGTTTTACACAAAATTATCATTAACTTTTATCTACTCTTCAGTTATTATTTTATTCTCTTAATTGCTTGCCTTCGCCATCTGGACATGGTTATTTCTTCACCTATTGTACAAAGCTCCATTTGAGGAATTATTGTTCAGCAGATATTGCATTCCATCTATTAGGTGTGAATATAAGTGAGAGTGATGGTCAAAATTTCTCCTGTATTCTTTAATATAGTTTTATGAAACATCTATAACTCCTGGCCAATATCTAACAAGAGTGATTGAAATGTTTCTTTCCAATTGTTGAAATGTTATCTCACATCCTGGCAATCCAAGAATGTATGACTGGAATGTTGTGGCTGTATAACATCCTGAGCCTTAATCACCCAATATTTTCCTTTGTAAAACTGACACTCAAAATACCAAAGTGACACAGCTAGCCAACAACTGAAAATCGAATCTACCGTCCTTTTCAGAGTGATGACAGCAGAAGATTAAAAAAACCACTGACTCCCTTTAAAAGAGATCTATTTAGTGGCAGCAAAATAAGTTTTGAGTAGGGTTGAGTGAAAGGTCACTTGACAATTGTCAACTTACATTCCAAATCGAACACTGTGTTTTCTGAGCTAATATTGGAAATATTTACGAACTTTCCTTGAAGGGATAGCCAACCTTATCAAAGCTTCTTACCAAAACCTGCAGGGCAGTGGTGGGATTCAATTTTTTTGACTACCAATTCTGTGTGTGTGGCTTGGTGGGTGTGGCATTGCTTGGTGGACATGGCAGGGGAAGGTTACTGCAAAATCCCATTCCCTCGCCACTCCACTAACCTACTTTTCAGCTGTTTTCCTGTGCAAGGCAACAAAAGAAGACCCAGCTGACTAACTGGGACTTGGGAGGCAGAGAATACATGGGGTGGGGCCAGTCAGTGGGATTTGCCAGTTCTCCAAACCACTCAGAATTTCCACTGCCAGTTCTCCAGAATTGGTCAGAACCTGCTGAATACCACCTCCGCTGCAGGGCAATAATATTATATTTTAAGTTACTATTGCATAATTTCCAACTATAGATGATATTAAAATAATAACAGGCTTAAGTTCTACACACAGATTATAAAATAAAAACTTTCTGATTCACAAACAAAACTCCATAGAGAGATAAATATGTGAAGCCATGATGTCTTTAGCGCTACACTGAATAGCCTTCAATGTTTATAGAAAGCACCACCAAATCAACAACAGTGGTTCATAAACAGAAAGCCTAGATCGCCAAAATATGCAGCACAACACTCAAACAATATTATGATTGCTTTGCTCATACTCATGCACTGACAATCCACTTGCAGTTGAAAATAGTTGTTTATATATTTATACATGTTGTTTATGTTTATATATTCAGTCTGTGCTGCATGTCATGTTTTTCCTCAATGTTCTAAAAAAATATACGCCAGTATATTCTTCCCTTCATGTATCTGAAATAGGACATTCTCCTTAACTAACTGCTTTTCTTCAAAATACCATAACTGGCTTCTGAACACCCACAGAAGTTCACTGAAAGGCTGAAAAAAAATGGCCAAAATAAAACAACTGTTCAAATACAGTAAATAATAATCCTATTCTGCTTTGGCAGATCTGCATTGATGAAAGGAAGCAATCAAATCATCTTTGAGCTGTGAATGTCTGTATTAATATAGAGACATCCCATGGAAATGACATTTTTAGTTTTGTCGTCCTGTAACTCATGTTTCCGGTTTTCAAATGATCAAAGTAAAATGAAGCAGTGATAAAACTGCTAGAATCCATTGTGGTTTTGTTTTTTTTCCAGCATGCAAGTAGTCCTTGACTTATTATCATAGTTGAGTCCAAAATTTTGTTGCTGAATGAGACATTTTTAAGTGAGTTTTGCCCCATTTTATGGCCTTTTTTGCCCCAGTTGATAAGTGGATCACTGCAGTTGTGAAGTCAGTAACACATTTGTTAAGCAAATCAGGCTTCCCCATTGATTTTGCTTTTCAGAAGGTTACAAAAGGTGATCACACCACCCCAGGACAATGCAACTGTCATAAATATGAGTCATTTACCAAGCGTCTGAATTTTTAATCACATGGCTATGGAGATATAATGGCCGTAAGTGTGACAAATGGTCATAAGTTACCTTTTTCAGTGCTGTTGTAATTTTGAATGGTCACTAAACTCAGTTGACTGTGTGAATGTTGTAAATTGAAGAGTAAATGTATTTCTTTCAAATTCCAGCCAGGTAAACCTTACTAATGGACAGCATTTCCTAGATTTTTGCCTTTCCTTCCAGATATCATCCAAACAATTTAGAATGTGGAATGCCTCAGTTGTGTTATGGAACTGCAGTGTTCACAAATCCATTTTAAATTATTCAAGCAAATCCCCATCCTTATGTTGTTTTTCCCCTGCTACTAAGATGGAGCTCTAATTAGGTCCCACATGGTGAAGTCAACCAAATTATACATTTTTAGAAGTGCTTCAATCCCCTCCTCCATCATAGCCCATGAATAACAAGCCATTATGGACATAGTTAAAATAATGTAAAATGTATAATTTAAATTATACAGAGAATGTCAGAACCATCTGTGTATTTACATTCAGTTTAACCATGAAATGATTGTCGTTGTGGTGGAGATATATACAGTAAATAGAGCTGAAGTATCCCATTATTACACAAACAACACACATACTGCATCTACATTCCATGATTGTGATCACCCATTAAAGCACAGAAACTTGTCAGTAAATCCAGGGAAACAGCCATTTATGAAGAAATCTCAAAGCTTCATTTATATGGCATATTAATTGTAGAGCTAGGTAGAATTCCAAAAATAATTTCAGTGAACAAATAATCTCTCTTGGGGAGATTTTCAATGAACTTTTCTGATTTGTACTTTTTCTTCCTTTTTTCCATCAACAAAATTAAAAGCAAATCAAACAACTTACCCCTCGCTGAATCCAAAACATTTGAATTAGTCTTCTTGGAATACTATAATGCTTTCCCTACAAATGTTGTAAAGAGAAGGAAATGCTAAACCACGATAAAAGAGCTTCATGCCTGAAAAAGAACAAATAATGAATAATTGTCTCTTTTTCCCATCCTCAATTTTAGGCAGCTACCTGCACAATATTTTTTTTTAACTTTCTATATTTCTAAAACCTTTCTGGGTCAGAAAATAAAATCTATGCTTTAGTCTTGCTGATTTTACATACACAAACCATTCATATATATTTTAAAGAAAATGTTGGTTTTTGTTTATTCATTGGCTGTTGCTTTCAAATATAAACCATGGCTTAAAATAATGGTCTACTTTATAGATTGTTTTACCTTGTCCCGTTTAGCCTACCCTGGTATATTGTACATACCCAATAAACATTTCCTCCTCCTCCTCCTCCTCCTCCTTTTCTTCCACCACCATCACCTTGTTGTGGCTAGCAGAATAACAGATTTGGAAAAGACAGTGATCTTCTGGTTCAACCAGGAGACCTGATATATTTCAGACAAATGGCCATCCAATTTCTTCAAGTTTTATGCTACTCAAGATAAAGAACATATTTAATAGGTCCTATTTTTCCACAACAACAAATCAGCCAGTTGACATTCATGCCTAAGAGAACCTAGAACTCACAGACTCCTGGTTTGTAGGCTAACATCTTCACCACAACACCAAACTGGCTTTATGTAAGATATTGATAGTAACTAAGTTTGATTGGCAGTTTTGTATGTGCGTGTCCCCCTTGCAAAATTATATTTGCTAGTGAGTCATTAGCTCAGTATCAAATTCCTGTCATATTTTCAATCAAAGCAAAATAGGCCCTGTCTTTTACCATTTTATCTGACATCTCCACTGCCAGCAAGAACTTGTGACATTTCTATCACTCATGTAAAAATATTTAAATCTGGCATTTACTGCCAGCAAAGTAGAGCAATACTGGGTTACAGTACATCAGAAAATACGGTTTTATTTATAATTTTATTGCAGAATGGGTATTTTTGCCTTCCTTCCCTTCCCCCAAACCTCCAACTGGGGGATATCTTATAAATTTGCTTCAATCTTCATTATTAAGCTTTGTAAACAAAACCATACACAATTCACAATATACTACCCCCCCAAAAAAGCCACAAAACTTTCCTGCAAAATATCATTCCTCCCAATTTATCAATAAAGATTGCATCAAGGCAAGAAAATATGCCTACAAATGGCTTTTGTGTAATATATACTTTTAATATCCAAAGGGAACAAAAAGAGCAATCAGTATTTTCAAAACAATGCCGTAATTCTTCTGCATGTGATTGTCAAACTGCTTTGTCTTGCAGGATTTTACAGTGAAGGGAAAGAAAAATGCATGGAGCAAATTATTGTTTTCAATTATGTTAATGAAAAGCAAAGCTTAAAAGGGGAGAAGATATTCTTCATAATTCTCACAAGCAGTTCTGTAATGATTATGAATAACTGAAGTTACAGAATACAGATGCTTTACCAGAAAAGATCTTTAATATAAAAGTGGGATAAAGTAATGGAATGAAAAGCTGAAAATGGAGTTCTGACAAAATGAATGAGGCCATGGATTTAGCCCAATGATCCATTAAGACTTCGTGAAATATTCCAAATAATTACCTTTTTTTTCCTATGAAGATTTATCTGAAATTTCTTAGCTATGCATATGATTTGATGTCCAACTGAAAACACCAAGATAATGCAGTGATTAAGTTGTGGGAACAGCATTAGGTAGACTGGGTTGAACTTCAGTGTCATCAATTGAAGTTCATTGGATAATCCTTATGGGATTGTTGCTGGAAGTATAGAAAGAAGACAGAACTCTATGTAAAGCATTTAAAGAAGATGCATGAGGTATATAAAACAGATGTATTCAATGATAAATGTATTTTCAAAATTAGCATTAGGCAGCTGAATATTTGAGAATAACCTTGTAAATAATTACACTGGATTCACATGACATGTATTTGGAACTAAAAGAGTCCTGGAATTTATTTGACATGTTTATTAAACCTGCTCATAAGTCTTTCCATTTCAAAAAGTTCTAGAATGGGTTAGCCCAAACTTTTTTCTTGTATTGCAACATTTGCAATTTGAGATGGGAGAAGATTTGTTTCACTGCTGCAAGTGATAAATAAATCACTTTATGTGATTTATGTGGTGGGGCATTAGAATCCATCCTCTTCTATTTCAAATGTCCTTAGCTCTTCCAGTTCCATATTCTATCCAACCCTGGTTGGACAGAAAAAAAAAAGCACAGAAGAAAAAAAAAGTTTGATGCTACAATAATCAAATGGTTTTACATATGCTATCTATTTTTTTAGACCAAAAAACTGCTGAGTTTTTTTTCTCCATTGCTCCCATCTTCCAATTTATTATCCTTTTTATTTTATTTTTTTATTCTTTTATTTTTGTGATTGAGTTCTCCAGAGCTCTGAAGACACCCTATTCTTGTCTAATTAAATTCTGGCAGTTCACCATATGGGGAAAGAATTGTGGAGAATTCAATCTTGAAAGAAATAAGATCTTTTCAGAAATTCTTGTAAAAAGAAATGATAAGCTGCAAAAGCTATGAATGGCTTCACTGAAAAGATTGTTCTAATGAACTTTAAACCATATTTTTGAAGGGCAAGGTTATTGTGCTATTGTGAAGAAGAACAGGCTGAATGATACTGGAGATAATTTTGCACCCACACAACTCTAATTACTTATTTTTACATGCAGAACACTTTTACATTTATTTCTTTATATGATTTGTATTCAAATTTATTTTAATCTTTTCTCTGTTTTTTTTAAAATTCTTAGTTTGTCCCTATCTTTCTGGAAGCCCTTCTAATCAAATAATTAAATTGGAATTTGTGTGTGTGTGTGTGTGTTTGTTTGTATGCATGCATGCATTTGTGTGTGTTCCCTGAGCATTAAGAATTCTCCAAGGAAACCATAAAATGTTCCATTTGATTATCTTTACAAATCTTATTTGATTGCTTTAATAATGGATTCCCCTGATGCTATTGCTTCAGATATTTCCTGGCAAGTATAAAAGCAAACTGCAGTGCCTACAACAGTGCAACATCTGTGCATATATGTGGGTGTGCGTGCATGTGCATATATGCAAATCTCCATGTGCATGAGTTTTCTTTCATCTTACTAGTAGAAATACATCTTTCAATTCATAGCTGTGTCCTAGATGGAGCTATTATGTATGGCTGCAATTATAACACTCACGCTGTGAGTTTTATATTATGAAATGGTTTTGATATAGTTAAGAGGTGCCTGGGTATCCTCTGAAGACAATAATAATGAGGAACAAAAAGCAATTTCAAGCAGACTGATTCTATGGATTAACTTCGCTGGCTGCAAAGTTGGTGACTTTTCAGTCTCAACTGCAGTGGGTTTTTTTCCACCTTCCAATGCTCCTTGGTAGAAGAAAGGGAGTCTATCCATGCAAGCAAAAAGGAACAAATTGCCAGTCTAAGAAATAAACAACTCCTCTCCCTATCCCACCCCATCACCTAAACCTTTGCAGGAACTGATTCAGGTATTTCCAGAAAAACCTGGACACTATTTCTTTCATCTCCTTTTTTTTTTTTTTTTTTT
>BLBF01000045.1:13366497-13387886 GCA_015471245.1 Laticauda colubrina
TGAATGAATGAATGAATGAATGAATGAATGAATGAATGAATGAATGCCAGCACCATTAAGTGTCTTGCTGTTGCCTCCTCCTTGGATATTTCTTCCCTTCCCAACTTCTGAACCTATTCAATAGCCTTAGGATTCCTGATCATTTCCCATCATGTCAGAAGGCTCCACCTTGCTTAAGTTTCTGTCAAGATTAGCCAGGTTGCTGGTGTTCTCAAGTGATGAGACCTTTGAATTGGAGTTGGGTGCAATTCAAATGTCCCTTCAATTGCCCCACAGAAATGGAAGATGTGATTTCTAAGATTCTCCCAAAGTATGTCAATATTTAAAACAACTTCTGAGAGGACTCCTCCTTTAAAGCCCCTGTCACACAGCACCAATGGATGCAAAGAGGATGTAAAACGGAGAGAAACACTTGCCAACCATTGGTTAACGCGATGCTTCCGTTCTATACTCACTGCGTCCGTTTTTCATCCTCTCTATCAGTCCAGCATCCGTCCACTGACATTTCATCTGCTCAAAAAGTTTTGAGCTGCACAAAACTTTTTGAGCGGAAAATGTATCCAACGCGTCCATTAGACATCTGCTACGCATACGGGGAACATCCATTAGACGTCTGTCGTCATCCATTGCGCATCTGCTATATCCGCTAGGCATCCGCTGCACATCCGCGCAACTCGCATCCACTCCAGCAGAAAACGGACACAGGGAGGAAGCGAAACAGACGTGGAAAGGACACGCAGCGTTAGTAGCACGGACGGAGAAAGGATGAAAACAGATGCAGCTCGCATACAAAGCATTATAACAAAAAAAATGTTCGCATAGGGGACGTATCTCGGATATTTAGGATGTCTGCAGGATGCCTAGACGATGCAAAAGGACACATAGCAGAAAACCTATATTTCCTATAAAAAGGGGGAGGAACTCACCTGGATCTCACTTTCAGTCCAGCAGCCCTGCTGTGCAGACCACTTCAGCCTTCATCTGGCTCTTGCTCTTCCACAGCATCCAGTCATCTCCACCATGGATTGTCAAACACTCCTTTTGGTAGCCACCATCGTTCTACAACAGTGCAAAGCCATCCACAGGCTCTTTCACCTGTTCTATGCGGAGAAAAGGAGGCGGCCAAGAAGTGTCTGGGTCCAAAGATGGATCGCGAGAAGAGCCGAGTATGGACTGTATAAAAAGCTGATGGTGGAGCTGAGGAACGAAGACCCTCATGCATTCCAGAACTTCATGAGGATGCCGCCAGCCATGTTTGACGAAGTTGTGGAGTGGCTGAGACCCAGGTTGACCAAGCAGAGCACCAACTTCCAGCTCAGCCTGGACCCTGGACTCAAGGTGGCACTGACTCTGTGCCACCTGGCCTCCGGGACCACGTACAGGAGCATGCAGTATGGTTGGAGGGTGCCACACAACACCATCAGCATTGTGGTCAGAGAAGTGGTGCAGGCCATCATCGAAGAATACCTGGAGGAGCTCCTCCAGTGCCTCTCCACTGAAGAAGGATGGAAGAAAGTTGCAGAGCAGTGGTATCAGAAGTGGAACTTCCCCCACACCGTTGGACCCATAGATGGCAAGCACGTGGCCTGCAAAGCTCCAGCCAAGTCAGGGTCCACTTATCACAACTACAAGGGCTTCTTCAGCATCGTCCTCTTTTCCATGGTCGATGATGACTACAGGTTCATGTACATCGATGCTTCAGGCAACGGGTCATCTTCAAATGCCCAGGTATACAACGCCAGTCACCTCAAGGAGTGGCTGGAACACAACCTCATCATAGGCTTCCCAGATCCAGACCCCCTGCCCAACAACACACAAGATGTGCCCTACTTCATCGTGGGAGATGATGCCTTCTCCCTCAGAACCTACCTCATGAAGCCCTACACTTCCAGATGCCTCACCCGTGAAGAGAGGATCTTCAACTACAGGCTGTCCAGGACAAGGCAGGTGGTGGAGAACGCCTTTGACATCCTGGCCAACAGCTTACAGATACTTCTCACCACCATGCAGCATCACCCAGAGACCATGAGGAACATCATGTAAGCTTGCTGCATCCTGCACAATCCCATGTGCACCTGCTATCCAGTGTTGCAGAACAGGCTCGTGGACCTCCAACAAGGCAATGGGGACATGGAGCCTGGTGAATGGAGGCAAGGGTGAAACCTGACAGACACTGTGGATATGCAAGGCCCCAACAGAGCTTCACGTGAAGGGAAGAAGCAGCGCAATCTCCTGAAACACTGGTGCAACTCCCCAGCTGGAGCAGTGGAGTGGCAAGACAGGATGGTAGATGCTTAATGGATGCTTCGTTCAGTCTGTCTCATCACACGGATGACATTGTGCCATGAATGTTGAGTGGCCCTACATTTAATAAAGAGTTGTGTTTATGTTGAAATGTGTGGATCAATGATTAAATTGTTATTGATAATAAAGGGCCAAAGGTGTGGCACCTGGGAGGGTGTACCATACAGTCCCACTATGCTTGCACTGGAGATTTATCTATCCCACAGCTATTACCCATCCCACAGGTATCCCTGCCCATCCCATGGCTATTACCCATCCCAAAGGTATCCCTGCCCATCCCACAGCTATTACCCATCCCAAAGGTATCCCTGCCCATCCCACAGGTATTACCCATCCCAAAGGTATCTCTGCCCATCCCACTGCTATCTTAATCCATCCCACAAGCATGCAAAGGCTTAAACCATTTCTAAAAGTTTCCACCAAGACTTTATTGACTAAAAGAACTGAAGCAAGTGTGTGAAGCAAAGATAATCTTTATTAATAACAAACTGTAAAAGAATATGACCCAAGTGTCCCAAGCAAAGATAAAGTCATCAGGTAGCCACCCAGTCTCTGGCACTCTTCTCAGTCACTCTGAGGTGTGCCCATAGTCTTAGGGGTGAAGGGTCCAGGTGCTATGGAGGTGGCTACTGCTGGAGTGCTGGTCTGAGGCATCATTGGGGTGCCTGGCCCCGAGAGGACAACAGGGGATGGTATGTGGCAGAAGCTCTCAGAGAGCTGGCTCAGTCCTGTGATGTTCCTCCAGGACATGGGGCGTCAGTCCCAAGACTGATGACAGATGTTCTGAGGCCAGGCTTGGCTGTGGGGTGTAGGAAGGAGGAGTGTAGTGGGGATGTCTGCTCTGCAGGTGAGCAAGGTGAGGCATCGGTGGCATCTGTGGCATGGGCGGCATCTGTGGCATGGGTGGCACCTGTGGCGTGGGTGGCATCAGTGGCGTGGGTGGCATGGGTGGCATCAGTGGCATCGGTGGCATCGGTGGCATCGGTGGCATCAGTGGCATCAGTGGCATCGGTGGCACCGGTGGCATACGATGTACCTGTGCCTGGACTGGGAAGGGCTGCCTGTGCTGCTGGAGCTCCTGGTAGCCGTAGCCTTGGTAGCTGAGGACCTGTGGAAAACCTTGGAAGGGCAGTGACATCACCTGGAGTGGAGGAGCACACCTGGACTGGGTGGGAGCAGGTTCAGCTGGGTCTGGAGGGTTGTGAAGAAGACTGGTGATCCTGTCCTTGATCACCTGGTACTGTGATTCAGAAATGTCCATGGGGGTCTGGTTGAGGTAGGTGAGGAAGGGCTTGTGGTTTGAGGATGGTATGTCGATGTGTACCAGCTGAGAGAGGAGATCTACGCTGCTTCTGATGGTGTCCCTGATCTCCAGCAGGACAGTGTGGCTCTGCCCCTCCGGTCTGGCTCTCTGCCTGCTTTCTGTGGAGGTGGAGCTGTGGGTGGATGTGGGTTGGTCTCTGGTGGAAGTGCCCTCTCCTTTCTCCCAGTGCACCAGGGAGTCCTCCACACGCTCTGCCACGGGTAGTAGTTGTCGGGGGGGTCTCCGTCGTGGCACGCTCCACAGATACCTGCCTGGACACAGGAGCTGATTCTTGGCCAGAAGAGGACTGGCTTTCTGCGGGCTGCCTGAGAGAGAGGGTTGTGAGAGGGGCTGCTCCTCGGTGGCAGATCTCACCCTCCAAGAAGCTGCACTTGGCCATCACAAAGGTCTCCCAGTCTGTCAGCTTGACCGTGGCCTGGCCAATTTCTTGAGGTGCAGCTTCCCATACCAGGTGTGCATGTGCTTCCACCAGCTGAGGAGCACCTCCGAAGTGTAGCCCAGGCTCTCCGCCTTCTCTCTCCAAACAGCCTGCTTCCTTTTGGTGTCTTGATAGAGCCTGTGTCCTTTCCGCCATAGATACTCATTCTCCCTCAGGCATTCCAGCACCTCATCCTCATGTTCCTCTTCAGTGGAGTATTGCCTCCTCTCCCGTTCATGCGTATGCCTCTTCCTCCCTCTGGCAGAGCCATCTGGGCCCTCATCAGAGGGGTTTCGAGGTTGTAGGGGCTGCTCCACCACACCACCACCACCAGCAGCAGCAACAACAACAGTAGCAGCAAAAGCAGGACCAGCAGCACCAGCAGTACCAGCAGCACCAGCAACACCAGGAGCACCAGCAGGACCAGGAGCACTGGCAGGAACAGCAGGACCAGCAGGACCAGGATCAGCGCCAGCAGAATAAGCACCAGCAGAAGCCCCAGCACCAGGAGCAGCACCAGCAGAGTAAGCCCCAGCAGAAGCCCCAGCACCAGGAGCAGCGCCAGCAGAAGCTCCAGCACCAGAAGAGTCAGCCCAACCAGCAGAAGCCCCAGCAGAAGTAGAGTCAGGGTGGGATGGTGGCCCTGTCCTTCTTGCCAGGGCTGGCAGCAGATGGCTTCCTCTTCTTCCCCATGGTTGTTGGCTGGCTGGAGCTGTGTCTGGCAGCAGGTCTTTCCTCTGAATGGTGACCTGCTTGCAAGCTGGATCCTTTTATATCCACAGGGCTGACGCAATGCATCCTCCCCGCATGCGCAGTGAATGCTTTGCATCCGCTAGGCATCCACTAGGCTTCTGCTCTGCATCCGCTTCATCCGCTCGGCATCCGCTCTGCATCCGCTCTTTCCATTCCACATCCACTTTGCTGCGCTCCCCTGGAAGCCTTGCGGATGTGCCATCCGCTTTCATCTGCTTCCATCCTCTAGGCTTCCGTGGAGCATCTGCTTTACATCCTGGCTACATCCTCCCCCCGTCCGTTCCTTTCCGTTGTTGTCCGCTATGCTTATGCAAATTCAGGGCACTTTTGAGAGTGGATAACAACGGCTGGAACATTTTCTCGTCCGCTGTGTCCTTTTTACATCCGTTTTGCATCCGTCAGCCTATGTGACAGGCCCTTAAGAATGATCATAGGAAAACTAATAAAAGCAAAGGATTCCCATCTGATCTCTTCTATTAATATATAATGATACCAAAGAAACCAGGGAAGCTGCAGTCCAGTGGATTGACTTTTTTTCACCCTTTGAAAAAGTTTAGCTTCTCTTGGATGAGAAGTGTAATGTTTTGAAGGGGAAACCTCCCCCTCCCCCAAGAAAATCCAGTTGCCTTTTGGAAAAGCATCTTCGGGGCAATCTGGATGGTTAAGAAACTCCATAGACATTCTTCCTATGGTAAATGGGAAAAAATAGTGTCAAATTCTAAACATTACTTTAACCCAAACACTGAGAAGCGATAAGCTGTATTGGAATTACTCTGCCTATAAAATAATGCAGCATCTATGCACCATTGATAAAATTCCATAAGGCAGATATAGTTGCTCCCCTTTTAAATGTGCCTGCTTAGTGCTGCATCCAACTCCCTCATATATCACACATTTGGAAGGCTGAAGGATAAAATTTTAATAAAGAAAAATAAGCATATTTTAAAAATTCTATTTTCTGGTGCCTGGTCACTGTGTTATATCTTATTAAATATATATTGTTGCTGCTTGTAAATCTAAGCTGTATCCATTAGTGGAGCAATTGTGATTTAATGGAATGTTCATAAACATTCTAGTGTTACAGTATATCAGTGGCAGTTTATGAGCATATAGAAATAATGCATCAAATACCCGAGAAATGTATGAGTCATTTTGTTGCCTGTTCTAAGCTTCCTATGTTGATAATACAAACAAGAATGTACAGTAGATTGGTTTTGACTGTGTATTTGAGGAAGAGGGAGACTATCCATTTGTGTGCTTGGTATATGTTTTTAACTGAGGTAACACATTACTTAACTATGAATCTCTGGTGAAAAACTAGAAAAATCTACAAGGTAATAATAATACTTATTAGATACTGTAATTTTACATTGCTTGGCATGAGGGTTACTGTGAGCTAAACAATCCAGAAACATAAAAAAAACCTGTTTGCAGTTAATTCATTAAAAAAAGATGTTTATTCATTCATTCATTCATGAGATTTATATAAAGCCATCCATTTCACCAAAGACAAGTCAGGGCAGTGCACAACAAATATTATAGACAACTCATTATTCAGGATAATTGAGAAAAATATAATAATTTCATCTTTATAATAGTCACATATCTTTGTGAATATTATAAAATCTTTGTCTTATACACAAAACATTGCATATATGGCTACAGAGGCTGTTCCAACTCGAAAATGTAAACTTCATTTCTATGTTTAAATGAAGTTTTGAAACTCATGCAAACTATGATCATTCAAATTTTGTGGAATAACTTATAAGCCACACTGAGGTTATTGGTATTCCTTCTTAGCCGTCCTAGTGCATGTTCCATCTGTGACACCGAGAGTTCTCTTTTTCATCAACCCCTATAAAATGACTCACAATTATGGGGTAATTTTCTAAACATTTGAAATTGGAGAGAGCTCTCAAAGCACTCTCACAGGAGAAAGAGAAAAAAAGAACTCCTGGTTTGGATTAACCTGGCACATGAGCATTTAAATGTGTCAAAGGCAAATCTTTCCAAGGAGAACTATATGGCACTAAATTGTCTATTTTGCTGTCAGAACATTTGAAGCATGATAGTGTCCCACTTCTGTAGCTACCTGTAAACCTATGCTGATCAGGGCAGAGATTGGGATGTAAGAATAATTCTATCTGCTTAGAAATTATTCAGAACCAAATTGTTAAACATCTATTGATGCTTCCATCAAGAACTCCAATTGTCCAGCTTCAGACAGAGCTTAACTTTAGTGAGAGCTTCAATATAAAAATGTTGATTATTTTATATTGATATATCTCATTGTGGCTTAGCCAATATTTTAAAATGCCAAAGGCTTGGGAATTGTAATAGGCTGAGAGACTAACCTTGAGGAAAAGGAAGAGGAGAGGTGAATTTAGACAAAGATAGTGGGCAAATAAGAGAGATCCGAATCCAAAGCAGAATTCTAATTTGCATCTCATGCTTAACATGCCATGTTTCTCTTTAATGAAAAAGCAATAAGGAGAGAGGTGCATTTAGATTTGGAAGGTCCCATTATTTATTTAGCTTTTGGCAAATGCATGGACTTATAGTGGTTCAAATGTTAATGTCCAGTCTACCCAGCAATTCAAGGACAGGGTGATCTATGTTGAAAGAATCAGACGATAGGTTGGTGTAAGCTCCTGATGGACATTCAGACACAATGTGATAGATTTTTTTTTCGAGGAGCATCACAGTCACACTGAGGGTTAGAGACAAGACCCCACTTAAACAATGAGTCCTGGTAGACACCATGTTGAGTATGGATCCTGTTCAAAGTTGACCAATGCTGGCAAGGAAGGTCAAAACCTGGCTCCTTTTGTGTAGGTTCATCCATGTAACTGTCTGTATCTGCATTCAGCATCCCATTTGGCTTTCCACTGTGTACTGATGTCAAAGTTGTTAGACAGCTGTTGAGTGAGTGCAAGAGAGGGCTTCCTGGATTTAAGCCTGCCAATTGATAGATGAGGAAGATCAGTGTGTGTAGCAAGAAGTGGGTTTCTCAGAATTTTGTTGTACTCCTTTTTACTAAGGCTTCCTGCCTTTGTAGGGCTGCTAGTACAATGTGGCTCAAGACAGAGAGCCAGCAAGTAGGAGTAGATTTTATGCAACCGCTTATGATCCTCACTGTATCATTTAGTCTAGCATTTTGTTACTGTAACCTCATAATAAAATAGAATTAGCATTTGTAACTTTGGTTTTCTGGTCTATTCTGCCTCAAAGGGCTGACATCAGTCTTACAAGACTCAGTGTGCTTCTCCTTTTTCTTCCTATTATGATCAAGGAAACAAGGGAGGGATAAGTCTGGGACACTTTCCCAAATTAAATTATTTCTTTAGTCTCAGATTTCTATTATCTATTCATTGTCTTGGTTACAACTCTTCTTGTTGTTCCTCAAGCTTATTCTCACAACCCACAGCAGAAATCAACACTTAAAAAACAATTTCAGTTATGTTCTATCCATAATAACTTTAGGGGTCCGAGTCTTTATTGTTTGATTACAGAATAACGGAATAACAATGTTGGAAGGAACCTTAGGGGTCTTGTAGACAACTCCCTGCTCAAGAAGGGAATCCTATACCATTACAGACAAATAGTTTTCCAATCTTTTCTTGAAAACCAATGGTATTGGAGCACCCACAATTTCTGGCTTGATTTGGTTAGGTAGGGCATGATGTTAAAGCTGGAAGTGAAATGTTTACCATTGCTAGGATAGACGAGGGAAGAAAAGTACACTTGGAAAAAAAGAAGGGGAAGGCAAAAGGGATGGATAGGAGATAGATGATAGATAATTAGATAGATAGATAGATAGATAGATAGATAGATAGATAGATAGATAGACAAACAGACAGATGGACTGTGTACAATTTAGATACAAATTACAAGTTGTTTAGCCTCAAGCTTACTTAATGGTGGGAAGAAAACTAAACCCTGACAGCTAGTTATCTGGCTAAGATAACTTTGTACAAGTTTTTTTCAATCTTTCATGACTCTAAGGTTCCAAGTCAAAATCAGTGGCTCAAGATCATTCTTATAACCCAGAAGAAACTGGGTTTTTTTCCACCCACATAATGTTATCTGCTTTTTCAAAGGATATCACAACAGATTTAACATTATGAACCAACTACTTGAAGAAAACAGCAATAACTGATAAAAAAGACTCCCAAATCTAACATGGTCTATACTAAATATCAGTTTAGTGAAATTGATCTTGCTTGTGCCTTGCTTATTACTGCATGCTTCATAAGCTTATATTTGAAATGGCATATCTAAATCTGAATTAGTTCAATTTCAGCTCCTTAAATGACTGACAATCTTTTTTCAAAGAAATTATTTGCTAGATATTTGGGTCTTTTGAGTAGGAAGCTTCATATGTACTTCAGAATAACTCCCTAAAGCAAGTCAGTAATTGAACAAAGCTTGGCAGTTTCCATTTAAGTCTCTGCAGAGGAATCCTGGCATGTTAAGAACTATTTTTGAGAATTGGTATTCCAGTCTCTTAATTATTTCAAAGCTGCTTCAATACATTATTTTTGATCTCAGAAAAATATATTTTAGAGTAATGTTCCTCAGTTGCCCAGTTTTGCTAGGAGCAATCTCACCTCCTGTTCCTTTTTCTTTTGCCCTCTGTATCCCTCGTGTATCTTGTTTTTCATTTTTTTCAGTTATGAGTTTGACAGGGCATGCCTCTCTTTTTGATTGATGGGAGCTGCTTAGGGAGACAGTAATTGTCTGAAAAGCAGGATGAAAATGCAAGAAATAAATAGCCGCTTAAGGCAAAAAAATAAAAATAAAATAAAGAATGAAATATCATGTTATTCACACCACATGTAGAAACTGACTGGAGTGACAGTTGAAATTCATTTCAGACTGTCGGTAGTCTTCCCCAGTATGTGAGTCTTGGAGTACAGCTCTAGTCCCTGACTCCACAGTTCCAATCATAGTTCAATATATGAAAGAGTGGGATGGATCGATGCTTTTCATTTAAGAAACTACAACAAAGCAGTTTAAATAAAACTCAAAAAATATTTCAGGGCTGTATTTCCCCCATGCCATTCTATTCCAAAGACAACAACTCTGAGAATAGAATACAATAAGTAGGATGTGGTTAAAAACATAACAACAATACAATGCTGAAATGAATGTTCTTTATCAGTCATATCAGAAACTTAAGAACATTCTTGACCAAATTTGAGGAAATCAAATATAATATCCACCACTCTAAAAACTTATGGGTAGCTTTGTAGGAGATAAACAGGCTGAGCCTGAGGGAGAGGTCAAAAATGTCATAAGTCATGAGTCTCTGTGAACCCACAAGATATCTAAATCTGTCCACCCTGAATGCCTCTTAATCCGATTCATTTCCATTGACCGTTAATAGCTCAGATTTTATAGCGACCTTAAGCTTACAATAAACCTTTATAGACATTTGAACTGCTGATTTCCCCAACAGTTGACGATCTCCAGCATCTGCTGTCTCGGGCTACCATTTTCTTAGAGCTGACCCTTGTTTGAATCTATGCTTTATGTTGCTCAGATAACATTCCCTGTACTCTTTAGAAAATCCATGATTGGCTGAAAACATGTTCCTCTCATTCATGACACTTGTGATTAAGGGATAGGCTAAATTCATATATTTTATTTGAATGATTCCTTTAAACAGTTCTCCTGGGGGAGGGGGAGATTAAAACTCAAGTAAAGGTCCAGGATTGACTAAATTGATACATATAATTTCTTCCTATTCTGATGTCCTTCACAATTTGCACTGCAATTCCCATTAGCTATCCTCATTGTCCATAACATTTCAACAACAACAACAACAACAACAATAACAATAATAATAATGATAATGATAATAATGATAATGATAAAAATATTGAGGAAAAGCTTGCTCCACTGTTTTATCTTGCTTCCTCAGATTTCTGCTCCACATATTATTAAATATGTATTGGATACATCTGCCCTCATTCCTTTTTATGATCTGAAACATTAATTCTGAATTGCCCTAAAGGGACAGCATACCAGCAGAAAGAAAAATACAGACAAGTAGACAGAATACCTTAGTACTTTCTTCCTGGAATATAATAAGCCTATCAAGGAAAGTCCATAGGTGATGTAGATCAGGGGTCTCCAGCTTTGGCAACTTTAAGCCTGGAGGACTTCAACTTCCAGAATTCCCCAGTCAGCTGGCTGGGGACTTCTGGGAGTTGAAATTTCCAGACTTAAAGTTGCCAAGATTGGAGACCCCTATTGTAGATGTCACATTTTAATCACTGGAGACATGAATTCTTTATCTCAAGAGTAATCTTTATAACAGCAGTTACCTTGGCAGTCTTGAGAGCTCATACGAACAAATTATTGTTTAATTTTATTTCTGAAGAAGAGTGATGATAGCCTTCCTTTCTTATTATAGATGTCATTAGTGTGTCTTAGTTGCAATAAAATGCCTCATTTCTTGCCATCCTGTTACTGTAAGCTCTGCTGTTATGAATCATGCTAAGTTTTGCAGCACTATGTCCCTTTTTTTTGCCTTTGAGTTGCACTGAAACATGAAGATATCTTATCCTTGTTCTAATGTATAATCAGTATTAACATTTGTTTGTCAATGATTAATTATTGTTTCCCTCAGGGACAGGAAGCCAAGTGTTTTTCTATGCTAATATAGTCTTCACTTAGTCTATGCACCACTTCCTAATTCTAAGCCAACTGTAAATATTATGGGATATTGCTACATTAATTTCCACTTTTGCCATTATTCAAGGAATTAAATAAGTTGCTGCTGCATATTTATTTGCTGTTGCTGCATCTTCTATGATCAATCTTTCCCCCCTCCTTCCTTCTCACTCTCTCTCTCTTTTAAGAGGGACAATGATATTCTGGCTTTTGGTTTGAAAAATGATTCCTTATTATCAAAAGCCAAATATATATCAGCATGTGCGTTATTTAAAACCAAATGGACATTTTGCTTCCTCTTGCTTTGCAGGCCGATAGTGCCATTTGCACAATTACAAATGGCATGAACATTGATAAAGAGGCACCATTAATGGGTTTTTAGAGATGTAAATCACTTTTGAAGGATGGTGGAGTCACAAAATAGGTCTTCCCAGGAGCAGAGCTGAGGTGACAGCCTCAGGTTGCTGATGTGGGGGGTTTACAAAAAGAGCAGAATGATCAGTGGTGAGATTCAAAAATTTTTACTAACAGTTATGTGGCCGTGGCTTAGTGGATGTGGCAGGAGAAGAATACTGCAAAATCTCCATTCCCACCCCACTCCAGGGGAAGGATACTACAAAATCCCCATTCTTTCCTCACCCCACCAACCTGCTTTCCAGCTCCGTTCTCCTGTGCAGGGCAACCAAAGAAGACCCAGCAAATCATCTGGGGTTCAATGTGACACAGAGAATAGATGGGTTGGCGGGGTCAGTCAGAGGTGGTATTTGCTGGTCCTCCGAACTACTCAAAATTTCCGCTACCGATTCTCCAGAACTGGTCAGAACCTGTTGAATATCACCTCTGAGAATGCTAGACAGAAAGATCTGGCCTATGACAGATTCAATCAAAAAGTTCCTTGGGCAATGTTTATTCCCCTGAACCTTATACAGGAAAAAAAAAATCCCACTGGATATATTCTATATTAATTAATGTGATGGTTGGGTGGGGATGTTGAAACATCTGGTGTGCCTAATGTTCTGCTGGCCTCTGCCTGGCAGCATGAAAAATGGACCTCTTCATGCTCTTCTTCCCTTACTCCAGTGCATAAAGACTCTTTCCACTAATAGAAATCAGTTTAGAGATTCATCTGAATTGCCTTCAAAATGTCCTTGAAATCTTTGTATCAATCTATTAACCTTCCCCTCCAGCCATAATCTGTACTGTTTCTATGTCATCTCTCTTTCTCTTATCTCCATTTTTTCTCTGTCTCTCTCTCTCTCTCTTTCTTTCTCACAAATCAACACTTTCAAGTGGATGGGCACAAAATGTACTTCTGGAAAAGCTATTTCATTCCACAACAATTTCATGATGTGTAATTTATTCGTGCAGGTTCTAGTCACTGAAGAGGGGACATTAATAAGATCTATACTTGTATCTGTCTTAAACTTCATGGATTTTGATGGGTAAAAATTTCTATCATTACTGCTTTCCCAATCACTTTCACTTTCCTCTTCTTCATAAACACTTTTCTTTCCAGGTCTGGAATTTGGGAATGTCTCCTTTCCAGCACTAGTGAATAATATTGGATACTGGTCAGTAGTTCACTAGCTAATCTGGATATTAATGATCAACCATGTTCAACAGTTATTCATATGGAAGACGACTACATCTTGCTTCCAACCCTCTAAATGACTATTAGATGATAGCACAGAGAATATTCTATGTTTTGGCCTTGGACTGTAACAGAGTTCATGCAAGGTTGAAAAACTTGTTTAAGTGAATGAGATCATATGAAGAAATGCTTTTTAGGTGTCTTGGAAGCTTGGTTTAGAATAGGGCAATTTAAATAATATGTAAATAATGTCCAAAAGATAGATGAGAAAAACATAATTAGCCACTCCTTCTGTTTAGGGTTTAACAACTCAATCAGCAATTTTGTCCAAATGGTACTTCAAGAGAGACTAGATAATCATATTATAAGGAAGTCCAAAACTCTTGTTTTCTGTGTGGGCTTTTTATCTTTTCAGTGGTAGTTGTTGATATCAATGGAAGAATAGATTGCTTTTTGCAGTCAGGAACTGTACGTTGGTTACACCAAGGTACATTCCTTGTTTCTACCAGCAAGAATCCTTAACAGATGGGACCCTGAACACACTCCTCCTGTAGGACCAATGGGTTGAGTAAAAACAGCCAGGGATTTATTGAGATTTAAACCCTACTTATATTAAAAGAGAAGGGATATGGTGGCTCAGTGGCTAAAACACTGAACTTGTCAATCAAAAATGTTGGCAGTTTGGTGGTTCAAATCCCTAGTGCCAAGTAATGGGGTGAGCTCCCGTTACTTGTCCCAGTTTCTGCCAACCTAGCAGTTTGAAAGCACAAAAAAAATGCAAATAGAAAAATAGGGACCACTTTGATGGGAAGGTAACAGCACTCTGTGCGCCTTCGGTGTTTAGTCATGCCAGCCACATGACCACATCTTTGGCTTTGTAATGGAGATGAGCACACACACCCCGAGCCAGAAATGACTAACACGACTAGTATGTGTGAGGGGAACCTAGATTACCTATATTATATTACCTATGTTATTTACCTATATTAAAAACTGTTTTCAGACTTCAAATTTGGTTTATTACTAGTATTTGATAGACAACATAGATTCTGATGATAGCATTGTTAAAAACCATCATGAAAAGCTGAACTGGTCCTATCAGAATAGGAAAACATCTTGAATAGCAAGGCTGAAAATTGCAGAATGGAACAATTAGTCTCTTATCCTAAGGGGCATTGGATGTTGATATCCCATCTTTACCATTAACATAGATCTTAAGTAAGAGAAGATGCTTTTGAATCTTTTGCCTTAGGCAACAAAATGTTTAGGCCAGCCCTAATGAAAACACTCTTTTCAATTTAGTGTTGAACTTTAGTATCAACGTGTGGCTTTTAGCCCTATCAGAAGTTAACAAATGAGTTCTTCTTAAAAGAACAGAAGAAAAGTGATTGCTTTATACAGCTTAATACCCTTTTGCTCAATAGTCATTGATGGTATCTCTCAAATGTACCTGCCACTTGTTCATCAATCTTTATGGAAGGAGCTATTGAGATAGTTCTCACTCTAGCTACCTAGGGTTTACAGTCTTTGCATTGTCAACATTTATATTGATCATACTTTATACAGTTTATCTACATAAATAAAACATTCATCAACATAACATACAAAAATCTATACTTTGTATAGATCATACAGGGCTCGTGCCTTCATTCAAAGAATGTCACTGTGGATTTTTGTTTGATTGTTGCTAAATGTATGGAGGACTTTGATTTAAAGGATTTTGAAAAAGCTTCCTTCTTGTCCTCCAGCTAAGCCTGTCAAACATTTCTTTTCGCTGTGATGATTAAACAGAAAAAACTAGTCTAGTCTCCTGCTAATACCTGGGAATGGAAGATTGCCCAATACAAAAGAGAGCATGGAAAGATATGATTTGTGACACTGAAGGAAAATCTGTGCCCAGACAAATGAAATCTGTCAACCAGGTTCTTGAAGGATGCCATTGTTCATTTCATGACTTGGATGAGCTGGTTTGATGCACATAATTTTTTCTTCCAGTTTCTTTCCTCTTTGTTCCCCACTTCTTCTATACTAAAGTCCATCCATATCTTTCTCTTGCAGTAGGGGTATACCTATGGCATTTTAATCTAATATGCAGGATTTTTCCTACTGCCTATTGCATTATTATTGCCAAAATTAATGGTGGCTTCTTGCTAATGACTATGTTCAAGCTTGTATTTACTGTTTTAATGAGATGGAAAACAATAGCATGTTGGAATCTGAAAAAGCTATAGAAGTTGTTCTGGTACATCTGAAACACAAGACTGAGAGAACAAAAAAGTGAGCGAAAGGGAATAATTTGTCAGAGTGTCATTAAGTAATCAGTGCTGCGTATAAAATTCCAATACAACTGCAAGGTATCATTTGCCAGATTCAAAACTTAGTTATTATGACTAGCTTTCTGAATATCTTACCACAAATCAGTGAATGGATATAAAAGGTCTAATTTAGGTAAAATAGAGAATAGGAGTGGATAGAACTGCTTCTTGGAGCACAAGATGTCTGCATGCCTATTTGTATGCAGGTCTTCTCAGTACTGGATTAAAAGTGGGAATTAAATCTTTTGCAGTGTAGAAGAGAAAAGGGGATTTAAAAAAGAGACAATGCCAGCTTCATTTTATTTGCCAATTTCAGACTTTTATTACTGTTTAGAATCCAAAATATAAAAAGAAACACTTGTCATATTGTTCCAGGCTGTTTGGCAACAGTTTGAAAGTGAAAGTGATACTTTACAAATACAATTCTCACAAAGCCTCCTTCGGGAGATTCACTGGAAACAAAGGGGTAGAAGAATTCCAACAACGAATCTGTTCTCCATTTTAAATCAACATAACCTCTTGAATATTAGGCAGAGACTTTGTGATTGTTCCTCCCTCTCTTCCTTCCTTCCTTCCTTCCTTCCTTTTTTCCTTCCTCCCTCTCTCCCTCCCTCCATTCTAGTATATTTTTCATTGGTAACAGAAAAGCTTAAATCTGGCTGTTTACACATCGATTTCCTGATTTTAATCTGTTTGGGAACAAACTTTCACATATCTAATTGTTGTTTTCTGTAATTTACTCTGTCTACCTTAGTAAGTGGGGGTTTGGAAAGGTACTACATGACAGCACAGATTCTGACATTTTCTCTTAAATGAATCGTATAATAAATAATTCCAAAGGGATAATATTGGGAAGAAAAAAATGGCTTTTCCTGGCAGCCCCTCAAGATACATCAGACTTGGAAGCAGAATTATGAATACAAATACTAAGGTTCCACTCAGATAATATTGCAAATCAGAATGTGCTCCCCTACTCTCTCCCTTTATCCTCATGAGAACTAGGGAGGGTAATATCTGAAATTCATTTTCAAATTATATTTCTGCCCAAAATAGATTTCGTTTATCTGTCTAACGCATTGGTTGTAGCTCTTCCTCCTGTTCCTCAACATTGTTTCAACTACCTATTGCATTTCCTGTACAGTTTTCATTTGTAGTTGATGCCTTAACTTGATTCTGGAGTCAGAATAAACATTTGTTTTCTACAATTATAATACAACTAATAAAACTGAATTGACAATAGGCAAAATGAAACTGTTTCAAATATTTCATTTTCAGATTTGCAAAACTGATGTAATTCTTCCCAGGTGGATGAGGCAGAAAACATAACCAGATAATCTAATTCTACTTTGTTGTAAAATTACATGAATAGATTCTTGCAAGTCTGCTGCTGTTCTGTATGTAAAGTGGATGACTCCAAACCTACCATTCTGATTGGCTAAGGAAAGGAACAGTGGATTGGTTCACTAGGAACCAATCCAAAGTGATACCAAAAAGGCGGCAAATATAAATAGCTGCCATTGGCTGCAAGCAGGCAAGCCAGCCTGTATAAAAGGGCTGGCCCCGGCTTCAGCCGGCGTTCCGTTACTAACTGTTAACAATAAAAGTATTTGTTGTTGGAACCCGGTCTACCTCGTGTGTTTTCCGAACAAAACACTGGCGACGAGGGTGGGATCGTCCTGAACGGAACAAAACCTGCACGTGGTGATAAAAGCCCAGACTGCAACTAAGATGTCTGGAAACAACGCACCGCCCGCACCCTTCAATCCCAACGAAGAGGATTGGGATTCCTATGCTGATCGCTTCCAAATGTACTTGGAGAGCAACGAAATGGAAGGCATTTCCGAACAACGAAAGAGAGCCGTGTTCCTGACGCACTGCGGAACAACCGTCTTTAAAATGGCTAAAGCCCTCGCCAAGCCTCGGGACGTTAAACAATTAACGTGGACAGAATTACAGAGACTCCTGAAAGCACACTACGCCCCGATGGTGTCTAATTTAATAAAGCGACATGAATTCTACCGAAGAGACCAGAGAGAGGGAGAAACCGTTGCCGACTTCGTCGCTGCACTCAGACAAATTGGGGGTGAGTGTGAATTCTCAAACATAGACGAGGCAATGAGAGAGCGCGTGGTGTTGGGCCTGAGAGACTCAACCGCACAGAGTAAAATGCTCAACAAGCCCAACATCACCGTTACCGAAGCCATTGCGGAAGCCACAGCTGCTGAAGCTACGAAAAAATCCGCAGTAACATTTAAGAAAATGAACACGCACGGCGATGAAACATCAACCAAAGAGAAAAAGCATCCTGCCACAACGACCCATTATGAAGAGTCGGGCGAAACAAACTAATCAAGCGAGGAGGACGACGAGGTCCACCGTTTGCTCACAAACAAGAAAGAGCGCGAAAGGAGAAAGTGGCGGGAATGCGCTGGCTGCGGAGGAAACCACCCACGAGCCGAATGCAGATTCCTCGATGCCATCTGCCGACATTGCAGAAAAAGAGGGCACATCGAGAAGGTCTGCAGAAATAAAAAATCTTACAGCCCGACGAGACGCAGAAATTCCCCAACACGAGCCGAGCCAAGTCAAGCCGAAAGAAAATGGCAACAAGAAAAGCGAGCCAATACACACCAAACTGTCATTATCCAAAGCTCCCATACGGAAAGTGGAAGAAAAATTAAAATCGTCGTAGAAATCGAGGGAAAACACTGCAAAATGGAAGTGGACTCGGGGTCCTTCCTCTCCATGGTATCTTGGGACACAATTAAACAGTTAGTCCCAGGTATCAAGACCAAAGACTTGATGAAGCAGCACCTAACCCTCAAAGACTATCAGGGAAACCAAATCCCTGTGATGGGCAAAGGACATTTTCAAGTTGCCTACAAAAACCACATCAAAGTGCTTCCGCTGACCATAGTCAACCAAGACAGACCAAGCCTCCTGGGCATCGAGTGGTTCGCGCCATTGGGCATCGGGATGACCGGGGTCGATCGAGTGACCACAGCCGGCTGGGAAGACGACCTCGTCAGAGAATTCCATGACGTGTTTGACGGATCACTGGGCAAGTACCGGGGAAACCCTATTTCTTTCAATTTAAACCCCCAAATAGCCCCACGAAGAATAAAAGCCAGGCGAGTTCCTTTTGCACTAAAGGCAAAAATAGAGGAACAGCTGGAAAAATTAGTAGCCCAAGGGGTGTTAGAACCTGTGGACCATGCCAAGTGGGAAACGCCTATCGTCACACCCATTAAACCAGACGGGTCCATCAGAATCTGTGGTGACTATAAGGCTACCCTGAACCACGCATTACAACCAAGCGCATACCCGGTGCCCGTAGTCCAGCATTTGCTCCATTCCCTGGGAAATGGCAAAGTTTTCGCCAAACTCGACTTGGCACAAGCCTATCAACAACTCCCAGTAGACCCAGAAACAGCAGAAGCGCAGACTATTGTCACCCATAAAGGCGCATTCAAATGCCACCGACTCCAATTTGGAGTAAGCGTAGCCCCTGGCGTCTTCCAGAGTCTAATGGAACGCCTTCTAAATGGCATACAAGGAGTCGTTCCCTATTTCGACGACGTCCTAATCTCGGCCAGAGATGAAACACAATTAAGGAACAGACTAAAAAAGGTTCTGACTAAGTTTAGAGAATCTGGCCTCAAGGTTAAAAGAGAGAAGTGCTGCCTAGTTAAAAACAACGTCGAATTCCTGGGCTACTCAATAGACGGAGAGGGCATCCACCCCACAGATAAAAAGATTAAGGCGATAAATGACGCGCCTGAACCTAAAAATAAAACGGAACTCCAAGCATTTTTAGGATTAATTAATTTCTATAATGTATTCCTGCCAAACAAAGCCACTATAGCAGAACCGCTACACCGCCTGCTAGACAAAAAGGCTACTTGGACTTGGGGTTACAAAGAAAAAAAAGCCTTCCAAAATATTAAAAGACTGCTAACATCAACAAACGTTCTCATCCAATTTAGCGACACTCTGCCATTAACAGTGACCTGCGACGCCTCACCATATGGAGTAGGTGCCGTCCTGAGCCACCAACTACCGGATGGCAGAGAAGCACCCGTCGCATATTATTCTAGGACTCTATCAAAAACCGAGCGGAATTATAGCCAATTGGACAGGGAAGCTCTAGCAATTGTCGCTGGAGTAAAACGTTTCCACGAATATGTATATGGGAGGACTTTTCGAATTATAACGGATCACAAGCCGTTAATGGGGATTTTGGCAGGAAACAAGCCAACACCTAACATACTTTCACCCAGAATGACGAGATGGTCAGAGTTCCTGGCGGCTTATTCCTACACTCTGACACCCCGACCAGGGAAACAAATTTCCCATGTGGACGCTTTGAGCAGAGCGCCTTTGCCAACAACCGACGCAGACCCGGCACCAACGATGACAGCGCTACAAATCGAGACATGCCCCGATCTACCCATATCAGCGTATGATGTCGCAAGAGCCACCGCGAAAGACTCATTGACTGCCCGCGTTCTTAGCTGGGTAGGTAAAGGCTGGCCGGAGAATCTAAAAACTGAAAATTCCAAACCTTTCCGGTCCAGACAGACTGAACTTTCCATCCAAAAGGGGTGTTTGTTGTGGGGTGATCGGGTAGTAATCCCTGCTAAACTGCAGCCCAGGGTTCTTAGGCTTTTACATGAAGGGCACCCCGGAATGGTAAAGATGAAAAGCCTCGCCAGGAGTTACGTGTGGTGGCTGGGTATTGATAAGGACATAGAGTATTGGGTAAGCTCATGCCACAAATACCAGACAATTAGACCATCCCCACCAAAAGCACCCGTTAAGGACTGGGAAACCCCTCGAGGACCGTGGTCAAGAATACACATTGACTTCGCGGGGCCTACCAAGGGGCATACTTTTCTGATTGTCGTTGATGCATATTCCAATTGGCTTGAAGTAAAAATCATGCCATCAACGACAACAGAAGCCGTAATTAAGCAACTAGACAGCCTGTTTGCCACCCATGGCATACCAGACATTCTCGTTTCAGATAATGGACCACAGCTAACCAGTATACCATTTGAGCAATACCTAGCCTCCCTAGGTATAAGACATGCACTAACCGCGCCGGCTCACCCGGCTGCGAACGGCAGGGCAGAGAGAATGGTCCGGTTTACAAAAGAAGGGTTAGAACGAATGGACGCTGGAGATACACAACAAAAAGTAAACCGGCTGCTCACACTGCAGCACATAACACCTAGTACTATCACAAACAAATCACCAGCAGAACTACTCATGGGGCGAAAATTAAGATCTCACCTGGACAGGTTACACCCAAATTTCACCCCAGAAAACCCCCCTGACTCCTCAACACGGTTCAGACAATTCGAGACAGACGATTTAGTTTACGCTAAAAATTTCTCCGGGGACCCGGTATGGCTACCCGGGCAAATTATCCAACTTACAGGCCCCAAATCCTACCGGGTAAAATTAGACGATGGGAGGGAATGGAAGCGGCATATAGACCAGCTTCGATCTCGAATTATGGAAAGAACCGCGGACTTAAAAACATTCACAAATGAACACGGCGAAATGCAAACCGAAGTGGGGGGGGAAAGGCGAGAAACGAATAAAGAACTTTTTAAAAATAAAAATAACATTCAAAATGACCAAAAAGAGCCAACAAAAGACTCACCGTTTGAAGAGACCCACGAAAAGAGATCTTCGGAAGGGGCCAGCCAAGCCAGCTCGACCTGCCCCGAGGAAACGGGAGGGAGCGGCAGAACCGCCGGCCTAAGAAACTTAGGCGGCGGTAAAATGGCCGACTCACCCTTCCAGACGGTTCCAGAGAGGAGGACGGACGACACAGCAGCCCCATCCGAACCGGTCGAAGTCCTCACTGGAAATGAACCGCGCAGGTCAGGTCGAGCCCGGAAAAGCCCCACCTACCTGCGAGACTACGTCACTACGTAGGACTGAACTAAGGAGGGAGGGGTGTTCTGTATGTAAAGTGGATGACTCCAAACC
>BLBF01000045.1:13437886-13471559 GCA_015471245.1 Laticauda colubrina
CAATGACGGGTGACAGTGGTGATCCCATAGGGGCTCCTTCAATTTGCTTGTATCTTTGTCCTTTGTATATGAAATATGTGTTGGTTAGGCAGTGTTCTGTTAGTTCCATGAGGTCTTTAGATGGTTGGTATTTATTTTTGATGATTTCAAGAGTTTCTTTTATTGGGACTTGAGTGAATAGTGAAACCACGTCGAAACTTACAAGCAGATCTTCTTGTTCTACGTGTAGATCTTTGATCATTTCTAAGAAGTGGTATGAGTTTTTTACATATGAAGCTGCGGTTTCAGCATGGGGCTGTAGTTGTTTTGCTAAGTATTTAGCTAGGTTTTGTAATGGTGCTCCTATGGAGCTGACTATGGGTCTGAGAGGTATGCCTTCTTTGTGTATTTTTGGGAGGCCGTATAATTTGGGGCATCTAGAAGATTTTTCTCTTGGGATGATCGTCTGGTGGATTTCTTTGCTTATGTGGCTGGTTATAATTTTCTTCTTGGTTGATTTTTCTAGATATGTGGTTGGGTCTGTATTTATAGGTTTGTATGTGGAGTCTTGGAGTAGGTCTGTCAGTTTTGTTTCATAGTCTTTTCTGTCCATTACTACTGTGGCATTTCCTTTGTCTGCTGGGAGTATTATGATATTATTATCATTTTTCAGGGTTTGTAACGCTCTGAATTCATCTTTTTGCAAATTATTTTTGGGTGGTTTCGTTGTGCATAAGATGTGAGTAACCTGTTGTCTTATTCTGTCAGCTTCATCTGTATTTAATTTGGTTAGGCTGGATTCTACTGCACATATGATGGATTCTGTTGGGATTTTTTTGGGTGCTATGGCATAATTGAATCCTTTGGATAGGACATCTGTTTCTGTTTTGTTGATATGACAAATAATAACCCACAACAACACCTGAAACAACTAGTATACAACGTTTCCAACAGAAAACTCAACAAAACAGAAACAGATGTCCTATCCAAAGGATTCAATTATGCCATAGCACCCAAAAAAATCCCAACAGAATCCATCATATGTGCAGTAGTTACATGTGTGCTGTTTAGCTTCCTTCGGGTATTATCCCACGTCATTGTAGTTCTGTTAAAGTTGTAGCAACGTTTCAGCAGAATCTCATCTGCCATCATCAGGCTTCTGTATTGAGTTCGTCTGTGGGTCAGGCTATCACAGCCGTTAGTTTTAAATTTTAAACTAATGGCTTAGTTAGGAAGGAAGGAAGGAAGGAAGGAAGGAAGGAAGGAAGGAAGGAAGGAAGGAAGGAATTCAGATACCTTTATCCAGCAAGGATTTTACAACAGGGCCTTCTCTCCCTTGTTCTTTATGATTCCCTTCTGATGTTAATCCTTTGAATCTTTAAACTATTGTTTGTTTTCTTCCTTAAGAAAATAAAGTCTGGCATTGAGGTGAAAGGATGTACCCAGGGCTGCATAGCTACTCATAATAACGGCATTTGGCCATGCCTCATTAGATAATTTATGAATCTCTAAATCTATTTACGATTGCCATCAGCCGTAATTCATCTGATTCGCTTCAGCGAGAACTTATTATATTTGCTGAAGCTCATTATCAAACTTTCTGTCCCCCTGTATTTTTCTCTTTGAGTAAACCCAAAGTTCTTTCCCTAAGAAAGAAAACTTGGTTGGACTTTTTAAAAAACTATTGGGGTTTTTGTTTTGTTTTGTTTGAAACCTGAAATTATTAATTAGGTTAAATTAATTGATGATAATTATATTAAATATGATTTGATGACAGATAATACACTCATGCAAACACTTAGGCAATTTTCTAAATAAGAAAATGCTCGTAAACTCATATCATATTAAACAGAATTTCAACATTTTTCCTCTGGATTTTTGTCTATTAGAAATAATATGCTAAAACTGGAGGATATTAAACATAACAGACAAAAGATAAAATCATTATTGTCATATTCATTGACTTTTAGATCATTCTCTGAACCAGTTGACTGATAAAGTAATGGAAGGAACACAACTTTATTTATTCATCAATCAGAATTGTAAGATTCTTGGAATACCCTATTCCCTTAAAATTCTCAAGTATGGTACAACAAGTCAGTGGTCAAGAAATTCTTGTTGGAAGTACTTACACAAGACAGAGAGTCTTACATGGTAATCTCAAAAGTGGACTTTCTGTTTTTTCTTTGAATATGTTTTGCTTTTGAGCCAAGAATCTACTTCAATTCTAATTAGATGCTGGGGAATGGAAGGGTGAAGAAGCTTCTTGGGTGATAGTGAGATATCTTCAAAGAAAAAACAGAAAGTCCATTTGCCACTTTAAAAAGCACCTTTGGGGCAACCATGACTGGAATAACTGAGAATCTCCATAGACACTCTCACATATACGTTTTCTCTAACTTTCTTTTAATTTTTTTCAGTTTATTTCATTTTCCCTTAATGTTTTAAACATTTGTTCTTAAGAATGTATTATTTCATGGTGATTTTCTATTTCTATATCTTTCTGTTGTAAACTAGAAGTAAATTTTATTTCACTGCAGCCTAAAAGTATTACGAACAAGTTAGTGCATGCCTGTAATCATTCATATCCATATATATCCACAGTTTATATATTTAATATATTCTAATTCATGTATGAAACAGTTCTGTTTAGCTATACAAGAAAACAAAAGTTGGTTTTGAATCTAAGTGATTACACAGAAATAACTGCAATATTATTGGGCAGCAAAGTTGTTTGCTCTTACCTTCTTTGGTTAAAATTTTTATGGCTGATGCTGATTTTCTTTTTTCTTTTTAACTTAATAACTACCAAGCCCATATTCCTGTCTTAAATTGATAATCTTCAACCCCAATCCCAGGAAGGGCTCCCCAGTTGCCTTCTCTATTGCTGATTTCCTTCTCCAGGAATTAAATATTTTTATGTTTGTAAACTGAGGTGAGACAATAGGAGGTGCCATTTTATACATATGGTCTTAAGTAAATTTGGGTTCCAGAAAGCAACACGGTTAATCACGTATATGTTCAGGCAAATGTACAAGGTAATTGAATGTACACTTGTAATCATCCTTACAGGTCACCTGAAAGCTCATCTTAAATTTGGGTTTTCATTTCACTGTACAATAGGAAAGTTTTCTACAATAGCAACAGCAATTAGACTTATATACCACTTTATAGTGCTTTACATCTCTCTCTAAGCAGTTTACGGAATCAGCATAGTGCTCCCCAACAAGTTGTGTCTTCATTTTGCCTACCTCAGAAGGATGGAAGGCTGAGTCAACTTGAGCCTGGTGAGATTTGAACTGCCAAATTACAGGCAACCTGCAGTCAGCAGAAGTAGCCTGCAGTACTGCACTCTAACCACTGCGCCACCATGGCTCATAATAAGCACATTAACACTGAAAAGACCATATTTAGGAGACAGAGTGACTCAAGTGAGTTGGGTGATGGAGAAATTTAAAATAAATAAGTAAAATAAATATATGAAAATAGATTTGAGAAGATTTGTTTCTCTTTTGCAGAAAATAGCATGAATCAAAAATAGGTTGTAATTATTGACCCCTGTGACAGAGAACAGAGACTTCAAATATTTGCTGCAGAGTTTGTTTAGCATCTGTCACCATCCAGATTTGTCAACTAGTTAATCGACCCCTCCAGACAGAGAAGTCTCTCTCTAATCTCCTGTCCTTTACTCTTCATCGTCACTTGCTGTCAAGAATGTGCTGACCCACCCTTTTGGCTTTTGCGACTCCCCATGGGATGCTGACCTACCATTTGAGAATCATAGACCTAGAGGAAGAAAAGCCATTAACTTCAGTGAGGCACCAAATGCCCCTGACAGTCATTTTCTTTAATGCACATTTTCCTAAGTAAATGGAAAAACTATCAGAGTGACAAAAAGAGATTCCCTGGAGATACAAGTTATAGCACTGAAGATTAGGAAGCACACACAACAGTTCAAAAACACTTTGCACAACATCCAGGCAGAGTTAGGGAGGAGAAAAGGGAGGAGAAAGGTGGGAAGGTTTCTTTCTTTTTTTCCCCCAAAGGCAAATGGGGTAAAAGTGATTCTTTCCTTTTTTCTTAAACGTAACATTACGAATGCCAATTTTGAGAGATGGAGGAAAAGGGAATATTTATTACAAGGGGGCAAATGTCGTATAGGGAAGGAAATACCTTTAGTTGTTGTTGTTTTTTTAAATATACAACTATTGTTAGTTCTTCATTCAGAATGTGTACACATACCTATCCCTGTTGAATTTGTTGATTTACAATATTTCCTCACTCAGCTGTAACGAATGCTCTTTGATGATTAAAGATACAATAAGAACAACAACTAACTTTTTCTCAAAATTTAAATTCTTGGAAAAAGACTTTCTACTGCTAAACCATTACAACCAAACTGTTATTATAGCACTATAATCTGGTAGTGAAACAAGTTAGCTGAGTTTCCCTAAGGCAGACATTCCACAACCGGCAATACAGTAACAAAAGAAAGGCACAAAATATTGTGATATTTTATCACAATATTTATTTATTCCTAACTATTAGAAGTAATGCTTTGAATACTTCTTTGTCTGATAAATGAATTATGTGTGTGTATATGTGTAATAAAAGAGTATTGACATTTTTAAACTGGACAAAACTCCTGGGAAAATCATGCACAGCCAAAAATATCCCAAATCACCAGGCTGTTGTAGGGAAATCAGGAGGAGGAAGGCATAATAGAGATGTTTACCATCTTTTTTTTCATAAAATAATAAAAAAAACATAGTAAAATAAATAATGAAATAAAACGTAAAAATAATAAAATAAAATATAAAATGTATAGCCTATTTAGGCTTGCATAAGATTTGCCACTGCTCATCTTTGCCACTGCTCATCTTTTACTTGTAGCTCACTCTTAGAGTGGAAATCTCCTTTGTCTATTCACTTTAGTAATATTATCTCAATATTTATTTTTATTTATTGATTTTTATTTATTTGATTTGTCAGTCACTTACAAAATAATAGGTATAAGTATATACATAATTATGAATACATAAAATGGGTACATATAAGAAAAATAAAAGAAACAATAGGACAGGGACGGTAGGAATGTTGGTGCGCTTTTGCACGCCCTCTACAGACCTCTTCGGAAGGGGGTGAGTTCAATAGTAGACAGTCTAAGGTTAAAGTTTTTGGGGTTTGGGGAAGAAACCACAGAGTCAGGTAGAGTATTCCAGACTCTGACCACTCTGTTGTTGAAGTCATATTTCCTGCAATCAAGTTTGGCGCAGTTAACCTTGAGTTTGTATCTATTTAGTACTCTTGTATTGTTTTGGTTGAAGCTGAAGAATTCATTGACAGGTAAGTCATTACAATGTATGATTTTATATACATACTTAGATCAGACTGAAGATGGCATAATTCAAGGTTTTCTAGGTCTAGAATTTCAAGTCTGGTGGCATAAGGTATTCTGCAATGAGTAGAGGAGTGGAGAACTCTTCTCGTGAAATATTTCTGGACTTTCTCAACTGTGTTAATATCAGATACGTAATGTGGGTTCCAGACTGATGAGCTGTATTCGAGTATTGGTCTAGCAAATGTTTTGTATGCTCTAGTTATTAGTGTAATATTACCAGAGAAAAAGCTACGGAGGATTAGGTTAACAACTCTTATTGCCTTTTTGGCGATGTAGTTACAGTGGGCTCTAGCACTTAGATCATTGGAGATGAGTACTCCAAGGTCCTTGGCAGAGTTTGGATCATCAACAAGGTCTTCACTATTCAGCCTGTATTTTATTTTCTGATTTTTTTTGCCAATATGTAAGACAGAGCATTTATTTGTTGAGATTTGAAGTTGCCATTTGTTTGACAATTCTGATACATAGTCAAGATATTTTTGAAGGATAGCAGTATTGTCTGTGGTGTTGAACAGCTTTACATCATCAGTGAAGAGGATGCAGTTGCTCTTAATATGATCACAGAGGTCATTTATGTAGAGTATGAAGAGAGTTGGTCCTAGAACACTGCCTTGGGGGACACCACTATTGACAGGTACAGAATTTGATAGGACACTCCCAATTCTGACCATTTGTTGTCTGTTTGACAGGAATACTTCTATCCAGTTATGCAGGTGTCCAGAGATACCATAAGATTTTAGTTTTAGGAGTAGTTTGTTGTGTACCACTGAGTCAAAGGCTTTACAGAAGTCTATGTAGATTACGTATGTTGTTTGCCCTGATCAAGTTGTGTAGTCCATATGTTTTTGCAGTGTAAGCGTTGCAGCTTACAGGATATCACCATATATGGGTTAAAATTTTTCAGTGAGTGGTAGAAACTAAAGAATCCAAGGTTCATCAAAATAAAGAAGGGGGAAGTGAGGATTTCCAAATTTTATTTGACAGACTAGATCAATGTATAAGTAGAAGGAATATATGGTAAAGGATTCACAGAATTTCATTGACCTTGATGGTTAAGTGATACAAGAATAGTGATAGAAGTAAGAAAAGGTGTGTGATGATAAAATTCCAGTTTCTTTCCTTCCCAAGTCTGAGTAAAACTGAGTAAAATGTAGGTCAACATGGATTCATATAATTTTGTCGCTATGTATACAACCAAATATATCAACTATCTATATCTGATTTCTAGACTGTTTTGTTTATTCTAAATGAGTAGCTCTAACTACTCAGCAATTTAGATGTTCCTACCATTACTGTCATCTGTCAACATTTACATGCTTGATTTAAAGCAAGAATGGAGAAAACTTCATTTTTTTCAAGCTGATATTTCCATGCTACAGCTCCGATCAAGAAAAAGATGGAAAGTGGAGGATTGGAGAAAACCAGGAGTCAATGCCAGAACAACAACAACAAAAAAATACAAAGTTTTAATTTCTGTCTAATTTTAATGTGGTTCTATTTTGCTCTTATTACATACTCTGGAAGTATAGTTCCATAGTTTGTTCATTCATTCATGTTGGACACATTACTATTAAAAATAAGGCATCCTAAAATAAAAATATAAAATACAAGATTAAAATATGTACAAGTTGGAAAGTCTTGGCCAGAAATTATTAACATTAATTGCATTCTGTTGTCAGGTCTTCAAGTGTACACTGATCAGGACACAAGGGGTTCCATAGTAATCTTGAGAAACCAAGATTACCAAGGGAGGATATACAACCTTGGTTCCTGACGATATGCACTTCTAGTCTAAAGCCTGAAACCAATGCAGGATCAGCAGCACAGCAGGAACTGTTTTGCCACTCTTGTCTTCTTTCTTCATGCAGTTTACGCAGCTTCTGCTGCTGGCTTTTGAGAAACCCATTGTCAGCACATCTAGTTTCCCCTAAAAAGCGATCTGCATAGTCTGGTGATTCTTCTAACCTTTTTTTCTACATGTGATTTAAACTTTTTAACCATCAGCCAGAAAGAACTAACACCCCCCCACCCCCCCGTGGGAAGGAACTTCAGATGCTGATTCCTGCTCTAGGGAGATAGATGTTGTTTTGAACATGTGGTTCTCGGTCATCTCTGAGTATTTTATAAACGCTGTAAGCTAGTTTGAGCACTTTCCTCTCACTATTACTCCTTTCTCCAGAGCTTTGTGACCAAAGCTCCTTGGAATCTGTATAAAAATAGTCTGCACAAGGGAAGGAGGCATATGGTTGGCATCAGTAGGGATTCTCTCAGTGCTTTAAATTACAGTATAAGTTCAATCATATACATAAAAGAACTGCTTCCTTCCTTCTTTCCTTCCTTCCTAAAGAACATTCATTCATTCATTCATTCGCCATTCATTACCAGCAGTTCACAGTAATAGCATTTGTACAGTAAAACAATCCTCAAATATACCACAAACCCACATTCATATAAAAGAAGCAAAGTACATAATAAAAAATAGAACGTATCAAAGGGGCACCTTAAAATTACCATTAACAGTGGAATGTTTGATGAGGGAAATTAGTCTCAACACCCTTGAGAACAGTTAGTCATTTGAGGCCTTCACAAAGAATAGGTATAAAGTTGGTTCACTTTATTGCTCTGGGAGTTTGTACATCTCCAACTCATTTATGTCATGGGAGGATCCTTCAGTTTGCTTGGGAGATTCTAGTCAAAAGAATCTGGCCCAGAAAATAATAGGAACAAGACAAGTAAGTCTCTGTTATTTGACACAATCTGTTTGAACTGGATTCATCAATCTATTACTGTCGCTAAGACTACAGTGAGCAAACCACCACATGGTCCAGGTGGAGCTACTAAGTCTTCTTGGAAGTCAGATGACTGTATTTTGAACCAACTACAGTTTCTGAATCATTTTTAAATATATTCTTTTGCAAGAGAATCTTGCAGTACCACAGTCATATGGAAATAAAGTCACTGTCTAAGTCACTGTCATAAGGGATTTTGGTTCTGAAAGGCTGACAGATGGAGCACCCATAATAGCTGGATAAAATTCCCCATTACATGATAACCTCCAAAAGTTTCCTATAATCTTTGCTTCCCAAGTATGAATTACACAGCTGGAACCTCTAAGTATGTTTTGGCCCATGCAATATTTCCCAAAATACACACTCTTATTTGGGAGAGAGGGGAGGCCATTTTTCAAATACACGTTTCTCTAATACTCCTTAAAAAAATATGTATCACTTGTAGGCTGTTTTTGAGCAAATATTTTAAGAGAGACGCTGCAGAATCCCAGATTTACATGCTTATTTGGGCCATGACAATTTTTTCTTTTGGTGGTTCACACCATTTTGCTTGAGAAAGCATTCTGTGATAGATTTCTTTTTCATCCCTACTGTATACCTTCATGTGAGGCACAGTAAGTCTCATTCCTTCATTGATTGCATGAAATTAAACTGTAGGTCAGGGTCATTTTTATTTCACTGACACTGCTTGAGGATTAATTGCTCAGCTCTTTTAAATCCCATTGTGTTGAACCCTGACACACATCTTATCCATCTCATTGTCCCTTTACTCTTTTTTGTTGTTCAAAATATGTTGCAAGATCTTTAACAATAATAATTTTAAAAGCTGCAAAACGTTAGCATTCCAATAGGAACATCATTTGTTAAAATAGGAACACAAATGTATCATGAAAACAGTGGTTTACTGATTTATATTTAACTACATGTGACCCATTGGCAAGAAGGAGCAGAATTTAGTATTCAGTGAACAGTTAAGTATGCTGAAAATGTTAGATTGATTTCATATTTTTAAAAGAAGTTACCACTTTCTATGGTTACTGAGGTCAGTGGGCAGCTGAATCAGGTTACTGTTTTTTTCTTTTTAATGTCAAGAGAGATTCCGCTTATTTTGGTAAGGAATGAGATAATTGATTTCTCAACAATTATTATAAATCAACAATTATTTAAATTATGCTTTAGCTGTTTTTTCCCTGTGGGTTCCTATTGTGGCCGAAGACCTCAAAGACCTTAAATATATTTATTCACAATGAATAAAAGAAGCAGATAACTTTCAGGACCTTGGACCTTCCAGCCATTACAAAAAAGTGAAAGGGGTTAATTATAGGGATGATGAGTGCACTGCTGAAAGATTTAAAGAAGAAAGTTTCTCCTGAAAATATGAATATATTCAAACTTTACTTGCAAACTTTTGACTTACAAATTTTCACCAATACAAACAAACTTGCCTGGACCTCCAACCTAGAAGGTCCCAGAAGAAGTCACTGTTCACTGATCCATATACATGTTGTTTACTGTAAGTAACGGAATTTCTGGGATTTTCATGCTTGTTTAGACTTATGAACAAAATGGATTTACAAAGAGCATAATCTTGGAACATAACCTGTTTCTCAATAGAGGAATATCTACATAAAGCAATGGTGACACAGTGGTTAAAATGCAGTATGGCCAGCTAATACTGCCAGCTGCCAGCACTTTGACAGTTCGATCTTCAAGGTTCAAGGTTGACTCAACCTTCCATCCTTCCGAGGCTGGTAAAATGAGGGCCCAGATTGTTGGGGAAAAATATGCTGACTCTGTAAACTCCTTAAAGAGGGCTATAAATCAATGTGAAGCAGTATATAAGTCTAAGGGCTATTGCTGTTGCTATGTAGACAATAAGAGTTGACATTGACTTGATGACACATCAGCCAGCCAGACAGACAGTCAAGATTTTTTCCTATACTATACTCATGCCTTAGTGAAAGAACTTATTGAAATCTGAAGGCCTTCAGCAAAGCATCATAACTAGCTCCCAGATGCAGAGCAATAGATGATAAACAAATGGGATTGGCTATTAAAGTGATTTCCATGATGATTTTTTTCATGGTGCCAAATAATATAATGTTATTTTATAAGGCTGGGTCAGATATGGTCCCCATGTAATTAGGCAGGTTTCAGCAGCAAGAGAAATTGAACTGAAGCAGCTAGAAATACCAGAGCCAAGAAGACTTTAACAGGTGTTATACAAAGCCATTGTTCCTTTTGCTGTTATGAATTTGGAGAAAGCATAGCTTTCCACCAACAAATTTTGTAATATGGCAAGTTGTCTACTGGAGAGGGGAGGGAAACAGGCATAGATACTTTGAAAGTTATTTCATGGGTGACTAGCCAAGTATCTGATAGCATTAATTTTTCAGCCTGCAGTAGCTTTGACACATCTTTGTCAATCTTTTAGCTTCTTCAATTATTTTTAACCTGTTTTAAACTCATATATTGATCCTTTTACCTGAGCATTGACAGCTTATTTTTCCAGGGCTGCAGAAATGTGTTGGGATGTGTGAGACACATTGAATATATTTCTTCTTCATAAATGACAGCATTATTTTCAAGGATTGCTTAGATATAATCAATGCTTAAGGTGGGCATTTATTAAATGGAAGATAATATCCAATTTTCATTCCAAACATCAGATAGAAATATGGTAAATACTTTAAGAGATATAAAGATCTGCAAGCCAGAATCACCTTAAAAAAAAAAAAAAACATTATTACGGGCCAAGAACCAAATTCTTTTGTTTTCCCTTCCCAGAAAATCTACAAAATGGTATAAAAGTCCTGATGCAGTAGTGAAAAAACTCTAGAAGAGACTGGAGAGATGAGGTTTAAAATTACCCATACTCCCTGGAGTACCAACTTCATTAAGGGAATACAAAGAAAATAATGCAGCTTGTTCCATTGGACCCCATAAAAGAGAAAGAGATAGAATTCTTTGCTACTAAAATGCTCCAAGAAAGCATCATTAGTGCTGACCCCAAAATCATGCTTAAAGGGAAGGTCATTTTTTTTTATCAAACAAAATGTTAAAAAGAGTTTTTTGAAGGAGAAGCAAAATTATTTGGATGTAATAAGTAAAATTTTATTTTAGGCGTCTTTCAGTCCATATATGCTATCTGATATAATTAATGCAATTTAGCCTGAATTTGCACCTCCCTTACTTCCCCTCATTCATACCTATGTACTTCCACTTAGTATAATGTCATGCTGAGATCCTATCAGGTAAATATGGGTTTCAGTCTAATCAAAACTTCCTGTAACAAATAGGTGCTTCTGTTTTTGTTTTGCATTGAGAAGAAGCTATTTTTATGCTGAAGTCTGGTTTCCATCAAGTGCACACCTCCACTCTCAAGAAGAATGCCTCCATCGGTACCCATCAATTTGAGATTACCAAACATGATCCTTTCTATGGTCACACCAATCAGCATTACATATAATAATTCAGTGTTGAACTTGTGTAGTTCCAAATAAAGTTCTTAACCAAAGAGTTAATGGCCTGCTTTCAGGGATTACATAAAATACTCAGGAAGCTTTGATATTTAATTATTATTTAATTATCTATCAGGGATCAACAGTGAAGACATAGGACTTTAAATTATTCCTCATAGCACACAGAAAAAAAAATTGAGAATGACAATACAACCAGTGGGGCACTGTGACCTACAACAACTTCCCCAAAGCACTTCATGCTATACTGTAAGAAAGAGAGTGCATTTTTCAGTGTAATGGAAGATGAAAATAATGTATTTTAAAACATTGGGAAATGAATAATTCCAACAGAAGAGAATATTGGTAGTTCATGGTTGAACTGTGGAGTCCTTGATGCTCTTTTGACCTGCTTGCTCGCTTGCAGATATGCCATTACCCAACTAGGTAACAAAATTAGTGCTAAAATGAATAATTCCATATTTATTATATGTATCTGACAAAAAGTCCCCTGAAGATACACATGGCAGATTCAAATATAGGCTGTGTTCTGGTATATAATTAGGCACAATATTTTTGAATGCTGTACTAAAAAGAGTATCTGACTTGCTTCAAAAGGTGAGAGCAGAAAAGATAGGAGTTAAATAAGTAAGCACAAAACAGAGGAGAAACCTATAATAATGAGTTTTATATAATATCTGCATTATACAACAAAATGTTGACATATGCCAAGCTTCCAAAGGTATTAGGACTGTAACTGTCAGAACTTTCGGTCAATATAATCAAAGACCTGGAAGCCTTGAAGTCCTAACATAAAGTCTCACTAAACTGAGAAAAGCTGCCACGCCATAATAGAAAATGGATTTATGTTGCACTTTATGGCCTAGAAACCATATTAATTTTATTTTGGATGATTAATAAAAATGCCAACCTTGTTCTTTCTTGGCACATTAAGGTAGATTTTTTCCTCTTTTGTCCTAACTTATTTTATATTTACATGAACACCCATGCTAAGAAGCAAATTGTTCTCTAAAAATAAATGCACTCGCTTCCTCTCGCTGATATGTCTTAATCAGCACACAAAATGGAAATGAACTGCTATTCCACATAAAACTGACAGACCTTAATGCCCTATCATGTTTAATTCTGGAGAATGTTATACTAGTAAGCAGCAGCAACAACAACAAAAAGAGAATGTGGAATGTTTGGGGAGCTATTGGTTTTCTATTTGCTGACAGTCTCAAAATAGGGGATAGTTTGGAAATATTTTTGTTTTAAATGTGGGCTGTGTGGAAAGCCTTCAGATGTAAGAAGAAGCCATTCCTCACACTATCACAACCTTTGCAACATAATATTCTGGATTAAGGCTGTATGAAAGCTATTGCTCCCAAACATTGAAGTCAAAAGGGTATTGAGGAGTTTCAGCAGATGTGCTAAGTCTAACAGTCCCCAACAGTCCATCATCATCATCATGATTATCATCATCATCATCATCATCATCATCATCTCCTCCTCCTCCTCCTTTTGTTTCTTTGTTTCTTTTATTTCTTTATCTTTTTTTCTTTCTCTTTGTTCCTCTTTCTGTCTGTCTGTCTGTCTGTCTGTCTGTCTTTCTTTCTTTCTCTTTCTCTCTCTCTCTTACATTCTCCTCCTCCTACTCTTTCTGTATGTTTGTTTGTGTGTGTATGTGTGTGTGTGTGTGTGTGCGTGCGTGCGAATATATATTCCCTTCCCTGCCTGCAAGATTGTATGGCAATTGTAGAACCATTTCAAGATTTTCTTTAACCAGAAAGGATTTTGAAATATTTTAAATGGATAGAAGCAATATTTTAGAAGGCAAACATTTGAACAATGAAGAAAACCATGATTATTTAGTGCCTTGCTCCTGAATTTTGGTGACATAATCTTGGATGAATCACATTCAGCTCCTGCTTGCTGATTTATGTATAACAACATCGAATAGGCAGCCATAATAAATATGGGAACTTTTCTTCTCTTTGCCAAAGGTTTCATTTGGAACCATTCAATAATTTATATGTTACAGAGGAATAAAGGTGAGAACAAGTTGTTTTGAGAGATCGAATGACACATGAACATTTAGGCCAGTGCTTTTCTCTGAAGAATAACTGACTTCTTTCCTTTTAAGGACACACACTGGGTAACTTAGCGGGGTTAAAATGGTTCATTCTCCATTTCAAGGTATGCACAAATCTTATTTCCCTTCCACAACTAAGATTGGCAACACATGACATTTTCCTATCTGCTCACGTACATAAAATCGGCATAGATTCCAGGATAATCAGACTTTTAAAGGTCATCATCTTAAAATAGATAGTTATGAACATTTTGAAAAAGCAAAGAATTATTCCTAATCAATATTCGTCATGCTCTGAGTATGTTCTGAGCTGTCTGGAACTTTAGTTGATTTGGTTAATGGTTATTTTCTCCATCTACCCAAACAGGTATTGCATAGTTAGGATTTCTCCCCTTCCCTCTTCCTCCCTTCCTCTCTCTCTGAGTTATTCTTCCTTGGATTTATATGAATATAATACATACTAAAACAACAAATTATAAGCCTTCCATCAATTAAGCATTAAAAACATTCTTGCTTTATACTTACTGAGTATTTTGATTAAACATCAATGGGTTAATAATAATATGGTGTTTTGTGTGTGTGTATGTCTGTCTGTCTGTCTATCATCATCATTGTCATCATCGTCATCATCGTCATCATCATCATCATCATCATCATCATCATCATCATCATCTCTCTATCTTTATCAACTCTCTCCCTCTCTTTCCAAAAATAAATTCCAGATTTTCATTCTATCACCTGAAATACCATTTCCAATCATATTTAACTGTTTTAGATCTGTGTAAAAATTTGTCTTGTTGAGCTGAAATTGGTTCATTTTCATTTAGAATGTTGCTATCCATTTCATATCATGTCCTTACCCATTCCAAGGTTTCTCCCAATAATCCAGAACGGCAATCTGGCAATAATCATTCCATTTTTCACTGCAAAATTGAAATCCAGTCAATGTCAACTGTACAGACTAAGAGCCACAACTACGGAGCTTCCATTGAGAGTGGAAATGAACGAGAAGTTTGGCTAATTTCCCTTTGCAACATTTAGATACCTTCACTCTTGCTCATTTGGGCCCTGGAGCTTTGCTCTACATGTAGCAAAGGACAAGGAAGGAGCTGCCCAGCATTTATTTGTAGAAGTTAAACTTGATAAAAATAATGTGTGGTTCTTTTTAATTAATTCTTACAAGAGAAACCAAACTTTGTCATATTGTGATCAACTGATGGAGATTTTTTTTTCTCTTGGTTGGCTTCATGTAACTCAGCTCCAGTTCCATGAAAGAACTGAGTTTCTTCCTCAAGATAAATGGCACTACTGTACATTTTCAATAGGCTAATCACCAACTAAAGGCTAAAGAAACAAACAACAACCTTCCTAAGTCTGCTAGTCATTGGGGTTCATTCAAATCCCCATTATATCTGAATCTCATGCACACACTCAAATACTAATTACCGCTCAAACAGAAGCATATCATCTATTTATCCAAAATCAGCAAATTTCTTGATGCCATGCAATACCCAAAACAAGGTGGAAATTTTTTTGTCATTTTCTCAGTTGTCAATCTAGCTCTTTCCCCACTAGTGTTTTGAAGGCTTAATTGTATATTAAGGCTATTTCAGTCCTTCCAATAAACTCGATTAAAAAAAACCCAAGGTTTTGACAAAATGTATATGTTAACCTTCTCTTGGTGGAGACTCATTGTGCTTAAAAATTCAATTTTAAGTTTATTTAGTGATAAACCAAAGCTTTGAGCCATTCAGTAATTTGCTAATGATAATCTTGAAACTTTTGTAATGGAAAAGAAGTCAACTGATGTTAACTATATTAGCATGAATGGAAAAAGCTTAAGTGCCAACTAATTTCTGCTAATTAGGCAATAATAGACTTGCAAAAAAGACTACAATTGGAAATCTTATGGAATATTCCCCTTCCTTCCTTCCTCCCTTCCTTCCTTCCTTCCTTCCTTCCTTCCTTCCTTCCTTCCTTCCTTCCTTCCTTCCTGTTACAATGTAATGATTTCATACTCTCAAAGTACCCTTAATAATTGCTTCTGAAGTAACCCATTAGCATGCTTCCTCTAACCTATATGCTTTTTTTAGTTAAATTGAAGCCCCCATCTATATCCAGCATAAACAGTGCAAGGAATTCTGGAAAGTGAAGTTCACAGATCTGATGAAAACTCAGATTGGGAAAGATTACACACATCATAAAGAGCTAATAATAAACAAATGATATGGCCTAGTTTCACACACTTAGCTGTGTGTGAAACTAGGCACAAAAAATAATAGAGTCATATTAATAGAAATCAGTGCTCTCTAAAAATGCATTAGATTTATATGCTATATAAGGGGAGGAAAAGAAGACAATCTATTTAGTCTCCAATTCCCAGTTCTTTCATAATGTATAGAAGAAACTATTTTCCCAGTTCTAATCATTTCTTGAGTCTCCTTGATACACCAATTATGGACATAACAGCTTTGCCTGGTACTATAGATCTAAACTTCAATTCACTTGACCAGCTGGGTCAGTGAAAATAAATAGCTTTCTCTGGACAGGTTTACCTTGGTTTCCTTAATAGTATCATTTCATAACCTTAGTCCAAGGACACATTTTTTTCTGGGCAAGAGCACATTAAAGAATAAATATCACAAATTGTTTTCTTGTAGATCTCTGTTTTTGGTGATATCTAGGATCAAATCCCCATCCCCCTATCTCCTGCCTCAACAACCTAGGTAAGGTTGAACATTGTTAAAGATTAAAATGAACATTTTGAAGCAACGTTCAAATCTGTAAAAGATTAATGAAGTGTCTATGACTAAGCTTAATATTCAGCACCCCATTGCTGTGTTAGTGGATTTCTAAGAAATCTGTTCATTGGGAATGGAAATGCTTCTTTTTTGTTAAAGTGAAAAAGGAGAAGGAAGAAAAACTCACTATGTTATTAAAGCAATTGCACACATCAAATAATAGAGTGCACTGAACAATTATGGTCATGATGGCATGGTTGTTTTTTTTAAATCTAGAATTGAGTCATCCTAATCTGTTTGACTACTGTATGCCTTCCATTTTAAAAAACATTTTAAACAACTCTTCAATTCTTTCTCCCTTCCTTCAAAATATATTTTTTTTCTGCCTTCTGCTCAGAATACCTCACAATTTCTTCTCCTATTTTTCTTAATGGTGCTTTTGAGCTTATTTAGTCATTGGTGTCAGTGGGCCTAATATTGGTGTGTAGTCAGTGGTGGGATTCAAAACTTGTTATCACTGGTTTGGTGGATGGGGCTTGGGGGTGCACTTTGTGTGTGTGCATGAGCACCAATCACGTTTTTTGTGCATGTGCAGCAGCTTTCCTACTGACCTACAATCCTGCATTCTCCCTGTGTCTGCAATAGCTGATGCACGACAATCTGCTGTGCCGCACAAAGCAGCTGCACTTCAAAAGCAGGAAGTAAAGGTCACTGTGGAGCCCAGGCAGGCATGTAGGCCCAACAGCAGATCATCAGAGCAAATTAGTTTACTCCCAGATGATCTTTGGAGCTACCCACCCCTGTAATGGATTTCTATTAGATATTAAACCATCTTGCCTAATAAAAGCTCTGGCACCTTCTACAGGGCCGTTTTTATTTGAGGATTCAAATAAAAGTAGGCAACCAACTCTGGCTGTTAGACTAGAATCAGACTTGACATTATCCATCCCAGTTTTATTTAAAATTGACATAGTAACTTTTGTTACTATGTGTACGCATGTATGGGCCAACTGTTCAGGATTTGCATTAGGCAGTAGGCAAAGCAGCTTATGAAACCTTTGAAGTTTTGCTCCCAATATTGATATTAGCATGTAAGTTGGACCTAATTCTACTTTTCTTTTCTTTTTTACAAATCTCATAAAGAAAGAAGAGAAAGCAATTGGCTGCAATTTTAGAATAACACTAAGTTACTATTAGGTTGATAAATGTATTTTATTTTGAGTTCAGAAAGTTTGTTGCTTGAGAAGTTACTACTTTCCAAATTCAAATGCTCTGTGTCTGTAACAATTGTTCTGACCTCAGTGGCAGTGCCCTGCTTCTTGTTCTGCACATTGTCTTGGTTGGTAACCTTATCTTGTGTTTAAAATACCAGTTTTGAATTCAACACACAATCTTATTTGAATTTTCAAAATGAATAGAATACATCCAGTAAGTCTGGAACCACAGATTTTCATCCTCAGATCAAATGCTTCCTGCTTGCGGTGTTTTAAATTCAGATTTTTTGGGAGCATATGAACATCTTCATTATAATGATTGTTGTTTATATTTTTCAGCAAAACTTTTGGCCACTTTATTTATTTTTTTCTTCTAAAAGCCAGATACTGCAGTTGTAGAACACAGATGCAGAATCTCCAAGGTATTTCAAGATGTTCTTATTTTTATTGTTTTATAACATAGAAATCATACTATGGAGTTTTCCACCTAAAAGGGGGGAGTGGATGACACACAAATTTTCCTGGATTTTCCCTCTCTTGAAAACTTATTGGGGGGGTGGTGGTGGAATGCAAGCACTGATGCACAGTATAAATCTTGTACAAAATTATTCGAATTAATAAACTCATCCACAATTAACTGTCAGCTAATGTTGCATCTTTGATGGAACTGCCATGTCTTTTAGAAATAGAACTGTATACAGAAAGTACAGATTTCCCCACTATGTGCTATTTCATTTCCAATGCATTTTTTATAGTTCCAGTTTGTATTATTTCTTCTCCCTTTGACATTTTGCATGTCAGATGGAGAGTATCCTCAGGGAAAATAAATCAGTTTTCCTCCTGGAGTGCAAACCTTCTACTAATAATAAAATGTGTCGTGTTTGAATACAGGAGAGTTGTACAGTTGTTATAGCAACTGGAATTTAAAAAGAAGCATAGTGTTTGGAGGAGGCATCAGCTTGGTTCCCAAACAAATCCTTCACCCCATTTACCCCCAAAGGAATGATTTTAAACCACTCTTTCCAGTTCCAAGAGGTAACTTCAAGCCAAGAAGCTTAGCAATCCTTGTAGGTAATTTAATCAATGGGAGTCTCTCTTAATCACATTTAGAAGAATAGTTTGTCCTAAGATGCAGAAGGCTTCCTATACTTACCTATTATTCCCACTGACATGCAATATATGAATATGATAAGTTCATTTGGAGACTAGCATTTATACAAATCAGATAAGTTTCTGATTTAAAAAGGAGAACCATGTTCAGCTTCACGTATCATACAGCTCATAACCACAGAAGCTAGTTTATAGAGTAAGCCAATACCAAATAAATTACAGTATTTCTTATGTGAGCTTAGGGATAGACATATGTTTTCATCTCAACAGCAGATGCCCTGTGTGCTGTTCCTCTAAAATATTATAACCAACAGCTATGCTTCTGTTCTTCTTAGGATATCACAGATAAAGGATTGGTGCTATGACCTTTGGGCTGCATCTCCTAAATTTCTCCTCTATATACAACGGAAACTACTAACTCTGTATCCAAACTCTACCAAGACTGAACTTGCCATGCCAGTCAAGAGCAGAAACAATCTTCTTCATTTTATGCAGCAGAATATTTTGGTTCAGTAAAAAGTTTTCAAATCTTTGGAATGTCAATAATAATATCTTGCATCTGCTCTTGAGCTTCAAGGGTACTTATCTTGCTATTGTGATATGCAACAGTATAGTAACAAGCACACTAGCTATAGTTATGCAAAAGAATTCCTCCCCATACCCTTATTGAAGTTAATTTGATTTTTTTGGTCAAAGATGACAAACATTCATACAAAGAAACAAATGACCAAAAGGACGGGGAAGAGTTATACACAAAGATATACATAGAACATGTTAAAGCTAAGAAGATTGTGAAACAGCTGTTTAATAAGAGAGACCATGGGACAAAGGGAGGGAGGGAGAGAAGAGGAAGGAAGGAAGGAAGATGAAAAGGGAAGGAAGAAAGGAAAGAAGTAAAGAAGGGGGGGTGTTTCCTGATGATCTGATTGCTAAAAATGAGGTAGTTTAAGAAGACAGCACATTATAAAAAAATCTAGCTGTGCTATATAAAAGGGACAGCACAGAGGCAGGTAGGAGACTCTCCATTTTTATTTAAAAATTTAAATATTTAAACATATTTTTAAAAAAACCTTTGCTTCCATTTGGACAAAACTATTTCAGGCTGAGTGGGCTGATATGTCTTACATATAACTGCGAGCTTTATCACACTTCTCTGGGATTTATTCAGTTGGTTTAAAAAAAAAACCTCTCCTATTTAACCAATAAAATAAAACAAAAATCACAGCACAGCTCACCAACAATGTCATATTCTTTGCATTAAATACAACCATCTGATTCTATAAAAGAACAAGTAGCAGATGTTTAAAAGGGTTGAGTTTTTTTTCCAGGATGAAGGTTCCACTTAGTTTTTGGATGGCATTGTAGGAACTAGAGTCCAAAATTAGGAAGGGCCAGAAGGAAAAAAAAACAAAACTAAAAATGATTTAATTCTAATCAAATCATATGGAGCTTTTTGTTTTTAATAACACTAAAACAAATTTAGTTTTTCCTCTAATAACCATTTAATAAATTATAATTTGAAAGCCACATTGGGAAGTATCTTCGGAGCTACAAAGCAATGTTTTATGACAACTCTTATGACCCTGCAACTCCAAGTAGTGAATCACTGATATAAAATAAGCAGATTTCTAAAAAGAAAACTTCCACATGAAGAAACAAACAAAAACACCAGAATAAAATTAAAAATGAACAAAAACCTACTGCTAGACATCCTCATTACCCTTGAGGTGCTTTTGAGTAAAATATTCAACAGGAAATTAGAAAACTCAAATACTTAGTGGTTAAAAGCCAGTCTAAAAAACATGTTTTGACAGATCTTGTCCATTTTATTTTCTGTTTCTGTTCATTGTTAAAATTCCATTTGAAATGCTGGTAGATTTTAATGTATATTCCTTTATACACATTAAAGATCATTTGATAGTCAAAAAGACTTATCTTTATTGCCGCACATGTACATGAGAGAGATGATAAGCAATCATCAACAAAGTATTGCCGTTTTTCTTACAACCTTCATTATAAAATTACAGAACTTGTATTTTAAAAAATACTATCCACCTGGATTTTGTATAACAAAGGAACAAAGCAACAAGAATTTGTATTAAAATAATTTTGCTTTTAAAGAATTCTCTCACATTAATTTTTTATCTTATCCATTTTCTTAACTTTGCTGTTGCTGACTGATGCTTTTCCCATTCCTTGAAAAAACTATCCATTGTGTGATTATTTGTTATACCCAGGATACAAATTAAAAAAAAAAAAAAGCAACATAGTCATTCTGGTTTTAAATACTATCTCTTTTTATAGCTTCCCAGAGTAAAGCTGAATGTTACAAAAGAACAAGATCGTCATATATAGGTGGCACTTAGCATTAAAATCTGTTTCATCTATTGGACTCTAATGTCATACTTCAGCAAGCTCTGGAGCTTTATCCAGATGTTGACTACTCACTAGGGTCTCGTTCCTTACTATTTTCTTACCCCAAGGCAGGAAGCCAACTGGCAAAAAGATGGAGGTTTTTCCCCTTGTTTGAAAACTGTGTTTCCTTTGCAAACAGAAAAATAATCAAAAATAGATTTAAAATCTGTATCCTTTTACTGCGTAAATTGTGTGTTCCTATAATTTTCAGGTCAATTGCCAGTAAGAAAAATCTATGCATACTTGAATTGTCCGTGCCATGATCTAGAGAAAAAGAAATACATGTCACAAAAATGAAGATGAGCTCAATTATGAAAGGCTCAGTTTTCTGTGAAAAATAAATGTTGCCTTAATGTCAGTTAGGCCTGCTTTAGAAAACAGAGCAAGACTATGAAAACACTGGGATATTAATATTATCTACAATAACAGAATCTTGGACATATGGCAGTGTTTTGCCTTCCTTCCCTCTTGGAAACAAAGAGAATCAATGTGGAACAACCTTGACTTTCTTTCTGAAGTGACCTCTTTTCATGAGCTGAATTAATGTTTTGCTAATGTTCACTGGATATTTTCTCATGTCAGTTTGGCTCAGTTTAGAATGTATACTATAAATTTGTAAACTAGGTATGAAATAATGCATTAACAATGAAGATATTGAAATGATCAGTAGTTGCTTTCTTTTGGATCAACTATCAGCTATCAAAGTACAGAAACCAGCTGTCAATAAATACACTACTGAGTAGTCCATGACAGGATATTCAAATACCATAATATATCTTTACATAAAGGTCAGAATCATATTGGTGGTGATTTTTCCTGTGATACTCTATAGAAGTGAAAGTTGAACTATAAAGAAGCAAATAGAAAAAGTATTAATATTTTTGAATTTTCAGGCTGGAGAAGATTCTTGATTGATTGATTGAATTCTATTGAAAATTCAATGGAAGGCCAAAAACAAATAACAATGTATTTTAGGACTAATCAATCCAGAGTTTAATTTGAGTTACTAATGACCAGTTTTTTTTCAAGTGCTATTGGGAAAATCAAAAGTGAAGAATAGGATGCCCAGAAAAACAAAGTGGATGGACTGTACACAGTAGTACTGGTTATACTGTTGGAAGATTTGAGAGTATAGATTATTTTGGAAAAAGTTTATTTATGTGGTTGCTAAGATTTGATGGCACATGATCAATTAACCAATCAATCATATCATGTTAACACAAGGACTGCTAGAACATAAATGTGATGTCTCTATTAAGACTGTAGCAATTACAGGAAATGGGAGAAAACTAACATATCAGATCTGGAGGAAAACACAGAAACACAGATTCCAAAAAGGCTTTGGTATAATAGTTTATGAAAAGAATTGGAGGGTTAAGGCGAGGTCCCATTGGCAGACGGACGCAAAACGTATGCATAAAGGACACAGCGGACGAGAAAATTTTCAGGGGTGACTCCATCCGTTGTCATCTGCTCCAAAAAGTGGCAAAAATTTGCACAAACAGAACGGAAAAGAACAGAAAAGAATGGACATGGGTAGTACGTAGCGGGGATGTTAAACGGATGTTCAAAGGAAGCCAAGTAGATGACAGCAGATGGAAGCGGATGACACATCTGAAGGGGTTCCGGGGGAGAATTGAAAAGCGGACACATAGCGGAAGGAGCGGATGCATAGCGGATGAAGTGGATGCATCACGGACGCCTATAGGAAGCAAAGGGGATGCCGCATGGATGTATATCAGATGCAAAGCATTCACTGCACATGTGGGGAGTATGAATTGCATCAGCTCCACGGATATAAAAGGATGCAGCACGCATGCAGTCAGCATACAGGGGAAAGACGTGCTGCCACATACATCTAGGAGGAAAACCATGGTTTGTCAGTCAGGGAAAAGGAGGAAGCCTGTGCCTACTCGTTCCAGCCCTGGCAAGAAGGACAGAACCAGGATCCCACCCCCTGGCACTGACTCTGAACCTGCTGCTGCTGCTGCTGTGGTGGACCAGCCTCAAGGCCCTCAAAGCCCTGCTGCTGAAGGCCCTGCTGCTCCAGCCCCTGAAGGCCCTGCTGCTCCAGCCCCTGAAGGCCCTGCTGCTCCAGCCCCTGAAGGCCCTGCTGCTCAAGCCCCTGAAGGCCCTGCTGAAGCCCCTGCCAGAGGGAGGAAGAGCCAAGGAAAGGAGAAGGGAGAGAGGAAACAGTACATCATTTCCGAGGAGCATGAGGATGAGGTGCTGGAATGGCTGAGGGAGAACGAGTACCTCTGGAGAAAGGGCCACAGACTCTATCGCGACACCAAGAAGAAGCAGGCAGCTTGGAGAGACAAGGCAGAGAGCCTGGGGTACACTGCAGAAGTACTCTTGGGATGGTGGAAGCAAATGCACACCTGGCATGGCAAGCTACACCTAAAAAAATCCGGGCAGGCCGCTGTCAAACTCACTGACCGGGAGATGTACGTCATGGCCAAGTGCAGTTTCCTGGAGGGTGAGATCTGCCACCGAGGAGCAGCCCCTCTGAGACCCCTCTCCCTCAGACAGCCCACAGACAGCCAGTCCTCTTCCAGCCAGGAGCCAGCGACCCTGTGCAGGCAGGTGTCTTCAGAGGGCCCCAGGGCAGAGACTCCCCCGACAGCTGCACTCCCCATGCTTGCAGAGGTGGAGGATCCCGTGGAGGATGACACCCTGCTGTCACAAATGGAGGAAGAAGCAGCATCCACCAGAGGCCAACCCACCCCCACACCCAACCCCAGCTCCACAGGATTCGGGCAGAGAGGCAGACTGGAGGGCCAGAACCACAGTGTGCTGTTGGAGATCATGGACACAATGAAGACCAGCACAGAACTTCTCTCTCAGCTGGTCCACTTGGACAGAGGATCCTCGGGCCGCCATATCTTCATCACCTACATGAGCCACACTCTCAGGGACCTGTCCGAGGCCCAGTACCAGGTGATGAAGGAGAAGATAACAGCACTTCTGCACAACCCTCAAGGCCCAGCTGAAGCTGCTCCTACCCAGTCCAGGTCTGCTCCTCCACCCCAGGTGATGTCACAGCCCTTCCACGGCTTTCAACAGCCCCTCACCTACCAAGGCTACGACTACCAGGACTTCCCACAGCAATAACAGACCTTCCCAGTCCAGGCCCAGGTTCATCACATGCCACAGACTCAAGTCCTCACCCAGCTGCAGACCAGACAGCCCCACTACACTCCTCCTTCCTCCACCCCACAGCCAAGCCCGTCAACGGACAATCTGTCATCAGTCTTGGGCCTCACATCTCAGGTCCTTGATGAGGGGCCTCTCAACCTCACAGGACTGAGTCAGCTCTTGGACAGCTTCCTGAACACACCATCCCCTGTTGTACTCTCGGGGCCAAGCACCCCAATGGCGCCTCAGACCAGCACTTAAGCCACAGCCACCTCCACAGTCCCTGCCTGCTTAACAGCTGAGACCATGGACATGACTCAGAGTGACTGAGAATAGTGTCAGAGACTGGGTTGTTTTCTTGTTCACTTTATCTTTGCTTAAGACACTTTACTTGGTTCATTTTGCTTTTTTAATAAAGTCATAAAGTTTACCTAAGACAGTTAATAAAGGTTATCTTTGCTTAAGACACTTAATTCAGTTTACTTGGTTCATTTTGCTTTTTTAATAAAGTCATAAAGTTTACCGAAGACAGTTAATAAAGTTTATCTTTGCTTTAGACACTTGGTTCATTTTTTACCTTTGTAAAGTGTTGGTGAAAACATTTAAAAAATGGTTAAGCCTTTGCATGCTTGTAGGATAGATAAGGATAGTTGTGGGATAGATAAACCTCCAGTGCAAGCATAGTGGGACTGTGTGGTCAACCCTCCCAGCTGCCACACATATGGACCTTTATTATCAATAACAATTTATTCATTGATCAACACATTTTAAAATAAACAAAGCTCTTTATTAATGCCCTATTCGTTGTAGGACCACTCAACATACATGGCACAATCTCATCAGTTTTATGCAACAGCCTCAAGGAAGCATCCATTAATCATCTATCATCCTGTCTTGCCACTCCTCTGCTCAAGCTGGGGAGTTGCACCAGTGTCTCAGGAGGTTGCGCCGCTTCTTCCCTTCACGTGAAGCTCTGTTGGGGCCTTGTACATCCACAGTGTCTATCAGGTTACGTCCTTGCCTCCATTCACAGGCTCCATGTCCCCATTGCCTTGTTGATGGTCAACAATCTGTTCTGCAACACTGGGTAGCGGGTATGCATGAAATTGTGCAGGATGCAGCAAGCTTCCACGATGCTCCTCACAGTATGTGGCTCATGCTGCATGGTGGTGAGAAGTATCTGGAAGCTGTTAGCCAGGATGCCAAAGGCATTCTCCACCACTTGTCTTGCCCTGGACAGCCTGTAGTTGAAGATCCTCTCTTCATGGGTGAGGTATCTTGAACTGTACAACTTCATGAGGTAGGTTCTGAGGGAGAAGGTGTCATCACCAGTGATGAAGTAGGGCGCATCTTGTGTGTCATTGGATAGGGGGTCTGGATCTGGAAAACCCATGATGAGGTTGCATTCCAGCCCATCCTTGAGGTCACTAGCATTGTATACCTGGCCATCTGAAGCTGACCCGTTGCCTGAAGCATCGATGTAGATGAACTTGTAGTCAGCATCAACTATGGCAAAAAGGATGATACTGAAGAAGCCCTTGTAGTTGAAATAAGTGGACCCTGAGTTGGCTGGAGCTTTGCAGGCCACGTGCTTCCCATCTATGGCTCCAACAGTGTGGGGAACGTTCCACCTCTGATACCACTCTTCTGCAAGTTTCCTCCATCCTTCTTCAGTGGTGGGGAACTTGAGGAGCTCCTCCACGTATTCTTCGATGATGGCCTGCACCACTTCTCTGACCACTTTGCTGATGGTGTTGTGTGGCACCCTCCATGCATACTGCATGTTTCTGTTTGTGGTTCCACAGGCCAGGTGGCACGGAGTCAGTGCCACCTTTAGTCCAGGGTCCAGGTTGGCACGGAAGTTGGTGCTCAGCTTGGTCAACCTGGGTCTCAGACACTCTACATCTTCATCAAACATGGCTGGTGGCATCCTCATGAAGTGATGGAATGCACGAGGGTCTTCATTCCTCAGCTCCAATAATCAACTGGTCATACAGTCCAAACTCCATTCTTCTCACGATCCATCCTTGGACCCACACAGCTCTTGGACGTCTCCTTTTTCTCCTTCTGTATAAAAGTTGAAACAGTCTGAACAGGTCTTGGTTCTGGTGATGAATGAGCGCAGCTACCATACGGACTGTGTCATGATCCATGGTGGAGAACAACTGATGATGTGGAAGACTAAGACTAAGGGTGAAGAGGTCTGTACACCATGGCTGCTGAACTCATACTGAGATCCAGATGTTTTTCTCCCCCTTTTTATCAGAAATATTGGTAATCTGCTATGGGGCCTTCTACATATTCTAGACATACTCCAGACATCCTAAATATACGTGATACATCCCAGATACAAACGTTTTGTCTGTTTTAATCCTTTATATACAAGATGCATACACTTACATCCTTTCTATTTCCGTACTAACGCTGTGTAAACGTTCTGTGCACCTTTTGTTTCCTCCCTCTTTCCGTTTTCAGCTGCAGCGGATGTGAGATGAGGGGATGTCCAGAGGATGCAGAGAGGATACAGCGGACGTTTAACGGATGATAACAGACATAGAACATTTGTTGCCTGTATATGTCGCGGATGTACATCGTACGTGGCGGAAAGTTCATCCGTTTTGTGCAGCTCAAAACTTCTTGCGCGGATGAAATCGCAGTGGACGGATGCTCGAAGGAGAGAGTGTATGAAACACGTATGCAGTGAGTACACAACAGATGCAAAGCGTTTTCCAACAGATGGCAAGCTTTTTTTAACGTTTTACATCCTCTTTGCATCCGTAAGTGCAGTGGGACCGGGCCTTTATATAAGTGTGAAATGAAATATATGAAGTGATATGAAATGAAGTAAAATGATGGTGGCAGTAAATAAAGAAGTGTATTTTATGAAATTTTTATTGGACTATTCACTAGGTCTAATTATCAGTTGCAAATTGATAACTGCTTCATTTTCCTCCCTAATTGTATATATTTGTTCTTTCCTGCATTAAGCTTTTTAGTTGAAATGAGAGGGTTGTAAGCATCAACTCTTCAAGGTTATAAACATATTTTGTGGCATGAGCCCATAAAACATTACTGACTCTGTCCCTCCAACTTGGTAAATTTATAAAATAAAAACAAGGAATAGACCCTGCTTAAAATCATCCTTCTACACACACACACACATACATACACACAAATCCAGACACACAGCAAAGAGAATTTGGAAAGTCATCAACATGTTTAACCAGGAGAAGGAGAACTCCCCTAACTTTTCTCCCCCAATGGTGCCATTAAAACTTAATAAAAGGTTAATTAAAAAGTTAATAAAAATGTAACTTTATTCCCAGTTGTACACAAATTTCTTAATTATTTGCACTTTATTTTCCGTGTCAGTGAAAAGGGGAACAACAGCAGCTACTCCATGTGACTTTCTACGTTGGTGACAGTAAGTTTGAGAAAAAGAAGGAAGAACTACCAAAAGTACCTACTGAGAATGAATGAATAGAATGAATGAATGAATGAATGAATGAATGAACAAATGAATAAATGCATGTGCACACACACACTCACACACAGAGAGAGATAATATATATGCATTTTATTAAAAAAAAATCTAAAAATGAACAGAAACTAATATAAAATGAAGAAATGAAAAAGAAATAAAAGCCTCCAATTTCCTTTGCAGCAAATACAAGTGTGATTACAGAGTTAACTGTTACTCTATGATTAAAAAAAAAAAAACCCTTGCTTTTTACAATTATCCAATTATTTTCTAATCATTGAAGCTACAAAACATTAGTGTATTGTTTTTATTTCATGCAAAAAGTTAGCCAGCCATAAATATAGATAGTCTTTTCTCTAATCATGTCTCTAACTTTTCTCATCTTCAACAACTGTTCCTCCAATGCGGACAGTGTCTGTACCTCAGCTCTTCCAATATGAATTGCAATACAAAAAAACCCCTGCCATTTTCCCACTGATTTAAAATAAATCACCAGAATTTTTTTTTTAAAATAATTAAATAAAAACAAAACACATAAGCATACATACACACACACACAAAAATTAACCCATCTCCCTGGAACATTTTAGCAATAACTCTTAGACTTATATACCACTTCATAGTGCTTTGCAGCACTCTTTGAGCAATTTACAAATGTAAACAATCTGGGTCCTCATTTTAACCAACTTCAGAAGGATAAAAGGCTGAGTCAATCTTGAGCTGGTCAGGATCGAACTCCAGACTGTGAGAAGAGTTTGCCTGCAGTACTACATTCTAATCACTGTGCCGCCATAGCTCCACACAGTCAGAACTGTGGGTTGATGCCAGAATATTATGAAATATTGATGTTGACATACTTATTTAATATTGAGTCATACATATATTGAGTAATCATTAATAATATTGAGTAAATCTATTACTGTAGTTAAACAAAGGAAAGAGAAGCTCCAAGCTCATGTCTGCTAATCTTCAGTCTGACAAACTCTGAATGCTATCAAGTAATTAAATTATTTACTACAATTTGTATGTCACTCCAATTTAAACAGGACTCCTAGCAGCTTGCAACAAATCTATTTACTTAAGATTTTAAGTCCTCCCTCTTATTGCTTATATCAAAGATAATGAAAAATGCAAATACCCTAGTAATTATAAGCCCATACACATATGCACACCTGACAAAAATATTATAGCATTTAAAAAATCACATCTAAACAACTATATAATTATATACCACATGCTTTTCTGAAAATGAAAGACTTCATTTGTCAATGGGTTTGGAAGCTTGTTGTTGCTCACATGTCAATCTTTCTATTTTTATTTTTAAAAAAATGGTAAAGAAGATTGGGCCAAGAAAGATACCGTATATATTCGCATATAAGCCGATCTCGCGTATAAACCGACTCTTAAAAAACTGCCCGAAAATGAGGAATTTTGCAAAAACTCGCATATAAGCCGACCCCCAAATACCATGGTGTGTTGTTCGGGCTAATAACAAAAGAGTATCAATATGCAATGCACTGATGAAGGTCCATTATCAAAGCATTTGTGTAGGAAACAATATTAAGTTAATTACCCGGTATGTAAAGAATCTGATGTTATATAATGGTAATACATGCACTTATCGTAGCAAAAGCTTGCAGAAGAGCATAAATGAGAATAAAAGCCATTATTGTTGTGTTTAAAATTTATTAAATTTATTTAAGCTTGCAGAAGAGAATAAATGAGAATAAAAGCCATTATTGTTTACTTTTATTTATTTTCACAAATTAAACAGTGTCTCAGAATCCTTCAAATTCATCCTCACCATCACCCTTGTCCTCAGATTCCCCAAAGAGATGTTTCCAGTCCTCCAATGTATATTTGACATTATCTTCATCCCACATTTCTTCATCTTGATCTTCATTTCCATTTTTTGCCACTTCATCACTGTCTTCATTTTCAGTTTGATTGCTATCCTCCAGCCATACAGCATCATCTTCAGTGCCATCTAATTTGTTGCTAATGCAACAGTTTAAAAAGGATTTCTGTACCATTTCTTGGAAAATCATATCCCATGCAGTCTTCACCCAAGACACAACTGTGGGCAAAGGAGGGCATTTGAAGTTTCCTTTGGCTGTTAGTTCAGCCTTGCCATCTGCCATCCACTGTGTCCACAGGTTTCGCATGTGTGTCTTGAAGGGTCTGTTCAGGCTGACATCTAGGGGTTGTAGCATTCCAGTCAACCCTCCTGGTATGACTGCCTGAATGGTGTTTGATTCCTTTAGACTCCTTTTTATCTTTTCGGTTAGGTGAGCTCTGAATTGGTCCCAGACTAGCATGGAGTGTTTCTTGAGAAGACCTCCATTTCTGCGTACCCACACTTGATTTATCCATTTGATTACGCCTTCTTCATCCATCCATCCTTCTGGATGCTGATGGATGACCACACCACTGGGAAATTTGTCCTTTGGAGGGGTTTTTCATTTAAAGATTACCATTGGGGGTAGCTTTACCCCATCTGCAGTGCAACTCAGCACCACTGTAAAATGGGTTTTTTGGTGCCCTGTTGTCTGAATAAGAACTGTTTTGTCACCCTTTTGGTTCAATGTTTTAGTGCTTGGCATGTCAAAGCACATAAGGGTCTCGTCCATATTGCCAATCCTGCTGAGAGGAAAATCATCAGTCTTTTGTTTATTTATCACAAAACGTTGGAAGTTCATCACCTTTTCCTCAAATTCTGATGGTAGCTTTTGGGCTATTTTTGTTCTTTGTGTTAGTGATATCCCATTTCTCTTCAAAAACCTTGTACACCAGCCCGGGGAAGCAGTGAAGGTTGAGGTACCTTGGTATTTTCCAGATTTGGCCATCTGCAATGCTTGTAAACGCACGGCCAATCTAGACACACTGTAGCCATTCTACCTTTGAGCCTTTTTGAGCCTTGCATTTTATTTGAGGTACAGTTAAAATTAATATTGAAATTGAGTTGTAGTTTGTCAGAATTAACTTTATTTAGTGCAGTCTCAATTTTTATGGCTGTATGTATGACTGAATGGTAATGTCGATGATATTGCATGATCTGAGAAGTGGTATCATGTCAGTTCATTTGTGTGAGATCAGATTTATGCGCATATAAGCCGACCCCCTAATTTGATAAAAAATTTCTTTGAGTTTTAGAGTAGGCTTATATGTGAGTATATATGGTAGTTACAGATTCAGCATCATTCGGTGACATCCAGGAACATATATGGACTTGAACCTGGGTATTCACTCTATACTATATCCATTTTGTATAAAATTGAGGAATTATGCTATGATAATCTATATAACAAGTACACTATATAATAATGTAGTGACCATGTCCCATCACATTAAAATCGCTATGTCAATAGCCATATCATCTCTATGTTTCCAAATCTTTTGAAGTACTAGGAAATAATGTACAATTCCAAAAGTGTTAAAAAAACCCAAATGCTGAAATATTCTAAAAGAAAAAATATCTTCATTGCATTTTATTTTATTTAATGTATAGAACTGCCCATCTATTATCTCTGTGAGCTGTGAAATTAAGAAAAAGATAGCTTACTAGAAATTTTGCAGCAGTCAGCCTGTCCCTGATTACAACCTCTCTGTCATTTTTATTTCTGAACTAAATGAACTAAAATTAATTTACTAAACTGATTAGGGCTTACTAGCAGTTTACTTTCCATCCTTTTGGTGTAGAGTAAAAATGAGGGCATTTTCATTACTTGTGGAATAGTGGTCACTCATGGGGAAGAACAAAGATTAAATAGGGTTTTTGCAATAATGGATTGTGATGTTCCATGTGTGTTCTTTGGGGCTTTGAGGTTAGCAAGAGTTAAGAGGATTGTTGTTTACTTTGAAACTATTTGATGAATGTTTGGAGGCAGATGCACTGGTGGTATCAAAGGATTCTTACTAAAGCTATGGTTGGGCAATCTATAGTCCATAAGACCATCTGTGGCCTAGATTTATTCTCAGAATCTCTTTATATTTCATTGGCAAACTGATGAACGAGAACCATGATGGGAATTACAGTGTAACAGCTTGATATAGAACAGTGGGAAATAATGATATAAGACAATATCTATTCTTAAAAAATATAACCTTCAAAAGTTATTTTGTTCTGCTTCTAAATGGAATGCTTCAGGAATTGAGAAATCTGAACCAATCTTATGTTCAATTCTAGATCAGTGAACAGATAAGAATTTTGTCATCCTGCACTTTCTTACTTTTTAAAAGTTCTGTTGTAGATGTTCTTAAAGAAGCAAGAAAAACTCATGAAATATTTTAAAAATAGGAGTAGAGAAAATACATTTTTAAAGTCCATATTTTTCAAAAAGTGTTTAAATCAAAGCCTTGAAAAAAATATAAAAAACCCCAGAGATTAATGAAAACAAATTTGAACCTTTGCATGAATATTATACAAGCTTGGTGTAGACTAGAAGACTATTATTGTTCCATCCAGAAAGAAGTGTGCGAGACTGGGTTCCAACAACAAACTATTTATACTCACTAAGCAATGGTAACGGAACAAGAGCCCAAGCCGCGGCAGCCCTTTATATAGCGGCTTGCCCGCGGCTTGTGGCCAATGACACCACTTTAAGTGTTCCCACCATCTGACAGGCTAATCAGATTGGTTCTCTAATGGCCAATCTGAGAATGGCCTTTTTGGCCAATCAGAATAGAGAACTTGGAGCCAACCAAGTTCCGTACATAACAATTATTATAATTGTAATCTTCTTAAATGAACATCTTTCATTTCACTGAAACTCATAGGAGGTATAAATATGCAGTTCACTGATCCATTGCTTGATATTAACAATAAAAGTGTAAGCCAGCTGGATGATCTTCGACCATTCATTTTCTCTCAGCCCAACTTACCTCACCAAGTTGTGGGAAAAATAACACAAAATGTGTTGAATATGTATGTTTGCTTCCTTGAGTTGTTTATAAAAAATACAAATAAATAATAACTTGTGAAACAAAGAAAAGAATAGGGAATAAAATGCTTATTTAGCAACCTGCCATACAATTTATCTATTCCTTTTGTTAAACCTGTAACAATTTCATTGCCCATTGCCACCTTCTTCATTTTTCTGAAGTTATTAGTGAAAATTCTGCCTTAATCCTGGTGACAGCTTCTTATGGAGTTCAAATCACATGGTAACACTCCCATGGGACCCATTACCATTGGAAAGCAAGAACTGGAACAGTTATGATGTCAATGAAATGTCTCACATACTTTCATTGACATGATAACAGCCCCATAGGAGTCATTATCTCATCAATCCAAGTGGCTGAGATGTCAATGAGAGTGCTATTTTAATGTCACTCTGGATTGGTCTTGCAAAACTCCACACATGTAATGAAAATAAAGGAATTAAATTCATCCAATGGTGCTTTATAATCATGAAAAGGCTCAGAGGGGCTGATTTTGTTTTATACACAATCCAAAGTGTGATCAGCTGTTAATTGCAAATCTCCTTCTACAGGATTTTTATACCCTTCAAGATTTTTAATGATCAGAAAATAGTGAAAATGTCTAAAACTGAAGAAGTGAGATATTGAAGGGATAACAGTTTTTGTCACTTATTCTCTGATATAGTTAAATATAAGCACAGTATCTGCAAATAAATCCCCTCAACTTCAAAATAATGCATTCTGTATTCTGATGGTAGACTTAGGCATGTTAGTGACTTGTTCTTATTGTCCAATTTTTTGAAGAAGATTGTGGAAAGCTGGTTCTCTCCTGGAAAATTCAAGTATAATTCTCAAATAATCCCAATTCCTTTAAAAAAAAATTCAGAACTGCCTCCTTGTAATATAGTTCTCTCTCTCTCTCTCTCTCTCTC
>BLBF01000045.1:13480737-13502470 GCA_015471245.1 Laticauda colubrina
CTCACACACTCAGGCATTTCATACTTCAGCAGACACAAAACACACTCACACACTCAGGCATTTCATACTTCAGCAGACACAAAACAAAGCACTTTACTCAAATCTCTTCTCATTTGAAGAAATATCTGACATCAAATGAAATGAGAACCAACAGAAAAAAAAAACATATGTAAAGATTTTATTTTGTGAACTCACATACAAAAAAAAAATCTAAGTACATGATCATGTACAGATAACTTGCATGTCTTTCAAAGATACTATGAACTCTCAAATCTCTAGTGAATTTTCAAGGAGGTGCAGATGCTGGATGGAAACCCTTTGAGGACTTGTCTGTGGAGATTCTCAATCATCCTGGTCATGGTTGTCCCAAAGGAGCTTTTTCCAAAAAACAACTTGACTTTCTTTTTTTTCTTTCTTTTTTCTTTTGAAAATGTTTCACTTCTCATCCAAGAAGCTTCTTTAGTTCTTAAGTATTGAAGAAGTTTCATGGATGACAAGTGAAACATTTTCAAAGAAAACACCACCACCATGAAATCCAATTGCCTTTCAGAAAAAGCTACTTTTGTACCTTTGAGGAATTCAACTTTTATTAAATAATCTTTCCAAAAATCCATTCAACTTTCCAAAATACTCAAGTTGAGTATTAGTTTGACAATTTACATGAATCTGAAGCAATCCAATCCAAACTGAGTTCTTTGCCAAATGCAGTCCAAGATACCACAGAAATTTGTCTTAAAATTCTTATTTTTTAAAAAGATTGGGAACACTGGGTGACTATTTACAAAGGTCACATAAAACACTTACGCAATTAACAGTCTTGCTGGAATTTGAGAGGCAAAATGGGAAATGATTTCACTTAACTGTCAAAATGATATGATCAGGATAATTCCAACCTTCACAGAAATACAACCTTTAAGCAGATTCTAATTACTAAAAGTGAAAGCAAAGAGAGAAAAAAAAAAAGAAAAGTATTAGGGGTGTATCCTGTTTGAAAGGATAGGACAGAGTGCTGACTCACAAAACATGGCATGATATGGAAGGGATAAGAATAAAAGATGGCATCTTAGATGCTCCCGTACAGAACTATTTTAAGCCCATGTCACACTGCACCAACGGATGCAAAGAGGATGTAAAACGGACGAAAAAGCTTGCCATCCGTTGGAAAACGCGATGTATCCGTTGTGTACACATTGCGTATGTCTTTCATACACTCTATCTGTGAAACATCCGTCTACTGCTATTTCATCCGCTCAAAAAGTTTTGAGATGCACAAAACTTTTTGAGTGGATGAACTTTCCGCCACGTATGATCTACAGCTGCGACACATATGGGCAACAAATGTTCTACGTCTGTTGTCATCCATTACACGTCTGCTGTATCCTCTCGGCATCCTCTGGGCATCCACGCAACTCACATCTGCTCCAGCAGAAAGTGGAAACAGGGAGGAAGTGAAAGGTACGCGGAACGTCCACACAGCGCTAGTAGCATGGAAATAGAAAGGATGAAAGCGGATGCAGCTCGGATATAAAGCATTAAAACGGACAAAACGTTTGTATATGGGACATATCTCGGATATTTAGGATGTCTGGAGGATGTCTTGAGTATGTGGAAGGACATCTAGCAGAAAACCAATATTTCCTATAAAAAGGGGGAGGAAATCACCTGGATCTCACTATCAGTCCAGCAGCCCTGGTGTGCAGACCTCTTCAGCCTTGCTCTTGCTCTTCCACATCATCCATTGATCTCCACCATGGATCATCGCACACTCCTTTTGGTAGCCTCCATCATTCAACACCAGAACCAAGCCCTCTTCAGACTGTTTCACCTTTTCTATGCAAGGAGAAGAAGGAGACGTCCAAGAGCTGTCTGGGTCCAAAGAGGGATCAGGAGAAAAGTGGAGTTTGGACTCTATGACAAGCTGATGGTGGAGCTGAGGAATGAAGACACTTGTGCATTCCAGCATTTCATGAGGATGCCACCAGCCATGTTTGACGAAGTTGTGGAGCATCTGAGACCCAGGTTGACCAAGGCAAACACCAACCTCCAGCCCAGCCTGAACCCTGGACTGAAGGTGGCACTGACTCTGTGCCACCTGGCCTGTGGAACCACAAACAGAAACATGCAGTATGCCTGCAGGGTGCCACACAACACCATCAGCATTGTGGTCAGAGAAGTGGTGCAGGCCATCATCGAAGAATACATGGAGGAGCTACTCCAATGTCCCACCACTGAAGAAGGATGGAGGAAAGTTGCAGAGCAGTGGTATAAGAGGTGGAATTTTCCCCACACCGTTGGAGCCATAGATGGCAAGCACATGGCCTGCAAAGCTCCAGCCGACTCAGGGTCCAATTATTTCAACTACAAGGGCTTCTTCAGCATCATCCTCTTTGCCATGGTTGATGCTGACTACAAGTTCATGTACATCGATGCTTCAGGCAACGGCTCATCTTCAGATGTCCAGGTATACAACTCCAGTGACCTCAAGGATGGGCTGGAATGCAACCTCATCATGGGTTTTCCAGATCCAGACCCCCTACCCAACGACACACAAGATGTGCCTTACTTCATTGTGGGTGATGATGCCTTCTCCCTCAGAACCTACCTCATGAAGCTCTACACTTCAAGATACCTCACCCATTAAGAGAGGATCTTCAACTACAGGCTCTCCAAGGCAAGACGGTGGTGGAGAAAGCCTTTGGCATCCTGGCCAACAGGTTCCAGGTACTTCTCACCACCATGCAGCATCATCCACAGACTGTGAGGAGCATTGTGGAAGCTTGCTGCATCCTGCACAATCTCATGCGCACCCGCTACCCAGTGTTGCAGAACAGGCTCATGGACCTCCAACAAGGCAATGGGGACATGGAGCCTGGTGAATGGAGGCAAGGACAAAACCTGATAGACACTGTGGATGTGCAATGCCCCAACAGAGCTTCACGTGAAGGGAAGAAGCAGCGCAACCTCCTGAAACACTGGTGAAACTCCCCAGCTGGAGCAGTGGAGTAGCAAGACAGGATGGTAGATGCTTAATGGATGCTTCCTTGAGCCTGTCTCATCACACTGATGAGATTGTGCCATGTATGTTGAGTGGCCCTACAATGAACAGGGCATTAATAAAGAGTTTTGTTTATGTTGAAATCTGTTGATCAATGATTACATTGTTATTGATTATAAAGGGCCATATGTGTGGCAGCTGGGAGGGTGGATCATACAGTCCCACTAGGCTTGCACTGGAGGTTAATCTATCACACAACTATCCTTACCCATCCCACAGCTATCCATCCCACAGCTATCCTTACCAATCCCACAAGCATGCAAAGGCTTAACCCTTTTTTCAAAGTTTTCCCAACAATTTATTAAGTAAAAAAAAATGAACCAAATATGTGAAGCAAAGATAACCTTTATTAATAACAAACTGTATGACTTTATTAAAAAGCAAAATGACCCAAGTAAAGTGTCTTCAGCAAAGATAAAGTGAACAGGTAACAACTCAGTCTCTGGCACTCTTCTCAGTCACTCTGAGATGTGCCCTTGGTCTCAGATGTAAAGGGGCCAGGGTCTGTGGAGGTGGCTGTTGCTGGAGTGCTGGTCTGAGGCACCATTGGGGTGCCTGGCCCCGAGAGTACAACAGGAGATGGTGTGTGCAGGAAGCTCTCAGACAGCTGACTCAGTCCTGTGAGGTTGAGAGGCCCTTCATCAAGTACCTGGGATATGAGGCCCAAGACTGATGACAGAAGTTTTGACGACGGGTTTGGCTGTGGTGTGGAGGAAGGAGGAGTGTAGTGGGGCTGTCTGGTCTGCAGCTGGGCGAGGTGAGGCATTTGTGGCATTTTTGGCTTGCGATGAACCTGGGCCTGGACTGGGAAGGGCTGTTTTTGCTGTGGGAAGTCCTGGTAGTGGTAGGCTTGGTAGGCGAGGGGCTATTGAAATCCATGGAAGGGCTGTGACATCGCCTGGGGTGGAGGAGCAGACCTGGAGTGGGTAGGAGCAGGTTCAGCTGGGCCTGGAGGGTGGTGCAGAAGAGCTATGATCCTCTCCTTCATCACCTGGTACTGGGCCTCGGGCATGTCAGTGAGGGTCTGGCTCACGTACGCGATGAAGGGCTTGCGGTTCGAGGATGGTATGTCGAAGTGGACCAGCTGGGAGAGGAGATCTGTGCTGGCTTTTGTGTCCCTGATCTCCAAGAGGACAGTGTGGCTCTGTCCCTCCGGTCTGCCACTCTCCCTGCATTCTGTGGAGGTGGAGCTTGGGGTGGGTGTGGGTTGGTCTCTGGTGGCTGCTTCTTCTTGCTCCATCTGAGACAGGGGATCCTCTACGTCCTCCGGCACAGGGAGTGCAGCTGTCGGGGGGGTCTCTGTCATGGGGCCCTCCAAAGACACCTGCCTGGACATGGTAGCTGTCTCCTGGCTGGAAGAGGAGTGGCTCTCTGTGGGCTGTCTGAGGGAGAGGGTTGACAGAGGGGCTGCTTCTCGGTGGCAGATCTCACCCTCCAGGAAGCTGCACCTGGCCATGACATAGGTCTCCCGGTCAGTGAGCTTGACAGCGGCCTGGCCAGATTTCTTCAGGTGCAGCTTGCCATACTAGGTGTGCATGTGCTTCCACCATCCAAGGAGTACATCTGAAGTGTAGCCCAGGCTCTCCGCCTTCTCTCTCCAAGCTGCCTACTTTCTCTTGGTGTCGCGATAGAGCCTGTGGCCCTTCCTCCACAGGTACTCATTCTCCCTCAGCCATTCCAGCACCTCCTCCTCATGGTCTTTGGAAATGGAGTAATGTTTCCTCTCTCCCTTCTCCTTGCCTTGCCTCTTCCTCCCTCTGGCAGGGGCTTCAGGGTCTTCAGCAGCAGAGCTTTGAGGGCCTTGGGGCTGGTCCATCACAGCAGCAGCAGCAGGAGAAGCACCAGCAGCACCAGCAGGAGAAGCAGCAGCAGCAGCAGCAGGAGGAGAAGCACCACCAGCAGCAACACCAGGAGCACCAGCAGCAGAAGCACTAGCAGCTTCAGAGTCAGCGCCAGGGGGTGGGATGGTGGTTCTGTCCTTCTTGCCAGGGCTGTCAGGAGTAGGCACAGGCTTCCTCTTCTTCCCCATGGTGTTCTCTCAAGATGTCTCTGGCAGCAGGTCTTTCCTCTGAATGGTGACTGCTTGCGAGCTGCATTCTTTTATATCCACGGAGCTTACACAATTCATCCTCCCCGCATTCACAGTGACCGCTTTGCATCTGCTACGCATCCGCTACACATCCGCTATGCATCCTATAGGCGTCCGTGATGCATCCGCGTCATCCGCTATGCATCCGCTCCTTCTGCTATGCGTCCACTTCGCTGTTCTCCCCCGGAAGTCCTGCGGATGTATCATCCGCTTCCATCCGCTTTCATCCGCTAGGCTTCCTACAAACATCTGCTTTACATCCCCGCTACATCCTCCCCACGTCTGTTCCTTTCCGTTGTTTTCCGTTCTGTTTATGTATATTTGGGGCACTTTTGAGAGCGGATAACAACGGATGGAGCCACCCTTGAAATTTTGCTCGTCCGCTGTGTCCTTTTTGCATACGTTTTGCATCCGTCGGCCAGTGTGACCTAGCCTTTAAATCCCTGCTTACAGAATACCTTCATCCACTCATATTATAATGCTAGAAACAGACATGTATGCAATCTTTTGGTACATTCCCTCTGAGTTGCAGACTCTCATATTTAAGAGAGAATGTTGCAATATCAAATAGGATGATTAGTCCCTCTGGAATATGAGAGGGTGAGAGACTTTGAAGAGCCCAAATCTCTATTTGACTGTACACCCAAGAAGGCTAGAAAGAAACCCATCATATGGAAACATCTATATACTACCACATACAGCTGCCATTAAAAGGAATCTTTAAGCTGTCAAGACCTGTGAGCTGTTCAAAAGGAGGACTGGTGAAAAGAGAATGACCCCTTGCAGCTGACCATATAAATGCACAGAATCTTCCTGGGATGGCTGTCTATAAAAGATAGGCTTCAGTAGTTTTTTAAAGAATATAGTATTAACTTATTCCAGAGAGGGGCTAGAGCTCTGTTTATATTTAAAGCTACCCCATGGTAAGAGAAAACTGACAATCACAATGTTGAATAAACTCATTTTAATCCCTTTTCTCTCTTTTGATGTCATGGAAATTGCCTTGTCATGCAGTTACTCTTGCATTTAACAGTTGTTATTTAGCAAAATGGATGGCAAAGGGTGGATCTCCAACTAATGCCTTGAAATATAGCTAATAACATTACATGTAACAATTTTTTTTAAAAATAAAAAGTGGGAATGAAAGAAGGAATCCACGGTGCTTAGGATGGAAATTTCAGCTTCCTGTTACAATGGATGATAAAGAAGGTTAATTCTTTTTCTATTATTCAACAACTGTAGAATAAGGATTAGATCCATCTATGGAATGGAAATTGTTTAGAGATAACCTCATTAAGGAGGGAAATGTGCATGTATGGTCGTGAAATTAACGTGTAACTATGGCTGAACAATAAGTTTCTTTAGCTGAAACATACGAAAAGTGACTGATTTGATTTTTTTTTCTTTGATCACAAGGTACTTCTTTCAACTGTGTCCTTGGCAGGAGATCTACTCTTGTGATTCTTATCCAGGCTATATGATTTTAAGAAAAAGAATGGAAAAAAGTATTAGAAAAGTCATATTTGCATTTTGCGGACCAAGTCTGGGCAATGCATTTCAGTGAATGGAGATTACCCAAAGAAGTGGATGGAAATAAGTCAACAAAAAGGGGTACAGAATGGGGTACAGAATCCCTCTTTGAGGCATATGGGTAGTCCCTGAATGTGATATATAAATAAAAATTATATTTCCTTTGCATTTACAAATCTGTTTAAGAGTTAAGACTGTTGCAAGATCCAATCAGTCCCTGGGACCATTGGTTTAGTCTTCCAAGCTTTTGGCCACTCTGGGAACTTCTCTCAAATAGACTGTGTGCTTTAGGCTATTCTGTGTATGGTTTTTACATGATGACTTCCTATTGGTTGATTGGCATGAAGTTGGCTGATGATTGGCACAAGGGACTTGGCAGCATAAGAAAATAACAGCCAATCACCAGCCATCAACACACCAAACAATCAGTAGGAAGGCACCATGTAAATGCCCTGCATAGAATAGCCCAAAGTACACATTCTGGAGTGACAGAAGTTTCCTGAGGATGGACTCTAGCACAAACCTGAAAGCCCAGAAGACTAAATCTCTGGTCCATGTATCGGACCCAGATTGGATCTTGCAACATTATCCTGGGATACATATATTTCCCTTCATTTGTAGTTAAGATTGGAGTTGAAGCATTCTTCTATAGAATTTCAGCCATGCTGATGAAAATTTGTGTTGCTTCACTTCCAGGATAGGAAATACTTATACCAGGTATTGCATTTAGCTTTGACATTTCCGTTTTTAAAAACATTTGCAAATCTCTTTATCTCTTTAACCTTTAAAGGTCAATTATTTTACTTTTCATTTTTTTCATATTTAATTTACTTGTTTCTGTTGTTTGCATTTTCTGTGTATTTGTCTGAATGAGTGGGTGTGCGTAGCTGCATGTATGAGTATACATACACATACACACACACAAGCTTGCTCCTGGAAAAAGTAACTACCAAGAGGAGCACAATCGAGCTGATACCCAGCACATCAACCAAGTTGAATAAATAAAGAATATGTAAATATAAACCAGTTTTCAGTTTATTTAATGCAGATAAATTATTACTATGCTTATCAGAGAGTCAGGTTGGCATAGTGGCTGGAAGCTGGAAGATTGTGACTTTTACTCTACCTTAGGAACAAAACCAGATGCGTGATCTTGGGCCCTACCAGAACCTCTCAACTCCAGGAAGTGTTGTGGTCCACCAGCAGCCTGTAGAACCTCTGAGTTGGATAGTGGGGAGGAACATGAGCCAATTCTGGAGTCTAGGGAGGGCTCAGATGAGGATCCTGCATCCGACACACAGATGGAGTCAAGGCCATCTGAGAGTTATGTGCTGACACCTGAGCCTCCAGAATCTGACATCAGTGAGGCAGAGGAGCAGGGGGAGAGCACAGAGCTACAGCCCCTGTCCCACTGCACCAACGGATGCAAAGAGGATATAAAACATTAAAAAATGTTGGAAAACGCTATGCATCCGTTGTGTACTCATTGCATACGTGTTTCATACGCTCTATCCTTTGAGCATCAGTCCACTGAGATTTCACCTGCTCAAGAAGTTTTGAACTGCACAAAACTTTGTGAATGGATGAACTTTCCACTGTGTACGATGTAAATCCGTGACATACGAGCAACAAACGTTCTATGTCCATTTATCATCCGTTAAACATCCGCTGTATCCTCTCTGCATCCTCTGGGCATCCTCACAACTCACATCTGCTGCAGCTGAAAATGGAAAGAGGGAGGAAACAAAAGGTACATGGAACATCTACACAGCATTACTAGCACAGAAATAGAAAGGATGCGCAGTGAACGATTTGCATCCGATATACATCCGCTAGGCTTCCTATGAACATCCCTTTAACATCCCTGCTACATACTGCCCACGTCCGTTCTTTTCTGTTCTGTTTATGCAAATTTTTGCCACTTTTTGGAGTGGATGAAAACGGATGGAGTACCCCCGAAATTTTGCTCGTCCGCTGTGTCCTTTTTGCATACGTTGTGCATCCGTCGGCCAGTGGAACCTAGCCTTACCAGAAGGCCAGAACCAGAAAGTAAGACAAAAGGGATGACTGAATAATAAGGCTTGGAGATGATTGGCCCCTTCCATAAGACATAAAGGAGGAGCAAAGGGGCATGAGTCTTTGCAGGAAGCATATAATTCACAGCCATTGAAATAAAACAAAAGGTTTTTGGGAACAGCATGTGATTGTTACTGTCCCAGGAAGCCTTGGTCAGAACAGGAAGACAGAGGCAAACCACTTCTGAAAAGTTTGGCCTGGTAGTAGAGGCACCAGGCTACAAAGCGGGAGACCATGAGATCTAGTCCCACCTGTGCCATGAAGGCCAGCTGAGCCAGTCACTCTCTCTCACCTAACTCATCTCATAGAGTTGTTCTTATGGGAAAATATGGGAGGAGGGAGGTTTGTTAGATAAGTTCACTGCCTTGAGTTATTGTGACAATAAGGAAGATGAGATACAAATTGAACAAATAAATAATAAAATCAAAGTCACCCAAGAAAAACCCTCATCAGTTGAAGATGTCATTATTTATTCAAAGTTCTATACAGTGGGAAGAGAGGAAGAGATGATTTCCTGAGATTGTTGCTGCTTCTGCTGTATTTTGTGTTATGGTTGGGACAGTTAAACTTTGTCACCCATATAATTAACTCTTGAAGTTTTATTTTTGAAGAAGACATTTAAAAAGAGAAGAAATGTCAAACATCCACAAGCAACCTTTTATCTTTGAGCCAAATCCTTTGATGGTTACAACAATCTTCCTGTCAATTTGAAAAGCAACCAGGTTGTTTTCAAGCTAATTGATCAAGAACAAATACCTCTAGGGTTCACATTCTTTTCTACAAGGCCCATCTATCTTGTTGCATCAAATTGCCATATTCCAAAACGGATTATGATCTTTTGATAGTTACTATGTCAAATGTAGCATATATGCCCTTGGAACTTGTAGTTTAGGATCTGTTTGGAAATGCTCACATAGAATTGCTCTCATAAATTTAACAAAGTTCATATTAGCAATTTTCTTCAAGTTATTATAACACAAAACCTTTAACAACAATGCCATTTGATATAACAATGTATACTTATTTTCATGGCAAGCATGGGATAAAAGATTTGCTTTCCATCATAGTCCAAATTGAAATTTAATTGCCTGTTAAAACTTAAATGTCAAATGCAAATCTTTTAGCAGGGGTGGTGATCTTCCCACATAATATGTGATCGCCCTATTTCTATGTAAATCATTTTTTTTTCAATTGTTTATGCATATGAGATTGTATGTTATCTCAAATGCTTGCTTCTACTGCAATGGAAACATAAGCACACACTTATATATGCACAAACAGATTTTGCAATTTAGGATGATCCAGTTTCAAATCTATGTATTTAAGATTTGCTGCAACATGTTATTATCTTGCCTTTTGGGTAAGAATACTGCAGTTTATAATTCAAATTGCAAAATGGAAATTAAAATAATAGCAATAGCACTTTGTAAGTTTGAGAATATTTTGGAAGATTATTTTAACAAAACTCATTAAACATAGCTATGTCCTCCTTGTATGCCTTTACTTGACCAGATATGGTTAAGCCACAATTCTATATGAATGGGTAAAAGTCAAATTGGTCTTAGATAGCCATGGTGAATATTATCATTTCATTTTTAAAGTTTCAAAGTCAGTATAGTTGGACAAACAGGAACAGAACAGAACAAAAAAAGAAATAGACAATAAATATTCATTTGCATTTGAGAGATATAAATCACCCCATATACAATTAAAATTAACTAGGACTACTATGTTCATTTCAAATATATTCAATTTAAAAAAATTCAACCATGGACTAATGTGGAACCATCGAAACAACTATGGTTGCCTCATTTTTGGGGGGTATGGTGGGAATAAGGTGAAAATATTTTTTTTTAAAGGTTAAAACTGATAGCTTCAATATTCTCCAATATGCTCAGAAATATCAAGGATGGGAAAAAAACAAATTTCAAACTGTCCAGCAAAGAACCTGGATGGTTCTATGGAGAATAACGTAGTGTAGTGCAGAATAGAATAAAATAGAATAGAATAGAATAGAATAGAACAGAACAGAACAGAACAGAACAGAACAGAACAGAATAGAATAGAATAGAATAGAATAGAATAGAATAGAATAACAGAGTTGGAATGGACCTTGGAGGTCTTCTAATCCAACCCCTGCTTAGGCACTTCAGACAAATGGTTATCCAATCTCTTCTTGGGAGCATTTACAACTTGTGGAGGCAAGTTTTTCCACTGATTGATTGTTCTAACTATCGAGGTTGCTTCTCTCCTTGATTAGTTTCCATTGCCAAACAAATGCTTTCTGAAATAATCAGTGGTGGGATTCAATTTTTTTTATTACCAATTATGTGACCGTGGCCTGAGGAGTGTTGCTTGGTGGACATGGCAGAGGAAGGATACTGCAAAATTCCCATTCCCTTCCCACCCCACTAACCTGCTTTCCAGTTCCATTCTCCAGTGCAGAGCAACCAAAGAAGACTCAGTTGATCAGCTGGGACTCAATGGGAGGCAGAGAATAGATGGGGGTGGGGCCAGCCAGAGGTGGTATTTGCAGGTTCTCCGAACTACTCAAAATTTCTGCTACCGGTTCTCCAGAACTGGTCAGAACCTGCTGAATACCCACCTCTGGAAATAATGTCATACCCTCTTTGAAAAATCCTAGCTGAATTATTTTCTGTACATAGGCATGAATGCATAGACACCATGCCATAAGAGACACTGAGCCATAAGAGCCTTTCAGAAAATGAAGTTGCCCTGATAACTTGAAAAGATGTGTGTCATGATGTTAGCCCACAGGCTTCATCATATGTCCCTTGAAATAGATTTTGTAACCTCATATCTAACTGATATCCAGCCAATGGTTACAGTTTTGAATGAATGAAAAATGATTGTAAACAGCTGGTCATTTGTCAATTGCTTTTCTTCCCCCCCCCCCCTCTCTGTTCAAATGGTTTTAATCCCACACTTATTTTGCTTAACAGCTAGTCGACTGAAAGTATTTGAGAACTGGGGAAAAGAAAATAATATTTTGAATTCCAAGAAAAGATGACAGAGATGAAACTTCAATTTATTTAATTATGACATGCAACTGTAGAACATCTAGAACTATAAAAGTGGAAATTTATAATGATTCCATCTTAATTTCATTAATTTAATGCATAAATTAGATATTTCACTAAGACAGACACCCAATTAAAACCCCTAATGCTCTAATTAGCTTTAAAAGTCACACATCTAATTGATATGGCTGTCACAATTAATTTAAATACCAATCTCAACCTGGTCATAATGCTAAAACCCAATGAGCTTTGGAAATAATAATACTTTTCAAAATCATATTTCATTACAATATGATTTTATTATTATTAAAGAAAACCATTGTAATAATATTTATGGGGTCCCTATCCTGTGCAAAACAATTGTGCTTTGAGATAGATATTAATCAGTATTATAGGCTACACAAATAAAGTGATATAAAACATTAACTATATGGATAAAGACTGTAATAATCCAAAGCATAAATGATTTATACTATATTAGTATTACTACTATTACTCTTGCTAGGACATTTTGCTGGTATTGCTCTCTGTGATTCTGCCTTACAACATTCCTATTTTTATAATATTTTGATCCCTACACTATGGAGTAGGTTGTTTTCTCTTTTTCTTTTTCTCTCTCTTTTCCTTCCCTTCCATCCTCTCTCTCTCTCTCTTTCTTTTTCCTGCAGAAATGCATTCTGCACTCAAATTTTTATAAATCAAATATTTTATATCCTTTTTTTCTAATGTATGTACAAAGAAAAGAAACAACTGGTGTAAAATGCAGACAGAAGAAAAGTGATGAATGGGTGTTCAGACAAACATTCTGGAATGAAATGGAATAGGTACACATTACTTTAAAAAGGTGTTTTTCAAGGATATATCAAACAATCATTTGCTAAAGCAAAGAGCTTCCTATCACCTTCATGCCAATCTCTAGACAATAATAGCAAGAGTCGGGATGAAAGTATACTAGAGTTGCTTTCCCCGCCCCCACTTCCCAGTTGATTTAGAGCACAGGTGGTATTCTGAAGGTTCTGTCCAGTTCTGGAGAACTGATAGTGGAAATTTTGAGCAGTTTGGAGAACCAGCAAATACCACCTCTGACTGGCCCTGACCCCATCTATTCTCTGCCTCCTGAGTCCCAGCTGATCAGCTGGGTCTTCTTTTGTTGCCCTGCACAGAAGAATGGAGCTGGAAAGCAGGTTAGTGGGGTGGGAAGGGAATGCAATTTTGCAGTATCCTTCCCCTGGGGTGGGGAGGGAATGGAGATTTTACAGTATCCTTACGCTGCCATGCCTACCAAGCCATGCCCATCAAGGCATACCCACAGAACCAGTATTAAATGTTTTTAAATCCCACACTGATTTAGACATTGGTCTATCATCAAAGAACCCAGAGTTAGACTTTGGGCAAATGATAGAAATAGCATTAATACTTATATACTACTTCACAGTGTTTTATAGCCCTCCTCTAAGCAGTTTAAAGTTTTAGCATATTGCCCCCAACAATCTGGGTCCTCATTTTACTTTCCTCAGAAGGATTGAAGGCTGAGTCTGAACCTTGAGCTGGTGAGACTTGTACTGCCAAATTGCAGGCAGCTGCCAGTCAGAAGTCGCCTGCAGTACTGTATTCTAATCACTACATCACCATGACTTATTCTTTGCATCAAGTTAGAAATGAATGCATATATAGTGAATACAGAGGATGAAAATTAATGAGGAACCAAGGCTACCTTCTTCCAATCCTTTCTGTCCATGTCAATTTAACAGTTTTTTGTCATTTTTGAAAACAATTTCTTATCCGTGCAAACTTTAAAGCTAAATGTTGGTATCTTCTGATATAAAGTTTTTTTTCCCCTTTAGATTTACACATCTCTCTTTCAAGTGAGTTATTAATTATCCTTGGGGCATTTCAAGGTTTCTTCATGCCAATCATGAAATTTAGCAAAAAATAAAAATGCAACTCTTCTCTTTTTGCCATTCATCTGACCTCTTTCAGAAGACTATCAACCTTTTGGAGTTGGGCAGTATTTCAGTCACACAATAAAATATGATGAGTGGCACAGTTCAGCATTCTTGCAGTGTTTTCCTGTGTCTCTTTGATTGCAGCAAAATTGACACATGGCATTGTTCTGGTTGTCAGAATGTACATGAATTATGTACTGCGTGGGGCCAGGGCAGAAATATGTTGTGACATTTGTGGTTGGCCTTTGAGAACAGGCAAATCTGAACTCTCTCACACCACAACATTTGAATATTGAATGTGGAAGGATATTGAAACTTCTAAATCCAAGGACTTCAAATTAGTTGCTAAGATAATACTCAGTGCAAGTCAGCAGTGCTTAGAGAATGAATATATGAATAAATTATGCTGAAAACCTAAATTCTGAATATTATGATCATCATTTTGAATTTGAGAATGGTTAGTGAGAACAAATGCCTTTCAGTTCAAACAAAATGTTTCAAATATATTAATTTTCTTTGGTCCATTAGAAGAAACTATTAGACTTTTACAAAAGATGATGATGATGATGATGATGATGATGATGATGATGATGATGATGATGATGATATTTTAAAAAATATTACAGTGAAAAGGAAGTTTCAGTGAAGGTGGAAGAAAAAAATTGAGTTTAAGAAAGAATACTTTAAAGAAATTAGTTTGTTTAAATCAGATCTCCAAAGAAACACAACATGACCCATAAATTATTGCAAAGGTACTGCTTGATTGACAGGTTTGATTCAAAAAACATATGAATTCCTGTATGAAATGCACTTTTAAAATGGCATCCCTTTATGTATTTTTATCTCTATAGGGTCTGTCCTCCCATGACATAGGGAGGGGTGAGAGACTATTCAACTGATTCTGAGGCACACAGTTGATCCATCAATAATATTTATTCAGTCAATGACTAGTAAAGTCACACAGTCAGCTTCTGTGACCATGACTAGATGTGAGCTTTTTCAAACATTATTCCACCATTAATAATTTTAGCTCAACGAGTAGAGGCTTGATGCTTCATTTTGAATATTATTTTTGCTAAAGAGCAAAATCAAGTTTGTTCACAATCTTGGTTTACAAGGTAGTAAGTAAAGTGCTTTCCATGAACCATTTTCTTTTCTCTTCCCATAAACATACCCTTGATTGCACTTGACTAGCTACTTCCATAAATACTGTTGCTTGCCTGTATTAGAATTTTAGAGATAAGAGTCAAGTGCCATGCACATGCTCCCTGAAAACACTCCAGAATGGGTGTCACTGTCCCTTAAATATTGATATGACATACACACTCACTCTCTCTCTCTCTCTCACACACACACACATTCAAAACAAGAGCAAATTCCAAAACATTCATTGGTGCTTCTCGCTTCTCCCCCTCCCCACTTTTGTAGGCCAGGGGGTGTGCATTGTCTTTCAACACACTTGAATGGTGCTTTTGTTGCTGAATTGCTTCTGCAATCCAAGTGTATCCTGAAATTTAGACCCACCTATTACAAGATCCTTATGGAAATAACCTGCTGTCACTTCAACTCTCTACAAAACCCATTCTTTGGGTTCTTTGCAGCAGCATCAACATTTCACTTACTGAAGTGCCTTGCTTTGCATTTTGCTGTTTGAAACACTTCTGAGGTTTTTTTTCCCCTCTGAAAAAATTAAATGAGAATGATGCAAACACCTGGCAGCCTTCTCTAAGTCCCAATTATTTCTCAGTCTGATTTCACAAAAGAATTGCCTGGGATTTATTTATTTGTTACTGTGCTCATGTTGCATAACACAATGCAGGCTTCTGTAGCATTTTTATCCATGCATTCATTTTTTTATTCCCTTTCAAAATTACCCCCAAATTTTATATATATAATAAAAGACTTCTAATGGGTTATTTTAGTCATCCCATCAGGCCATCTGTTCAGTGAAAGAAATTAAAGAAATCTACAAGACACAGCTGTCTAATACAAACTTTGCTGGAATACCTCAGCGAAGGAGAAACCTTTCTCTCCCTTGACAATTGTTTTGTTTCTTAAAATGCTTGTACCCCAAACAAGATTTCACCCCCCCCCCCCAAGGATTTAAGCAGAATTTAACTTTATACATACTCACAACATTATGCCTGGAAAGGCAGAAGACAGATCTTGAGTGTGTGGCATCCTTTCTCTGTAAGCTTTTCTCAAATCTAAAGATACTCAACTCCCCCAATCTTGCCTCACCAGACTTCATTCCAAATTATTGGCATTTCCAAATGTGTGTGTCCATTAGGGCATAATACAGGTAGTCCTTATTTTTTGACCATAACTGAGATCCAAATTTCTGTTGCTAAGTGAGAAATCTGTTCAGTGAGGTTTTTTCCCCATTTTACAACTCTTCTTGCCACAATTAGCAATAGCAATAGCACTTATATACTGCTTCACAGTGCTTTACAGCCCTCTCTAAGCAGATTTACAGAGTCGGCCCTTTGATCACAACTATCTGGGTCCTCATTTTACTTACTTCAGAAGGATGGAAGGCTGAGTCAACCTCGAGTCAGTCAGGATTGAACTGCCGGCAAAGGTAGTTTGGCAGAGGTAACCTGCAATACTGCAATCTAACCTCTGAGTCACCAAGGAAAAGAAGGAAGGAAGGGAGGGAGGAATGAAGGGAGGGAGGGAGGGAGGGATGAAGGAAGGGCAATAGCAATATCACTTAGACTTATAAACCACTTTGCAGTGCTTTATAGCCCTCTTTAAGCACTTTTACAGAGTCAGCCTATTACCCCCAACAAACTGGGTCCTTATTTTACCCACCTTGGAAGGATGGAAGGCTGAGTCAACCTTGAGCCTAATGAGATTTGAAATGCCAAATTTGCGGTCAGTTTGCGGTCAGCAGAAGTAGCCTGCAGTACTGCAATCTAACCACTGTGCCCCCGTGGCTCATTATTAAGTGAATCAATGCAGTTGTTAACTTAGTCACAGGGTTGTTAAATGAACCTGGTTTCTCCATTGACTTTGCTTGTCAGAAGGTTGCAAAAAGGGATCATATGACTCCAGGACACTGGAACTGTTGTGCATGTGAGTCAGTTGTCAAACATTTATTTATTTTATTTATTTATGTAAATCATTTATTTATTTTCATTTGATTTGATTTGTCAATCACTTACAAGATAATAGAGGTAAGAGAAACATAAGTATAAAAACAGAAAATAGGTACGAATAATTGGGGACAATGGGACAGGGATGGGAGGCACAATGGTACACTTATGCACACCCCTTACAGACTTCTTAGGAGAGGGGTGAGATCAATAGTGGATAGTCTGAGGTTAAAGGAGTTGGGGTTTGAGGCTGTAACAACAGAGTCAGGTAGTGCATTCCAGGCACTGGCCATTCTGTTGCTGAAGTTGTACTTTCTGCAATCAGGTTTGGAGCGGTTTACATTAAGTTTATATCTGTTGTGTGCAGTTGAAGCAGAAAAAGTCATTGACTTTTTCATGTGACCATGGAGATGCTGCAGTGGTCCCAAGTGTGAAAAATGGCCATAAGTCACCTTTTCTAACTTCGAATGGTCACTAAGGGAACTGTTGTAAGTTGAGGACTACTACTAACTAGAAAATCTAACCAGTCCCTAATTTTAGCACAGAACCTTTTCTGAAGATCGATCTTTATTCCAAAGGAGAATGAAAATAATTTAGCCATTAACAGGTGCATTTTTAAATGTATTCTCAATTGTATATTTCCCACCTCATCTTCAAAGTACCCATTTACAAGAATCAGAATAGATTCAAACTTGTAAAGATAACCAACTATATAAAGCTTGTAGAACCCATTTGCAGAAACCTGTAATTTTGACTCCTTTAGAAAATCTCACAAATTCAGGTATACATTTGGAACTGTTCTCAATCACATTCATTTTCCAGTGCAATTTGATCTATTATGTACTAAGGTATGGCCTCTTGTTCCGACAATGATTTTGACATGTAGTGCCTTTTTAAAGTTCTACTAATGGGAATGTCCCAAATTGCCTGTCTGTTTTCCTTTGCAGTAGTACATTTCTTAATCCTGGAAATGTAGGCCTCACAAAACACACTCATCCAGGCAAAAAAGACCTTTCAGGTTCATTTACATACTAACCATATCAGCTTGAACTTACTTATGTATGTGTGTGCATGTTTGTTGATTACCTAGCATATTGCGTAAATACAACCAAGATAGCTCTGCATTAATGCAGCCATGTAGATATAGATTTCAATGAACATGGAGAGGAATATCTGTTTCAAGAGTTGTAATCCATCAGGAGAACAGCAAGCACTAGATGGCACCGTAATATTGTAGTTAGCCTGTCAGTAGGTCTTTGGCATCTATATAGTGTAACAGAATATATAGCCTGAAGCATATGTGTTTGTGTGTGCGTGTACATATATATTTGGATGTATGTATGTATCCATACACACACACAAACAAATACATACAGTATGTGTATGTTACTGTTAATTATAATCATTTATAACATAACTCTCCAATAAAAGAAATAGAATGATGTGAACATTGTTAGACAATTCCACTGGACATTCCACTGAATTGAAGAAGCTGCTTGGATAAGCAGGAAAATGTTTCAAATCAACAAGCTAAGAAACCCAGTTGCCATGACTCAAATGGCAATTCCAAACAACTCTACGTGGATGGCTGAGAATATTCATTGACATCTTTCACTGGACAGTTCTTAAATAGTCCATCCTTGATTGTTTTGCAGATAGTTAACATGTTCTATATTTAACTGAAATGTGTATGTGTGTATATGTGTATGTGTGTGCATATGTATGTGTATGTAGAGATAGAGATGATAGAGATAGACAGAGATAATAGGGATAGATAGATGATAGATAGATGATAGATGGATAGATAGATAGATAGATAGATAGATAGATAGATAGATAGATATTTGTGTATGTTTGCATCTGTGTGTAGGCATTATCATAAATCACAAAATAATGCAGATTACGAAGATTGAACATTAATGTAAATTAATATTCAAACTAAAAGAGGACCAGAAGATATTGATCAAAGTGGGAGAAAGAGAGAAAAACTTTGAGGAAGCTGTATCATAGACTTATTATCATGATTATTGATGTATTCAGAAATAAAATGACATTGCCAAAGACAAAGTAATGAAAGCCAAATGGACCATGTAAGAAAGACTTAGGATGCTGAGCCAAAACCAGAACAAGTTACAAAGTTAAAATGGCAACAAGATACTTTGGGAGTAAATAAGAGATGTAGTTGCCAAATATATTGGAAAAAACAAAGAGGGGTAAACAATCACAGTCAGCTTCACAAGAGCAGGATGGAGCAAAATCAGAGAAATAAGGCCAGTTCCAGTGACAATAAGCAATCAGAAAGGTGATTGTGCTTGAATGCAAGACATATGTCAGTGAAGATGAAAGCTATTGAATGGAAATAAGATTTGCAGGGAAAAAGTGACAGAGAAAACAGATCTGTTATAACTTTAGAAGCTGGTATCAGAAGGCTGTGAAAAATGAAAATTCCATATGAGGAACTTATTTTCTTTATATAGCTTATGACTGTTTCCAGTTGTTAGTGTACCCTAAGTTCCCTTGCTTGTTATATTTGGTTAATGGGTGCTAGAAATAAACCCCAGGAGATAATAGAATTCTTCACTGGGAAAGAATTTCATACTAGGAAACTAAGTAAAACAATATAAAACCATAAAGAAACAAACAACAAAGTTATAGTCAGGGGTGGGATCTGATAGGGTTAACTATCAGTTCGATGATTTATGAGGTTTATGAGATTTATGATGTGATTCCCTGCACGCTGCACCAGTGTGCCTGTAAATTGTCATCAGCACGCTGCGTGCAGAGAAGCAGCCTTTGAAAAAGCCCCTTTTTCCTGCTTTTTTAACTGCAGCTGTGCCTCGTTCTGCAGCTGAAGTTGAAAAATCAGGAAATAAAAGTCAGGTAAGAGCCTGGGTGGGTGGGTGAGCAAAAACATCAGCAGGCATAGAACTGGTCTCCATGGTGAAGAACAATTGATGATATTGAAGACCAAGACCAAGGGTAAAGAGGTCTGTACACCACAGCTGCTGGACTCATACTGAGATCCAGATGATTTTCTCCCCCTTTTTATAGAAAATATCGGTTGTCCACTAGGTGTCCTTCTACATACTCTAGACATACTCCAGACATCCTAAATATACGAGATACACCCCAGATACAAATGTTTTGTTCATTTTTAATCCTTTATATATGAGATGCATACATTTACATCCTTTCTATTTCTGTGCTACTTAAGCCCATGTCACATTGCCCAATGGATGCAAAAAGGACATAACGGACGAGCAAAATGTTCCATCCGTTGTTATCCGCTCTCAAAAGGGGCAAAAATTTGCATAAGCAGAGCGGATAACACGGAAAGGAACGGACGTGGGGAGGATGCAGAGCGGATGTATAGAGGATGCAGAGCGGATGCGTAGAGGATGCAGAGCGGATGCAGAGCGGATGAGCTGCATCCGCTTTCATCCTTTCTCCATCCGTGCTACTAATGCTGCATGTCCGTTCTGCTTCCTCCCTGCGTCCGTTTACCGCTGGAACGGATTTTAGTTGTGCGGATGCACAGCAGATGCCTAGCGGATATAGCAGATGCGTAATGGATGCAGAACGGATGTCTCCCGTATGCCTAGTGGATGCAGAACAGATGTATTGGATACATTTTCCGCTCAAAAGTTTTAGGCAGCCCAAAACTTTCTGAGCGGATGAAACATCAATAAACGGATGCTGGATGGATAGAGAGGAAGCAAAACGGAGGCAGTGAGTACATCACGTTAACCAACGGATGGCAAGCTTTTTTGTCCGTTTTACATCCTCTTTGCATCTGTTGGTGCAGTGTGACATGGGCTTAACGCTGTGTAGACATTCCGTGTACCTTTTGTTTCCTCCCTCTTTCCGTTTTCAGCTGCAGTGGATGTGAGTTGAGGGGATGCCCAGAGGATGCAGAGAGGATACAGCGGACGTTTAACGGATGATAAATGGACATAGAATGTTTGTTGCCCCTATATGTTGAGGATGTACATCGTACGTGGCAGAAAGTTCATCCAGTAATAAAGTTTTGTGCAGCTCAAAATTTTTTGAGCAGATGATATCTCAGTGGAGGGATGCTCGATGGATAGAGCATATGAAACATGTATGCAATGAGTACACAACGGATGCATAGCATTTTTCAATGGATGGCAAGCTTTTTTTTTAATGTTTTATATCTTCTTTGCATCCGTAAGTGCAGTGGGACCGGGCCTTAAATCCGTAATATATGAGCAACAAACGTTCTATGTCCGTTTATCATCTGTTAAACATCCGCTGTATCCTCTCTGCATCCTCTGGGCATCCTCGCAACTCACATCCGCTGCAGCTGAAAACGGAAAGAGGGAGGAAACAAAAGGTACACGGAACATCTATACAGCGTTAGTAGCACGAAAATAGAAAGGATGCGCAGTGAACGGTTTGCATCCAATATACATCCTCGCGGCATCCCCTTTCTTTCCTTTAGGCGAACGTGATGCATCCGCTTCATCTGCTATGCATCCACTTCAAAATTATCCCCTGGAACCCCTTCGGAGGTGTCATCTGCTTCCATCTGCTAGGCTTCCGATGAACATCCGTTTAACATCCCCGCTACATACTACCCGCGTCCGTTCTTTTCCGTTCTTTTCCATTCTGTTTATGCAAATTTTTGCCACTTTTTGGAGTGGATGACAACAGATGGAGCCACCCCCGAAATTTTACTTGTCTGTTGTGTCCTTTATGCATATGTTTTGTGTCCATCGGCCAGTGGGACTGGGCCTATATATAGTCTATATATATATATGTAAATTATATAGTTTACATGGCTATGAGATGCTAATAAACCCAACACACTAAATGCTATGTGCTATTCTTTCTCTCTCTCTCTCTCTCTCTCTCTCTCTCTCTCTCTCTCTCTCTCT
>BLBF01000045.1:13507251-13518801 GCA_015471245.1 Laticauda colubrina
ATATAGATATAGATATAGATATAGATATAGATATAGATATAGATATATAGAGAGAGGGAGAGAGAGAGAGAGAGAGAGGCAGAGGCAGAGGCAGACACATACATATAAAATAACAGTAAACATAATGCACTGAAAAGCAAGACACCTAGAAGGCATTTCATAGATAAATCAAGAGGACTCCATAATTCATGTTCATGTATGTTGAAAACATTCCATACTTAATCAATGTTCTTTAGTCACTCCAGTTAGACAAATGGGTAACTTCTGTATCAGCCAAGAATCTCACATAATTCATTCAAATTAGCCCAGACAGTAGTCGCATTTGGAAGCATCACTAGATAACATCATTATTAAATTAATGAAAACCTCATGATATAATTAGAGGTTAGATATGTTCAATTAATATGAAACTCAAACTATGAAAAATCTGATTTTCAGGACTATGCATTAGTTGGAAGCTATTATTTGTCCCACATCCTTTTAAAATAATACAAATCCTATTTTTGTCATATTAAAATGCATGTTATCAAATGAAAATCAGGTCACAAACTACAAATCTCTATTCAGGAGAATATAGGAATGCTCAACATTAGTAGGAATATGGGCCACATATCATGACTCTATATTATATATTTCTTCAATTCTTGATCTTGTCAGGCTTATCTCTTAAGTCTTAAAATACTTGTTGCTTTCATTGCAGGACTTAATTTTGTGTAATGAGATATCATGTACATGATAACATGAGATATATGTACATGTACATATCATGTACAAGTCTTGAAGGGTATGACCGTGAATTTTAGAATGCATAGTGTCATTTGTTACATGATTGAATTTTTTTTGTGTGTGTTCTCTTAAATGCTCTAAGGGGAGGCACAATTATTTTTCAAAGTTATTTCTTCAGATTTATATTCTTTAAATTATCATTTTGAATCTCTACATTCCCCACTCCAGGAGACCTCAGAAGATGAAAAAGAAAATTATACAATTTGATATATCTGAATTAATTCAGAATTGCCTTAATGCAAAGCAACTTCAGAAGAAATTTATGATTCTGTTCTGTTCTCTGTAGGCAAGGCTCTTGGGACTGATCTCAGAACTTTCATTAACTTTATCTTCTTTAGCTTTTTAAAATGAGTAATTACCATTTTTGTTTGCATCAACAGAGTGATGCACACAGCACATTGCTGAATAACAAAGCAGATAGGTGTTGTGGTTTTAAACTCCCTACTTTTCTCTATCTAATCTTGGATGATCTTGTTAACTATTCTAAAGCATGTATGCATGTATGTAACTATGGTATTTTGCAGGATTTTCCAAAATATTTTCCTCAAGCTTTTGGAATGGACAATCTTCTCCACCTACAATCCCTGGAATGACACTGGATATGTAATAGTATAATGGATGTAAAGTCGTTTTTTATTATTCTCAGGAAAAAATATTTTGGTTGCATATTTAAATCATCTAAGGGTGTTTTTATGCTCTCAATATTTTCCCATTTGAGTGGTGCTCAACAATAAATACATTTATTTATTCATTTATATAACCATCAAATCCACAAATTTGACTCTGGGCAGCTAGTGTAGAATTAAAAACACAGAGAAAAAGTAACTAAACAAAAAATTGTCCCAAACTCAACATGATGATTCACAGTTAGATTCACATTCTCAATACTGTTATGGTGTTACCAGAGGTGGGATTCTACCAGTTTGCACCTATTCACCAGAACTGGTTGTTAACATTCTAAGCAGTTCGGAGAACCAGTTGTTAGAAGAAATTACTGGCCTAATCCTGTAAGGAAGGCAGGAAGGAAACATTCTGGTGTTGCTTACAGAAACTGCCTCTCTGTTAACTCTTATTACATTCTTGGCAGGACTAGACTTCATGTCTCAGGAACATCTCTGGAGTTTTTTCCCCTCCTTTGCTGGTACTTTGCTTGTGTGGAGTGACCATTCAAAGTTACAGTGGCGCCGAAAGAAGTGACTTTTGACCATTTTTCATACTTACAACTGTTGTAGCACCCCCACAATCATGAGAGGCCAGGCAAGGAGATGTATGCCTCGATGTGAGTGATGTTGAGTTGGCCACACCCAGCCGATAACATGACCACCAAGCCATGCCCACCTCCTAAGCCATGTCCACAGAACTGGTTGTTAAAAATGTTGAATGCTACCCCTGGGTGTTACCAATACATTTGTCCTTCACAAAATCAATCAATCAATGAATCTAACTTTTAGAAAAGGATAGAAAAAAATCTGACTTCCTCTTGGATATATTCAGGGCTTTTGAAAGAAATTGTTATTATTTATCATTCAATTTATATGTCACCTATCCCACACTGTTCAGAGCACTCTGGTCTCTCTGCTCCTTTGATTGCTCATTAATAGGATGTAGAATTACAGATTTGTGGTGTTATGCTCTGCAATATCTGTAAAGGACCATGCTAGATTTCACATGTGAAAATACCTGAAATTACACTATGTTCATATACAAATACATAGGTAGTCCTTGATTTACAAAAGTTCATTTAATGACCATACAACAGCACTGAAAAAAGTGATTTATAACATTTTTCATACTTACCATAATTGCAAAATTCCCATGTCACATGATCGAAATTCAGATCAGTGGTGAGATTCAAATATTTTTGCCAACAGCTGGTGGGTGTGGCTTGGTGGGCATGCTTTGTGAGTGTGCACACACTTTGAGTGCATGCATGCACCAAACACACACTTTACGCAGGCACAGAGGCGTTCCATCTCACCTCCTGCAAGCCTGCACAATTCCGGTCGCTTCAGGAGCTGCTGCGTGGCACTCTTCTGTGCCGCGCAAAGCAGCTGCACTTCAAATTCAGAGGATAAAGGTAAGTATGGAAACCCAGGTGAGTGGGTGGGCCAAACAGCAGAGTTGCTGAGAGAACTGGTTCAGGCTCCATGCTTATTGCTGCTACCAGCTCGACAAAATTGGGCCAAACTGGTAGAATACCACCACTGATTCAGATGCTTGGCAATTGACTCATATTTATGATGGTTGCAGTATCCTGAGGTCATGTGATCCCCTTTTGTGACCTTCTGACAAGCAAAGTCACTTAACAACTGTAGTGATTCACTCAACAAAAAAAATTGCAAGAAAAGTTGTAAAATGGAAGAATTTACATGAAACATGTCTGACAAAATGACAGAAAATTTGGACTCAGTTGCGATTGTAAGTCAAGGATTATTTGTATTGGTTGACTGTGTATCTCTCACTGAATGTGGTTTGTTTGAGTTTGCTTTTATTATCATGACATGTATACCCACCTCGCTGAATTTATAATGATTAAGCAGATTCTGATCTAATTATATATGAACCCAGTCAGAAAATGAACTAATTAACTAAGACCTTGTCATATTTAAGTACATGGATTCATTTTGGTTATTATTTTATATTTCTGATAGCTTAAATTCTTTAAGAATGTTCTCAACTATATCTAAAATGGTTGAAATGATAATTGCTCTAATATTTATTATATTCATATACAAATTTAATTGCTAAACCTTTATATCCAGAGTTCAAAATTCCTCTAATTAGGTTTCAGCCTTCTCTTTTATTATTCTACACTTATTAACACATACATACACAATATTTTATGTAATTGGAGAGAAAGAAACTGGAATTTACTAAATAACATTATCCAGGATTCTGGCTACTTTGATACTGATTTGGATATCAGTATAGAATATTATTTTCAAATAAGTTACCAGAGAGTATGTCTCAGTACTATTGATTTAGCTGTGATTCAACTTCTTACATGACACAACTATTGCTATTATTTATATTATAACATAATTGTTATATGTGATATTATTTATATCATTATCATTGGGATACTCTTTTATTTGTTTATTTAGTTTTCCATCACCAAAACATAATAACAGGAGCTGTGGTGAATGTAGAAGCTGGTTTGGCACAATGGTTAGAATGCAGTATTGCAGGCTGACTCTGCTCACTGCCAGGTGTTCAAGGTAAACTAAGCCTTCCATATGTCCAAAGTCAATAAAATGAGGACCCAGATTGCTAGGAGCAATATGTAGACTTTTCTCAGACAATGCTATAAATCAGTGTGAAGCAATATATAAGACTAAGTTCTACTGGTATGAGGATTTCATATGTATTTTACCATTTTCATTGGGCTGATTATATATCAACTAAGAGATTGAGGCAATTTTTTTAAAAAATAAGATTATTTGCTGCTGTATCTCAGACAATAAAAGGTATCATAATAGCATCATCTTATACATGAAGTATAAGAAGTTAAGTCACATTAATCTCAGTTGGGATACTCAGACAGAAAAGATGTCACACTTCCTTGGGAAATCAATAATCAATCATACTATTTTTAAAAGCTGATCAGTGCAGAAGAGCAGATTGCCACTCCTCAGCTGTGTTACTCTCCTGAAGTAACATAACGGGTAAGGATTTTTGCATTGCTGTTCACACAAGCAGCGCAATCACCAAATAAATTACTATACCCGCAGCATCGCATCCCTGAATACAACCAATGTGGTACAATAATTATTGTGCCTCTCTCTTCATGAGTAGTCTTTCAAATGTTTTATAAGCCTTTAGCTTTAAGCCTGCAAAAAAAAAAAAAAAATCTCTATGTGATTTTTATCCCTTTTTGAAATGCAGTGGCACTCTGCTTGAATGAATGAATATGTGAATGAAAAAGAGAAAGGATCGATGACAAATGTCTGGTTTGAACTAAAGGCAGCACTATCTGAACAACATCACCATATGCATTTGAAAAAATCTAGATGCAAGATAACCATATTTTCCTTCTCTTTCTTTGCTATCTATTTCATATTAGTTCATGTTATCTTTTTTATGTTGTCTTTAAGACTTTTAATACAATTCATTTTAGAAGAGGAACAGTTCACAGAAACAATCAATAAAATGCAGTATAATAATCACCAGGAGAAAATCCAGAACTCCCAGATATTGAGTTAAAATGTTAAAGCGTTCTTTTCTTTTTTGCAAATGGCAAACTTTTATAATACAATGTGTGCATAGGTATGTGTGTGTAATAATAAAATCACATATCATTCAAAGAAAGGGAAATACTTTTATAAAGCTAATTTTGATTTTTTTTTCTTTTATCCATCCCTTTTTCTTATTCAGTAGAGGAAATGGTTATGGAAAACAATTGTGATATATTCAGGTTTTTTTTTAAAGAAACATTTAAAAACAAGACTGAAACATTTTTAACATTCAACATTTGAGCTCTGTCTGAAATTATTACTAAATAATGGGTTGTGTTGAACCCTTAACTTGAATGTATATACTTCATCCTTTTGTGTTGTCACTTAGCAATTCTATCATTTTGAATAATCCTGACAGGAAAACCAGCTCTGCACCAAGTTGCTAATGATCCACCATTCTACTCTGCTGTCAATGGACTACTGCAGAAAGTAATTTCTCTCACTGTGTCAATAAAAATGCCATGTCATGTAGCCATTAATGGATGTGGCAAGAAAAGCAGTTAATTAGTTGGCTCCCAAAATAAATACTGTCAACTCTAATTTCCCAGCTAATAACAATGTTTGGTCCTTCATGATGAACCAGTCAACAAAAAGTGCAGATCGGTTCATCCCTTAGATGGATAAGGGAAGAAAAGAGAGGAAGAGGACTAGAGAGACAGATTGATGCTACTGTTATAGACTACTTTTAAGGTACTGCAATATTCCTGATAGACAGACATAACTTTATTTTGGTCATTGGCCAATAAAAACACAATCAGACAAGCGAACAACACAAAAATTCTCACCGAACAACAGGATCTAGCAATCATTTGTGGGCAAAGCTTGCATAGAATGTAACATGATACTTTTAGAGGAATGAATTCACCTTGGTGGTTTAGCAGATAGTGCAGATGAAAATTATTAGTGTGCCCTGAGAATTTAAACAGAAAAGGGACAATCAACTGGAGGAAAATATTCCTGTAGAACTGGAAATGCACAAGAACATGGATTGTGGTTTCTATGGCTTCGATATCACAGGGACAGTGTTGGGTTTCATATGGGTTTTCCTTTAATTTTCCTTCCGGGACACTGCATCAACTAAAGTTAAAGCTTTCCTAAACCTGGGAGCTGTGATATGATATAAATCTTTGCATATTTTTATGCAATGTAGTTACAAAGCAGAGGTGGTATTCAGCAGGTTCTGGCCAGTTCTGGAGAACTGGTCAGAACTATTGACCTCACTCCTTTCCTAAGAGGTCTGTAGGGGGGCATGCATAAGTGCACCAACATGCCTACCGTCCCTGTCCTATTGTTTCTTTTTATTTTTCTTATATGTATCCATTTCTTGTATTCATAATTATGTTTATACTTATGCCTATTATCTTGTAAGTGATTGACAAATCAAATAAATAAATAAATAAACTGGTAGCAGCAATTTTGAGTACTTTGGCGAACTGGTAAATACCACCTCTGACTATCTCTAAATCCCTGCATTTAGTTTCTACCTCCCAAGTCCTAGCTGATCAGCTTCATTTTCTTTTGTTGCCCTGCACAGAAGAATGGACGTGGAAAGCTGGTTAATGGGGTGGGGAGGGAATGGGATTTTGCAGTAATCTTCTCCTGGAATGGGATGGGAATGGAGATTTTACAGTATCCTTCCCCTGCCATGTTGACCAAGCCACATCCACCAAGCCATGCCCATCAAGCATTTACTGGCCATATACTCTTCCTGATGTTTATGTGGAGTTCACAGCAGATATTTTCTCTTTACAACCAGATAAAGAATCATCTGTCTCTCCCTAGGATTGAACTTTCAACTTTCCGAATGGGAGGTAAGGATCTTCACTTCTAGGCCACTGTGCAATTTTCTACCATGGAAAAATATATCCACAGTACTGATTATCCCTTTAAAACAAAAGTACATAACCTGATGCACATAACCTTCTGTCTGCACTGGAATCAGTTTGAAGATTTGATCAAAGCATGAATATATGCACATTTTCTTCTGAATATGTTAGTACATAGGTAAGTGTTCATAAGTGTCTAGTTAGACAAGCTTCTTTTGGACTAGCTGGATTCACCCGATGTGTTTAACTTACTGGGTTTGCACACTGAATCATACAGCAAGCAGATGGACTGTATTGTAGCCAAAGTTAAATTTAACTAAGATTATCATTTTTCACAAATACAGCTGCTTGGTCATTAACTAACTGCAAATCAGTAAAATCAATCAGTGGAGCAAATTGGTGTAAATTCATCTTGTTCTGCAAATTCTCCACTTCTTTAAGTCAGAGATATACACCTCCTGGGAAGATTTAGCTTCAGCCACATAAACTTAAAAGTAGCTTTTCAATGCAATGTACTTCACAAGTTTTTCAGTGCAATGTACTTCACAAGTTTTATCTTGACAAAACTTCTTCCATTGAAATGCAATTAATGTAATTAAATAGAATTAATATGATTGCTCACTGTATATCCAATTACACTTCCTTCCTATCAGAGTAAAATTTGGCAACAACTTCCGAAGAATCCACAAGAAGGGGGGGGGGTGAAAGAAAATGCTCAGCTTTTAAATAGTTACCCACATATTAAAATAAGTATGAATATAAAGCATATTTATAAATATAAAAATATAAAATCCTAGTTTGTTAAAAACAGAGGGACAAGTTGAAGATCCCATGAAGTGATAATAACACTTCATACTGGTGCAAACACACTTGCAATACTAAGTCCAGTTTTGGTCACCACAATACCCCCCCCCCAAAAAAAAAAAAAAGATGCTGAGACCCTAAAAAGATTGCAGAGAACAGCAACAAAAATGATAAGGAGTCTGGAGGCTAACTATTTTATTTATTTATTTATTTATTTATTTTATTTGTCAATCGCTTACAAGATAATAGGTATAAGTATAAACATAGTTATGAATACATGAAATGGATATATATAAGAAAAATAAAAAAGAAACAATAGGACAGGGACGGTAGGCACGTTGGTGCGCTTATGCATGCCCCCTACAGACCTCTTAGGAAAGGGGTGAGGTCAATCGTGGACAATCTAAGGTTAAAGTTTTTGGGATTTGGGGAAGAAACCAGAATCAGGTAGAGTATTCCAGACATTGACCACTCTGTTGCTGAAGTCGTATTTTCTGCAGTCAAGTTTGGTGCGGTTAACCTTGAGTTTGTATCTATTGTTTGCTCTTGTATTGTTATGGTTGAAGCTGAAGTATTCATTGATAGGTAGGACATTGCAATGTATGATTTTATATATTATACTTAGATCGGACCAATCTAAGTATAATATATAAAATATACTGTAGATTTTATATTATACTAAAATATAATATATACTATTATATATATGCTGTTCAGCTTCCTTCGGGTATTATCCCACATCACTGTAGCTGTGCTTTTAAAGTTGTAGCAACATTTTGGCAGAATCTTATCTGCCATCATCAGGCTTCTGTATTGAGTTCGTCTGTGAGTCAGGCTATCACAGCCATTTAGTTTTAAATCTGAGGCTAAGCCAACTGTTGTGCCAGGATGGTTTTTTCTTCATCCTGATTAGTTGGGAGTCTTGGTCTGTATTTATTGGACTTGGAATTTGCTTGATTGGTGATTCTGGTTTCTTCTGTCTGTTTTGTGGCTTTCATTGGCAACACTGTGTTCCTGTGTTGGAGGTTTCAGTACAGCTTGGTTTCAAGTAGAAGGACAGCTATCATCTATTAGGAAGCTAGGTTTCATTTGGGTGCCTGGTGGGGTGTGTGTTTGAGCTGGAAGTATCAGGGGGAGTCTGTTTGTGCCCAGGTGTTTGCCTGGCTTGTGGTGTGGAGATCTTTCTATTTGAGTGCGCAGGCTTCCAAATGATTGACAGTCTGCTGGAATCATCTCTTCTATTCATGCTTTCAGGTCTTTTTTCAATCTCTATGGCTTCTCTGATGATTCTGTGGCTGGAGTTTTCTATAGTGGCTACGGTTTTGGTGCACTTGAAGTTGATGTTATGACCCATAGCTTTCATGTGTTGGACTATTGAGGAAGTGTGTTCCAGCTTTTTTCCTGCATTTTTGTGTTCATCTAGGCGGGTACTTATTCTTCTTTTGATCTGTCCAATGTATGTGGCTGGGCATGAAGCACAGGGATCTTCATATATGCCTTGGTTTTCCAGGTCAATTTTATCTTTGGGGTTTCTAAGGATGGCTGCTATTTTTTTATCTGTTTTGAAGGCAGTCTTGATGTGATGCCTGTGTAGTATCTTACTGATTTTGTCTGTAGTACCTCTTATGTAGGGCAGGACAGCTGTTCCATAGGTCTGTTGATCTTCTAGGTCTCTATTATGTCTTAGTGTGTTTTTGTGGATCAAGCTAGAGATTTTGTTTTTGTGGAAGCCGTTGGCTGTCAATATTTCAGTCAGGGTACATAGTTCAGTTTTTGTATGTGTCTTGTCTGCCAGGCATTTGGTTCTGGTGATTAGTGTTTTGGCCACGGAATTTATCTGTGCTGGGTGGTGGTGGGATTGGGTGTTGAGGTAGCGGTTGGTGTGTGTTTTCTTCTGGTATACGGTGTGTCCCAGTGTGCCATCTGTTCTTTTGTAGATTAGTACATCTAGGAATGGTAGTTGTTTGTTTATATCCATTTCCATTCCATTTTTTTGGTTATTCAGGTTTTCTCCCGCTTCAAATTGGAAGTATCTAGGCAATGTTTCATTGAAGTCTCATTCATCATCTTCAGGCTTGTTTCTTTGGCTCTGTGCTTCTCAGAGTAATGTGAGCTTGCAGCTGCTTCTTCCTTTTAACTGCTAGTGGGGGTGTGACTTGATTGGGTGGGGGCTTGGCTGTGTTTTGATTGGGTGGGGGTGTGTTCTCATTGGTTGAGGGTTTGGCTGTATTCTGATTGGTAGGGGGGTTGGCTGTGTTCTGATTGACTGGGGGTGTGTTCTGTTCAGGTGGGGGCTTGGTTGTGCTCAGGTTAGTCTTAGTTGCTGGGGGATTTGAGCTGGTGAGCTGTGATCCTGTTGTTTGGCTTCTTGTTCGTGATCATGCCACATCTTCATGGTGGGTGTCAGTTCACTTCTTGTATGGGTCAGAGGGGTTTGAAGTGGGTAGTAGTGCAGCTGCGGTACGGCTTCTGGTCCATGGTCGTGTCTCATCTTCTGTGTGGGTTTGAGTCTTTTTTCTGCATGGAAGTGTGGTGGTAGCATCTTGTGTGGCACTCGTGGGTGTGGGTCTGGTGTCATTCTTCATGTTAGGTACTCGTTTATTAATGAGGACAGGTTTCCAAATGGTTGGTAGGCAGGAGGCATCATCTCTTTCATTCATGCTGAGTGGGCGTTTTTCTATCTCTATGGCTTCTCTGATTATTCTGTTGTTGAAGTGTTCGGTTTTGGCGATAGTTCTGGTATTTTTAAAGTCAATTTCATGTCCCGTGGCTTTGAGATGTTGGACCAGGGAAGAGGTCAGTTCTTCTTTTTTGATTGAGTTCTTGTGTTCTTCAGTGCATGCACTTATTCTTCTGTTAATTTGTCTGATGTATGTTGTGGGGCAGGCAGTGCAAGGGATTTCATATACTCCTTGGTTTCCAATTCGATTTTATCTTTAGGGTTTCTTAGGATGGTGGATATTTTTCTGTTTGTGCAGAATGCTGTTTTAATGTTGTGTTTTTGGAGGATCTTGCTGATTTGTCTGTAGTGCCTTTTATATTTGGGAGGAGAGCTTTGTCATTCTCTTGTTCTCTGTCTTGGCTTTTGGTTGGGGTTTCTTTTTGGATTAGGTGGGTAATCTTCTTTTTTTGGAATCAATTGGCTGCAAGTACATTAGTGAGAGTGTGTAGTTTGGTTTTTAAGTGTTGTTCGTCGGCTAAGCATTTTGTTCTGGAGATGAGTGTCTCGGCTACGGAATTGATCTGTGCTGGGTGGTGGTGTGAGAGTGCATGTAGATAGCAGTTTGTATGTGTTTTCTTCCGGTAGATGGTGTGTCCTAGGGAGCCATTGGATTTTTTGTATACTAAGATATCTAGGAAGGGAAGTTGATTGTTGGCTTCTGTTTCCATGGTGAATTGTATTTTGGGGTGTAGGCTGTTGAGGTGTGTGAGGAAGTTGTTCAGTTTTTCTTTTCCGTGTGGCCAGATTGTGAAGGTGTCATCTACATATCTGAGCCAGAGTTTGGGTTTGTGATCTTATATTTTGAGAGCTTGTGTTTCAAAGTGTTCCATGTAGAGGTTTGCGATGACAGGTGTTAGGGATAACATTGTTCACCCTAACTGGTTTAGGTGAAATAATAACTATGAATCATAGTTAGTGTATGCAGCTTTAACTGTGAAATAGCAATTGTGGGAGTGGTTATGAAAAACAATATAAAAGTAGCAAGACTACGGCTTGCTCACTCTCTCTGGCTTTGATGATCCCTGATTACTGCTTGGAATCAAGCCTGCATAGCTCGAACGGGAGAGACAACAAAGGACTGATTTTGTAAGTGAACTGACATAGGATATTCTACATGGACTTTGCTAACTGAATACCCCTGAATGGACTGACTACATGGTAAATGAATATTGGACTG
>BLBF01000045.1:13536591-13552467 GCA_015471245.1 Laticauda colubrina
TGGAATGGAATGGAATGGAATGGAATGGAATGGAATGGAATGGAATGGAACGGAACAGAACAGAACAGAAGATATTGGGAGTAGAGTAGAAATCTTTATTGGCCAAGTGTGATTGGGCAGACAAGAAATTTGGTCTCAGTGTACATACAAACAACAAGTGATAGGTCATAAATCATAAATCATAGTTAAATCATTAATCAGAAAATAGAAACAAGAAGTGATAAATCACAAGATAACAATAGAAGAAAATAGGAAAAATGAGAAGATGAGAAAGATGAGATGATGATGATAATACTACTACATGGGTAATATCTTTAAGCCTAAAACAGTGCTATGGGAATTAGGTGATAGGAATTATTTGGGGTACAATCTTTGTACAATTTGGCCTTCAACTAAAGCCCACTTTCACCCCAGACACGTTTATACTATTCAATGCAAGAGAAAAACTGTAATACAGATATTATTGTTGCTGTTATCTGCATCCCATCAGCTAGGAAATTATACTGATCCACACTCAGAAGTTTTTGAATGGTAAAAAAGAAATTACTGGAACCATGTTTTATGACTGATTTGACTGATAAATAAACCTTGCACTTTGTTTTTTCCTAGAATAAGGTGGTTTTTGTTGTTGTTGTTGTTTCTGCATAAAACATTTTCTACTAAAGAAAAATCACTCCATGGATCAATTGGCGTTTCTCCTTCTATAATGTCACCTATCTTTCCCTCTTCATAATCATCAGTAAGGATTGTTTCTGCCGTCTTTCTCATTTCTAAGAATCTGCTTGGACAAGTGGCTTGGACATTTAGGCTGAAGTTAATCAAAAAGACAGTTTTAATAAGGGTTTCATAGATCAATTGTGTCCTCTTTTTACAAAATTCGTTCATCACTTTCTCTGTGAATGAACCTGCAGTTACTGTTCTATTAAATTCTCAGAGTTCTGTTCTGGAGCCTCATTTCTCATTTGGCTGTCACAAGAAGCCAATACTCTGCCTCATCATAGTGATCGATTGAACTATTACCACTTGGTGACATACAATGGCAGTGTTGCTGGTGGAAGTTGATGAGTCAGCTGCCATGGACATCCCAACATGTGGACATAGTTGTGTTTAGGATTTGTGAGCTTTTGTTCTGAATAGTCCCAAGTGAATACCACCAGGATTTTCCAACTGCTCATCTCCCTTTATTTTTTCCCCACGCTACCCTAAATTTATCAAGCAGCAATGGAGTAAAACAATAAAAATGTTGCAATTGTGCTTTTATGCACAAAGTTTGCAGATTTTCCTTAGGTTAATTTCCAATTATATATTACATTGTAGAGAGGATATTTATCAATTCATATGTTACATAGTGATTGACTTGATACTCAAGCTAACAAGATAAATTAAAAATTTATTCTCTTTATACATTATGCCAAGTTCTACAGGGAAATGTGCCACCAATGAATTATCCCTCTTTTATTTAAATTTCCAGGACATTTTGATGGTTGTTATTTGCCTTATCTGTTAAATAATGAAGATAAGTTTATTTCTCTAAAAGTAACAAAATTTGTAATATGCAAAATACATACGTTTTACCTACAAATGGTGAGGAATAGTTCTTGTTGTTGGGGGATATTTTTGTGTTGGTCATTTTGTTGATTGTACTTTTATTGGTCAATGACTGAAACAAAGTTTTTATCCATCTGTCTACATCATGAACAGCTTGATTAGGTTTAATTCAGGCTTCCTGATTTGTACCTTGCTATATTGTACCAGCTAGCATGGTTAGATTGTAATTCAATGCATTATGTGATCCAAAAATAATAAATTAACCCAGTAACCAAGTTAAATATATTGTGCAAACTCTTTTATAATTGCTCTGGTGGATTATTTATTTATTAAAAAGGTTTAGATTTGTGTGTCCAATAATAAATCAAGAGCATTCACACCTCAAAAATAACAACAAAAACAACTGTGGCAGAAGCAAGTAAAGGTAGTCCCAATAGTAATAAGTATCTTGGGTGCAATCCCTAAACAACTGGAACACAAGTTGAACACCATTGTCATTGACAAGTTCACCATCAGTCAATTGCAAATGGTAGCTTTACTTGGAAAGCTTCCATTCTGCATTGATATCAATAACACCATCAAACACCCACATCTGCCTATCCCTATCCTCCTTAGAGAAATGAGAGACAGACCAAAATGCCAAACCCAGTCTGAACATCTGGCTGACTGTGTAATGAACCATAATAATGAACAAATGCATACAAGTCAGAATTGAAAAGACAGCAACAGACAGCAAATGTATCTGCAGAAAAGTTGAAGAAAGAGTGAGTCACCTTGTGGCAGTTGCAAGAAGATCATGCAGACTTCAGTACAAACAATGATAAAATAGCAACAATGGTGCATTGGATGATCTACAAGAAATACCACTGGCCTGCAAGCAAAAACTATGAAATAAAGCAACAAGAAATGAAGAAATTAAAGCACTCTGGGACTTTAGAATTCAAACAAACAAGTGTCTCCCACATAACACTTCAGAGTTAACAATTGTTAATAAAGGCCCTGTCACAATGGCCGACGGATGCAAAACGTTTGTAAAAAGGACACAGCGGATGAGAAAAATGTTCCATCCGTTGTTATCCGCTCTCAAAAGGGGCAAAAATTTGCATAACCAGAGTGGATAACACGGAAAGGAACGGATGGGGGGAAGACTCAGGGTGGATAGAAAGCAGATGCGGAACGGAAGCCTAGAGGATAGAAGTGGATGAGAGCGGATAGGTCCCCTCTGCGAACGTTTTTTCCGTTTTTATGCTTTGTTTGCGAACTGCATCCACTTTCATCCTTTCTCCGTCCGTGCTACTAACGCTGCACATCCATTCCGCATCCATTCTGCTTCCTCCCTGCATCCGTTTACCGCTGGAGCAGATTTGAGTTGCGCGGATGCACAGCGGATGCCTAGCGGATATAGCGGATGTGTAACGGATGACAACGGATGCAGAACAGATGTCCCCCGTATGCCTAGTGGATGCAGAACGGATGCGTTGGATACATTTTCCGCTCAAAAGTTTTGAGCAGCTCAAAACTTTTTGAGCAGATGAAATGTCAATAGACGGATGCTGGACGGATAGAGAGGATGAAAAACGGAGGCAGTGAGTACAGAACAGATGCATCATGTTAACCAACGGATGGTAAGTGTTTCTCTCCGTTTTACATCCTCTTTCCATCCGTTGGTGCAGTGTGACATGGGCTTAAGAAAGAATGCTTGGGAAGTTTATGAAGCACCTCCTTTTATTCCAGGAGCATTCTCCAGATTGGTTTGAGTGATTTAGAAGCCATAGTCAGAAGTCTGACTATTTCTGCATATATATATATGTCCAAGGGACGGGGTGGTTCAGTGGTTAAAATGCTGAGCTTGTCGATCAGAAAGGTTGGCAGTTCAAATCCTTAGCACCGCATAATGGAGTGAGCTCCCATTACTTGTATCAGTTTCTGCCAACCTAGCAATTCAAAAGTATGTAAAAATGCAAGTAGAAAAATAGGGACCACTTTGGTGGGAAGGTAACAGCATTCTGTGCACCTGCAGTCATGCCAGCCACATGAGCACAGAGACACTTTGGACAGCACTGGCTCTTTGGCTTTGTAATGGAGATGAGCACCACCTTCTAGATCCAGAAATGACTAGCACATATGTGCAAGGAGGGGAACCTTTATATTTTATATATGTACAGTTACTTGCTGTTCATCCCTTTTAAAGATTTGCACACTTTTATGAAATCTATTTGTGGCTGGAGATTTCAGCTAGGCAATTCTCTGAAAAAGATGTCTTGAGTGCACAAGCAGCCATTCTGTTCTGTATTGGCAGAAGCACTGGACTGCACACAGATGGAACTTCTTTTTTTGTCAAAGTAAGTTTCACAGTTCTGAAAAGCCTATTTCCAGAAAAGTGCATTTAGGATTAATGCCAAAGAGTGACTAGTCACTGTAAGCCAAGGAAGATATGGGCTGCCATTCATGACTTGTCATGCTTAACAGGTTGGCAGCAATCTAACAATGGTACATGACTACTGGGGCTGTCAGCTTGCAGCTCTTTAAAAACAATGAGATGCCAAAGGAAGTTCGTTTGGAAGCAGGAGGGAATAAATCTCAGTGTGTGAGAAGAGGAATAAGTATCCATACCTGTACATGTGACATATTGGTTTTAAATATAGGAAAAACCTCTGAATTGATTTTGACTTTAAGAAACAGAATGAAATATTTAATCTAAATTACATACTAAGTAATGGACTTCTTAATTTGGGCAGCTACAAGTATTAATCAATTTAAATAGGAAACTAAATGGATACAACAATCAAATCTATTATATTTTCTTAAGTTTTCACATGTACTTACATGTACGGTATTCATATATATATATGAATACATACATACATACATATATATATGTATATGTAACAGAACTACAATGACGTGGGATAATACCCGAAGGAAGCTAAACAGCACACATGTAAGTACCCGCGAAAACCTAAGAAAATATATATATATATATTTTTATATATATATATATATATATATATATATATATATATATGTATTCACATTCATAAATCTTACATCAATATTATCTTGCATTCACCAAAACAGAATGAAAAAACAGATTTGTGATTTTTGTTGGTTGCAACAATCGTATTATCATACATGGAAAATTGGCACAAAGTTTCTCTCTTGGAGAATAAATAGTCTGAGTTAGATCCAGACTTAGCCATATTTAAAGTCAAGATATCTATTCCCATTTACAAGTTCATCTGTAGAATAATTTCTCAAGAAATTGATATTAGCTTTTTATTATGTATGCATTAAAAAGTTGGGAAACTACAAACTTTGACAACTTTATTGCTTTATTAGTGATCATATGACTCAGTTGCTCTCTTTCCTCCTTCACACATACACACACGTGTGTGTGTGTGTGTGTGTGTGTGTGTGTGTGTGTGGTCACTGCTTGTAGAGTAATATCCATGTCCAACAAGAGATGGAAAAGAAGACAGATTTAAAACAAAGAACCTTTTGCCCTGTTCTGTAAAACAAAGGACAAAGGAATGAACCTGCCATATCTAACTGAAGGCCCTCATTTTTTGTCATTTATTTTGCAATGCATTTGACTATAAAATAGCATCAAACTGATTGACAAGGCCTATTTGTGAAATCAGCAGGGAAGAGCTGTAAATATTGTAATTGTGGCAGTACTACACATCTGGATTTAATGTGCACTGGCAATTTTGTACCATAAGGGGTTTCAGTGAATACATGAAATCAGTCACTTGAAATGGTCGTGTTTATGTACCATATTGTGCTTTGTTCAGTTATTTATTTCCTAAGAGAGAACAGAAAAGTTGGAGAAAGGATTCAATTCAATTAACAGAGAATGTAGATAGAGATGTCCCTATAGACATGTCCTCACAAACTAGTAGACTTACTTACGTTGGAGATTTATGGAGAGAAACAATCTAAGGGTTGGTCTCCTGTTGGGCATAAAAAAACAAGACCCACAGGTGTAAACTGACTGCTCTATTATATTCTGCTTATTATATAGAATTTCCTCAGACTGCTTGCTTCTCTATGGAACTTGAGATGGGATATGAGGTAAGTTCTCAATCTCTTACAGTTAGACAAAGATTCAAGGCTAAATCCTCGCATGAGATTTCCTCCCTACCTGTCTGGGCATTTCTGAACATGCCCTTGTCAAACTATTCTAGGGATTCAGACATGATTGGAGTGGCCCACTAGTATGACACTTTGCTGAAGATCAGATCAAGCTTGCACTGATGTTTTCAGTGATTCACAGGATATGAAACACAGAGATGCATTTTCTTCCAAAGTTTACAGATGTATATTTCCCCACCTATCTGGTCAATAGATGGCAATATTTGAAGTTGAGGTGCTGTGTTAATATGTTGCCAAACCTCATCCCTCCTCTTGAGAGTTTCCACATGAACACAAGGCATGCATGGAAAGTCCAATAATATTTGCAAGACAATATGTTTCATTTTGCTTTCAAAGGAACTTTTACGCATCCTTTGCACATCCAATTTTCTTTTGAAGAGAAGATCCTGAACTAATAAGCTATCCAAAGAATATCACACCCTTGAAGATGTATGGTACATATTATTGTTCTGAATCTTAGGAGCAAAGACTTTACAAGTGTGCATTAGCCACAACACCAACACTGTCAAATATGTCACTATGATTCCCATAATAGAAATACAAACAGTACAACAGTAATAAATATGTGAAGCTGTTTTCATTTGCCTTAATTATTTTGACATGAGTTTTTTTCCCCTTGATCTGTGGAAAAAATATCACATATTTTATTTTTCTGAAGTTTTCAATTTTGTTCTGCTATATAAATGGCTATATGAGCAGGGCTTCGGGATATAAGTTACATTGCAGTAAGTCATATCTAATGTTCCAAAGGGCTCTGTTTTCAGCCTCCTAGCTAAAAAAGCCCTGAGACCAATATAAATTATTAACACCATCATTTGTACATTGTTGTATCTTCTTAATTAAAGAGCAATACAAAAGAAATAAGAGATGTTGGATGGCATATTGATGTGACTAAAGGGCAATATTTGTTAAAAAAATGTCATTGGGTTTGCAATCAAAAGTTTCTTTCTCCCATCAAACTCAGGTAACTAGCAAAGATTATTTCACTATTACTGGTGAAGTGTCAAGAAGTTTTATGTTGGAATTAAATAGCTCTTAATATTCCAAACACTGTCCCTTTAATGGAGATCTATAATTGGATGCCTCAAATACATTTTGATGTTTTGCCTTGATGAATGCCATGTCTTATAAAGGGCTGAGAAATATTTTGGCCTCAGAAGTGATGTAGTGAACCATCTGCCTTTCACTCTACAAATAAAATGCAACATATACAGACACCGAAATGCAAAACTAAATGTCAAAAGCTTTACAATTATTATTTGATATTCCATGTGCCAAGGACTATGATGAGCACAATCTTATTCCTGATAAAAATGCAAATGTATCACCCCAATATATGATCCACCAAATTCAAAGCAAATTAATAAAAGCAGCTGTGGCTTTAACATCAACTATAGAAGCAGACAGCTTGCAAATATACTATCAAACACTAAATCTAACAGTAAAATTCTTAGCAATTAGAAATGCAGTAGGTAAGGATCACTAGAAAATGAACATTTTGAAAAAAAGTAGGAAGGGGAGAAATACGTTTCTCAAATGGAAGATAGATTATGGTTTGGAGCCCTTGTAAATTTAAAAGGCAGAACAAGAAGCAATGGATAGAAACTAATCAAGGAGAGATCCAACCTTGAATTAAGGAGAAATTTCCTGACAGTATTAATTAATCAGTGGAATAACTAGCTTCCACAAGATAGGGGTGCTCCAACACTGGAGGGTTTTATGAAGAAATTGGAATGGATAGCCATTTGTCTGAAATGACATAAGAATTCCTGTTTGAGAAGGGGATTGACTAGAAGACCTCCAAGGTACCACCCAACTCTATTATTCTGTTAACTATATATTGCAACATAGATAAATGAATGAAAGGATCACATTTTTGTAGCTAATTAGGCCTCTCATTGAATGGGGATCACTGCTAAAATTTGTTCCTATTTGTCCAAATAAGTCCACAGCAATTTTCAGCTTCCCCAGTAATGAGTTTTGACAGATAGCCAAACCCAATCATTGCAAAGCTAGTCTTTTACCGGTTGAAAATTTCCAACATCATGTGCAGTGTGGGTATGGGTGTGTAAATTTCTGGAGTGCTTGTAGAAATATTTACATTAGTGAGATTCAGCATTTTACGTTTTCTTTTAAATGGGACAGTTTTTGTTGGAGGGAGGGAGGATGGACAGAAAGAAGGAAGGAAGGAACGAAGGAAGGAAGGAAGGAAGGAAGGAATGAAGGAAGGAAGGAAGGCTAAAAATGACACACCTACTAAGAGTGGTAATGGAAGCATAATTTAATAAAGTATGGTGAAATGTTTGGTAAATTAGGCGAATTGTGCCTAACCTTAAAACCAGCAGACCTTTATTTGGGGCCCATGGGGCCTGGGTCACACAAATTTCTTGAGGTCAAGACTATACATTTAATTACATTCAGTTTTAATGACATCAATATAAATAATTTCAATATCATATAATTATTTTTTTTTCTGCAAAGTTCCCGTTAGTTGCACTCTATATTTCCAGAAACAATTACTCTTCCAGAATAAGACCTAAGAAGCATACCAAAAACCATTTGTAAAATCACTTATTGCCTTCAGAGATTTCCTCTTTTACTGATTAAATTACATGTCTGACTGATTCTTAATTATATCTTGCCCAATGATTTTGAAAGCTTTCTATCTTAATGTCAGTTAGTAAACAAAATTATGTGAGGTTTTTGTTGTTGTTTTGTTTAAATGACCAATCTCATGCAAATAATGTAAAAGATTCATCACTGTCTCTTCACAAAAAGAAGTTGCAATTATTTGCCTGGAAAAGGAAATGATGCATTCAAGCTAGTTTAACCAAAGACACTGAACAAGTAATGATCACATAAGGACTAGATTATATTAACTTGAGAATCAAAACACCCATTTTTAGGGCTGCCCAATCTTTCTAATTTTGAAACACAGTCTACCCTTGTTGAAGGCTTAACAACATATCTCTCCAAAGTTTGTTCCATGGACCAACAATATTTAATGAAATATCCAGCCTATCTTCACTGATAAATTGGTTTGTACATCAGAAAAGTGTAGGTGCATTTCTGCAGAACAGAATATAACATCAACCACCAAAATACAATACATACTATTGAAAACATAAATGGTTTAAAATAGTAGTAGTCCATATTAGAAGACCTAAAGAGGAAAGTTTTAATTCCTTTCTTGATGTCCCCATTGATAGTTTTCTGATAGTTTTGGCACTGGAAAACATTACTTATTCTATAGACATTAATTCCATGGGGATTAATATTGAGACGGGATTCTTGTAAACAATTTCCACTTTCTTTTGACCATGTCCACAGATTTCCTAATACTTTGGTATAATGCTTCTTTTTAAAAGCTAGTTAGAGAACATGAGGGATATATTCACTGAGCAATTCATCAATATTTATTCTGTCAATGGCTGCCTCCTTGCCATAATTAATTACCCAAGTAATAAATAGCCTTATTAATAGGAATAGATGACAAGAACAGAATGATTTCCTTGATAAAGACTGATGACACATGCTACTATCTGACACTACACACCAGAATGCTGTACAGATTGAATCTGAGGCCTCCTGCATAGATAATAAATTGTTATCCCAGAGAATCAGATGATTGATATATTTGCTTGCTATAGGAAAAGTGGGAGGGGGAAGCACCTGGATAAAACTATTCCCCAATGATTTAAAGACTCTCTGGTGAAACCTTCTTGAGTCAAATTTTGCTTTTCTTCCTGCTATAGAGAGGGTCAACTTATTTACACAAGTACTTGTAGGTAGAGCAAGAAACAATGGAAATAAGCTAACTAGAGGAGAGAAGCAACCTAGAACTAAGATGAAAATTACTAACAATGAGAATAATTAACCAGTGGAACAAATTGCTTTCTGTGGATGATCCATCACGGGAGGCTTTTAAGGAGAGACTGGGCACCCATTTATCAGAAATAGTATAGGTCTCCTGTGAGATCAGGGAGTTGGTAGCTTGGGCCAAAAACTTTGATTATAATATTGAATTGGACAAATGGCAAGATCTGTGGAAAAGATATAGGAAATGAACATTGCCACATCATATAAAGAAAACTTATATAAAATGTTTTATAGGTGACACCTCCCTCAGCAAGGCTGGCAAAAATGTTTAGGAACTTGTCACTTAAGTGTTGGAAATGTAACCAAGTACCAGGCATGTACTATCACATGTGGTGGTCATGTAAAAAAGCCAAATAATTTTAGCAGTGGATATGTATGTAGCTGGAAGGAATGTTTGGACAGAACTTAGGATTCAATCCAGAATTATTTTTATTAGGAATCATAAAAGAGAGATACAGTATAGGATCGGTATATCTAATACTACACATGATAACAGCAGCGAGAATGGTATATGCCCCAAATTGGAAAAATAGAACATCTTCTTAGAAGGAGAGACAAGAAAGAAAATACTAGTTTGTGCAGAAATGGACAGACTGTCGTTAGAACTAAAAAATAAAGGAGAGACAGAATATGATGAATGGAATAAATTTTATCAATGGTTAAAATTGAGAAGAAGGACCTGGAACAGAAAATAACGAAGATCTGTATATTTGAAATCTGATGTTACCTAGATAAACACAATGGAGCATGGTGAATAAAATGGCTGTATAAAATTAGAAACGTATGAGGTTTTATGCTGTAAATATAAATGTACATGCTGGATAGAATAATGATATAAAATTAGGAATGCATGATAGGATAATGTTATTTGTTTTATATTTTAGTCTGTATGGCAGAGATAACTGCCAGGACAGTGACACTATGTCCAATATTTTAATATGTAATCAATAAAATTTTGAAATAAAAAGGGAGTTGGACTAACTCTGTTATTGTTACTCTTTGGATGTCTGACATTCACGTTTCTTTCAGAATTCTGTGCATTAGAAACCTTTCCACATCAGCACCATCGAAATATTCAAGACACATTTGTTTTAAAAGCAATAAAAGCTAGTTTAGTTCACTTGTAGTATCAATTTGAACACAAAACCAGTCACATAATTTTCTTCAGGAAGGGGGCATTGTTTTTACTTGGCTGAGTTGAACCACTGGACATGCTGATTGTATTTTCCCATTTGTTTCCATTTGGATTTCAGGACAAAAGAACCCTGGAGCCACCCATTATTATTATTATTTTTTGACAACCTAAGAAAACGTTGGCTAGGGAAAAACAATGATTGTTATACAATATAAAAAAAAGTTTGTTGACTACATTAGGAAATGTTTTATTCATCATTACTGCAGTTCCTAGGGAAATAAGAAAAAACAAGAGCTTGCTTTCTTTGTCAAATATGAGAAAATAGCATGGTCATTGTTCTTTTATTTCCGATGCTGTTATATACAAAAAGTGTCATAATGATTGCTTTGGGAGAGTAATCTAAAAGTCACTTTCCTGAATTAAACAAAAAATGATCCAAACTGGCATTTTAATATCTCTGGTATAAAGTCTTCATTTGCTTTGTAAAGTTTAATAAAAATAAATGTTTAATCTTTACATTCCCAGATGCTTATTTCCTGAATTTCCACTCTCCAAACACTTAAAACTGTGAAAAGAAATAAAATTTTTGTTGGGTCAAATTGGAAAGGAAAAGAAAAATGAAAAATTAACCTATATATGTTTACTAATCCTAAATCTGCTTTTTCTAATTGTCATCTCACATGCTTTCTTTCTGTTCTGATCAAGGCTTATTGAGACACTAACAAACACATGTTAGTCCCAAAACCCTTTTTTCCTTATTTCAACGACTGTGAATTTTGGTCATTCACAGCCTGTAATGAGTCTCAAACAATTTGTAAATAGTCCCATGAAAGTCTGCCAAAGTCCTTCAGGATAAGTCTGATAAGCACACACCTTTATCTTCCTTGAAATGCTGCCAATGGCTAAATTTCCAGTTAGTTATAAAAGGCCAAATGGAGCATAAATTCAACACAGAGCTTCAAGTTTCAAACCAACCAGTATGAACAAAGTTTCTTCCTGCAATAGTTCATGTTCCTTTACTCCTCCTTTATGTCTTATGGGAGGGCCAATCACCTCCAAGCCTTAGTCCCGAGTTGCTGCTTTTGTCTTCATTGTTCTTGCCTTCTAGCAGTTCTGCACATGCACATACTGGGAATAGGCTTCCCTTATTCCTCTGCTTCTCTGCTGTTAAATTCTGGAGGCTCCGGAGTCAGCATATAACTCCCAGAAGGCCCTGGCCCCATCTCTGTATTGGACATAGGACCCTCGTCCGAGTCCTCCCTAGACTGATCCATGTTCCTCCCCACTGTCCAACTCTGCTGCCATCTCTGAAGTCTTCCAGCAGACCACACTATCCATTACATGGAAAAAAAAAACATAATTCTACTCATTGAAATGAACACATTGTGGAGACCAACCTTATATGCTAACATGTTATGGATCCAATAACTCCATTGGATGCATTAGGCTAAGAGACTGACTGGTAGAAAAACTAGTGAGTGGAAACTCTGGGTGCTCTATTGCATATTATCACATTGAGTGAAATGATGGATTGCTCCTTTAAGACAGTCTCTGAGAATTGGTCATGATTGAATGGAAGAAAATCTATATGTCTGTCTATTATCTATCTAGCTAGCTACTTACCTACCTACTTATCGACAGACCAACCTGCCTGCCAACCTCTCCATCTACCTATGACAAGCCTCTGAAATTTCCTTGGCAATGACTTTGGGAAATGGTGGCACTGCCTTCTTCCTGGGGACTCAGTTTGTAGTCTTAAACCAAGGAGGGAGAGGGAGAGAGAGGGGGGAGGGAGAGGGAGAAATATACTCCTGAAATCTGTCTCTAGTTTAGAAGTATGTAATATACATATACTTTATAAAATACACTGGAATCACAAAATGTTTTTGGAAACTTTACAATGGCAGAAGGAGCCAGTAGGAAAAGAACATTTCTTCTTCTTTGGCTTCTTTTCCTTTGGCTCAACCGAAAAATCTTCTTCTTCTTTGGCTCAGCTGAAGAAAACAGTGTATAAATTCCATTTCATGATCAGCACAGGTTAATGGACAGCAGGTTGAAAATAGGAAGGATTCCTGTGGCTTGAAGTTCAGTTCTTAATATTCCAAACTGACTTCAGTCTCCAGCTGTGAATCCAGCTGTGTGTATAAACACATTGATATAAATTCAGGATTAATTTAATTTTTCTGAAGATGTTTTTTGTGCCATTGTCTTTAATCTTTGGTGTGTTGGTGAGTCTCTGAGTCTCAAAGAACATTGCTACACAATATGTGATTCTCTGCTGTTTGAGTTATGGACATTTCCTAATGCAACTAAACATTTAATCATTTGAACAGAACTCTGAGGACACGGTGGCTCAGTGGATAAGATGCTGAGCTTGTTGAACAGAAAGGTTGGCAGTTCGGCAGTTTGAATTCCTAGTAGCGCATAATGGAGTGAGTCCTGTTACTTGTCCCAGCTTTTGACAACCGAGTAATTCGAAAGCACGTAAAAATGTAAGTAGAAAAACAGGGACCATTTTAGTGGGAAGGTAAGTGTTCCGTGCACCTTTGATGTTTAGTCATGCTAGCCACATGACACAGAAACTTCTTCGGACAGCGCTGGATCTTTGGCTTTGTAACTGAGATGAGCACAGACATGGCTAGCACTTATGTGCGAAGGGAACATTTATCTTTGTACAAAACTCTAGAACTAAAACTTGAAACCAGTATCAACTGTTAGGAACATTTCTTTGCAATTATTTTCTGCTTAATTCTGAAAATCCCTCAAATTAGCAACTTCAGCAAAATAGAATAATAATACATGCATTAAAATAATGAAAAAAAAAGAAAGAATGGTTGCTGTCTTAATATTGTCATGCTTCACATTGACATACAAGAATAAATGGAACAGATTTAGATATATGTTATATAGTTTTGTCAAATGCTTCTATGGTTCAATTAGATTATTATATTGCATTTTCATTTTATGTTCTTGCACGGTAATTTCCATACCTCTTCTTAATTCAAAAACATAGTTATCTACCACTGTAATTTAGTTCTCTCTTCTGCTGCACTGTGTGCAAATCTGGGTGACACAAATTAAAATAATGGTTAAAAAAAGTAATTCATTGATGCAATAAGATAAATAAAATTCCAAGAAAAAATATACAGATTCTTACATTCACTCAGTGAAATCAATACAAATTAAACTACTTTATATGTATTCTGTGTTTAGCACAGGGGTCCCCAAACTCCAGTTCATCACCCTTTCATGAAATTTCAGATTATTCATCAACACTCAAACATTTATTGTTTGAAGTAGATAGTTAAGTGGTCATCCACTCAAAAAGGCAGGCATTTCAAACCAAGTAATTAACACAAACAAAAAGCAAGATTCCAATATTTTCTTTAAAAAACATTTCCCCCCACTATTCTGCACAATAAATAGATGCAGTTAACCTAAGTCTCATCAGGAATGCAAATCACTATATCTGTATAAAGCCTTGATATTTTCCATGCACCTTCTACAGGTAGTCCTCAACTTATGACTACAGTTGAGCCCAAAATTTCTGTTGTTGAGTGAGTCATTTGTTAAGTGAGTTTTGCCCCATTTATGATCTTTCTTGCCTCAGTTGTTAAGTGAATTACTGCAGTTACTGACCTAGTTGCTAAGTGAATTTGTCTTCCCCATTGACTTTGCTAGCCAGAAAGTCATAAAAGCTTACTTATTTCCTCCACATGATCTACAGCAAACTGCTACCCAATCCAATCTATAAAATAATTCCACCAAAATCTCACAATGGGGAAAATGCTAATGTCAAAATACATGAGTGGTTGTTTTTCTCCACATCAAATATCCAAAGAGAGAGAGAGAATCATCTGAAATAAGGCACGACGTTCAAAGTTCTACAAGAACTATAATAGTTACTTTTTTTAAAAGAGAGAGAAAAAGAAAGAGAGAGAGAGAGAGAGCGCGCTCGAGCAAAGATTGGAAGCATTTGCATTTGAAAAGCTTGCATCAAAGGAAATTTGCATGTCAAAGGACTAAAGCAAGGTGATTTGCATTCTTTAAAAGATGCTTGGACAAGTTACATTATCAGTTTTGTAAACTGGGCAAAGATGGGTGGACAACTTCAATGTGTTATTAGGTGTCAGGAGCAAAAAAGTCCACACACATACACACACACACTCACACACAGACACACACACACACACATCTTATGCATCCAAAGGCACATGAAAAGGGACAAAAGGCATGATGCTATAACAGTGCCCTGTTAAACTAGCAAGTAAAATAACCAGGATTCTCTCTAAGCCTTCTACTAGGACCATAAGATGAAAAAAGGGAAAGTTTATTTTTTTATACTCAATTATCTTCTGACATTGTTCTAAAAAGGAAAGGAATAAGAAATGTTCGAAATGCAACCATTGTTCTTCACATACTTGTGAGAACAAAACTGTATTTATTTCACCATTGATTCCAGTACTGTTTGGATGGAAATCAGAAGGCTACTACCATGTTTCTCCAACAATACGGCCTCCATCAATAGGAAGGCCCAGCATGATTTCTAGGCATGAGGTGAAATTAAGCCCCGCCCCTTAAATTTAGGCCTATTAAAACCATGTGTTTCCCCGCCATTTCTCACATCGTTCGTTAGAACTTCATGAGGTGAATAGAAATGGGGGGGAAGGGCGGGTGTGGGGGTGGGAGAAAACTTGCCTTTAGGAGTGCCCTGCAGGTAGCCTAGGCCAGAATACCCTGATAGCCGATAGAAGCTCTCTTGAAGGCAGAGTCACCAGCCACTTCGATCGGCCGGTAGAAGCGGCCTCAGAGAGAGCGCACACACACACTCCCCTCGCCACGAGGCCGCTTCTATCGACTGATCGAAAGCTCCCTTGAGGACACAGTCCCCAGCTGCTTTGGGGCGATGCATGGCTCCCTATCCCCTCACCTTCAGGGCAGTCTCTTTCCGGCGATTGGAGCTCCCCAAGTGTGGTCAAGAGCCACTTTGATCGGCTGGTAGAAGTGGCCAGGGGCGAGTGCACACACACACTCCCCTCGCCGTGAGACCACTTCTAACGGCCGATCGAAAGCTAGCTCCCTTGAGGACACAGTCCCCAGCTGCTTCGGGGTGAGGCATGCCTATGCATCAGGTTCCCAACTGCAAACTCAGTGCAACT
>BLBF01000045.1:13569027-13580120 GCA_015471245.1 Laticauda colubrina
ATGAATGAATGAATGAATGAATGAATGAATGAATGAATGAATGAATGAAACATGCATGTGCTACAACAGTGACATGCAAATCTATAGACACACTTTTGTTTTCCCCAATTACATTGTACAAACAGTCAAACTTTAGGAAACTATTTCTCTAGCCACTTATATATTACAGAGATAGCACTTTAGAACACTCTAGTATTTTATGTATAATGCATAGAACTGATATAAACATGGCACCATTAGAATGATCTACTGAGCCAGAATAGGTTTCATACTGAGTTGAACATGAAATGCAATCAAGTTGCTTCCTAGTGTGCACTAATCATAGTTCCTTATGCTGAATGTAGATCTTTCTTCTGAACAATGCATGATGGGTCCCTAGTTATTGCATCCCTCAGATGTCTTAGCTGTGAACAAGAGAGGTGTTATAGATTAGACACAAATCAAGGGAATTCTCAAGAGTATTCATAGGGAAAAATTCTTACATTGGTGCTGCTAAGCAAATCTTATAGATTCAAACCAATGATATTATTGCCTTCTAAACTGGTACTGAAATTCAGCATATGGTTACTAGTGTACCAATCTAAACCTTAGACTTTAGTCTGTATATTAAGATAACATACAATCTCTATTAGGAATATACTCTCTATATGAGATAAGATCTAAATAAAATTTGAACCTCACTTTGAATGTGCAACAGAATGCAGAATAGATTCAAGTTCTTGAATTGATTGAATAGACTCAAATTGTTGAATGAAAAAGATTTGAGCAATAAACAAGTAAATAGTGTGCTAATGCTAAGACATGTTGTGATTTTTTTTCCAAGCAGACGTCTTTATTGTTCCTTACCTAACTAAAGAATTTTAACAAACTAAACCATGCTACCATCCCTATAAAGCATATACCCTGGGAACTGTTAGGGAGGAGCTATCTTCATCCTTTTTCTATCACATAAACTACGCAAATTGAGTCCTTCTTTGGAATGCAACCACTCTGTCCTGGGAATCTGGATGACATTCCATCACAGCAAATGTCATTAAATACTTAGCTCCGATATATGACAACAGTTCAGCATTTGTATCCCAAGGTTTGAATTCAAAAGAATAATGTCATCATTTCCTTTTGTATCAATCAAAGTTTTTCATAATCCTTAGTCTCTATAATTGCTTCCCAGTTCATACCAACTGCATCACACTACTTATGGTCTTTTGTATATTTTAATATTTAACTTTAGGCCATTTACTCAGAAGTAATTCCAGTTGTGTTTGATGGCTTTATTGCCAAATAAGTATAAATTTAAAGAGCTCAATAGGAATAGCTTCCAAATAAAACTAAAGATGTTGGCATCACACTATAATCTTATGGTTCATGCCAGAATAAATATAACTTATTCTAACTGAGAGTTATTTTATACATATGTCATATCATCAAGATTGTCTAAAGATAAATACTACAAAGCAGGTGAAATTTTAACAAGAAACTAATATCTTAACATCACAGTGCAATTTAAAACTCCTTTAGACATTCTGTTTTTCATTACAATCACCAGAGAGCAAGTAATATGAAGAATGTATATTTAAGCCTGCAATTGTCTTACTTTGCTATTAAGCAAGATAAGATGGATGCCTCTTTTGGCAAATGTTACACTCCAGAGTCATCACCCATCTAGCACCAACCTGTAGGATTTGTTATCTACTTATTTGAAAGACACACCCTGAAAATTTGATGGAAAAAGTGACAGCTAAGCAATTTTCTCCAACCAACCATCAAGTCCACATATACTGAATTGTTACAGGATGTAGGTTTCCCCAAAAGACTCTTTTGGGTCTTTTGCAAAATAATTTGCAATGACATTGTCGATTTCCATGTACTTTATTTGTACATGCATAACCCTGCTGTCAGTGCTAAAATTATCATAGTCTTGTCAGTCTTGAGACATTTGTCCATATTGTTTAGCAAATAACTGTGGTTTTGATATCAAATATTGGAGAAGGGAAGGAAAGGGAAAGAAAGGGAAAGGGGAAGGGAAGGAAATGGACATTGACAGCTTTCCAACTAGCATTCATACATCAGAATTCTTCTCTCCAGCCTGTTCAGGGGCTTATAAACCCTCTAAAGATGTCAATGTTAAGAATAATATTGTTAAGTATAAAATTGGAATACATCAGCCAGGATATGTGAGGGTAATCAATCGTACTAAGATATGACTAACCTCAGCTTCTGCTGCTTTGATTAAAATGTCAAAAGCATCATCATAACACATGTGCCCCCTTATCATTCTCTTCAGTGGGATAGATATAACTAGCTCCCTCAACCATTCATCATACAATTTTTCCTCCAGACCCTTTATCATTTTATTGATCTTTTCTGCTCTCTTTCTGGAGTTTCAACATCTGTTCTGTATTGTGGGAACAATGATTGGATATGCATATAATTTCTTTTTGTTTCCTATTCTAAAATCTAAAAGTGTTGGCCTTTGGGCCAGCTGTTTTTCAGCATTCTCATCATATAAAAGTACAGTATTTAAAAGACAATTTGGGGAAGGTCTTTCTGTTCTTTTGTGCTTCTTGTTTATGGAAGTTTGTGTCATGAGTCTTGATACTTTTATTTATCATTCAGATTTTGATCTTCTCCTGACTTTTGGCACATTGTTGCTTGAATCCACCCCAGCATTCTATTGCTTTTCCATACACCTGTGCATTCAGATGGATTGCATGTACTTCATTAGACTGAATATTCATATCACATAGCTCATTAAGCTCATTATCTACCAAGTTTACTGGAAAAAGTTATTTGCTGGACAAGATGAAAAAAAGATTATATTTTGTTCCAAAATGGAATCTGTTTGGTTCAAATAATATTTGGTTTTTGGATATCCAAAGTACTTTCCCAAACAAGGAAGAGGTGTAAACATGTTTAAAAATCTCCTTTAACCTTTCTATCTTGGTTATCCACTTCACCCGACCCAGAAATAGCAAAGTGAAATAATAAGGTGTTTTTGTATCGTGTTGAGATTATGTGCTTTGAGAATGGTGAGATCACTCAAAATGTATAGCTACATGGTCAGAAGGCATCATTTATGTTAAATATTATTACACAGACATTTGCTCACGTTTGGCAACAAGCCTTTATAGGGGGGAAAGGGGAGTCATTAAAAAAATTGGGACAGTTAAACCTAAGCATATTCTTTGTTCAAAATTTGACTGTGGGGAAGATGAGAAAGTAGTGATGGTAATAGTGATAGTTTGGATGGATGCATGAATGAAATTGTAAATCATCACAATTTCTTTGCAGGATTTAGTTACTAAGTTTCCATTTTTCTTTATTCAGAATGCTCTCCATCTTTACCCAATTGCCTGGTTAAAATGGCTTGCCTAATGGACCCCAAACCCGGGTCAAATTAACCAGATTCCTATGGGCCGTTATGTAATAAGGAGATAAGGAAGCTTCTTGGATGACAGATGAAACTTCTTCAAGGAAAAAACAGCCAGTTGCCTTTGGAAAAAGCAACTTTGAAAGAACTATGACCTGGATGGCTGAGAATCTCCACAGAAAAGCTGAGCAAAACTAAGACCAACTTTTATCAAAGACAGAAAGACAATTAAGGAAACAGCATTTTAGCTCTTCATTATCATTAAGAGGTTAAGCAGTATTCAGTATTTTCCAGCTTCCTAAAATATTATGGCTGGTAGATTCAGAGACAGACAGTCAGGCACTTCTCTTTTATTCTGGGTTTTGTTTTTTGTTTTTGGCTTTTGTGTTTTTTTTCCATGAATGATCCCCAAATGTAGAGACCTATATGAAACCTGAAAGAACATGGGAATTCCGCTGAACCTGACTTTCAGCAAAACTTTATGAAATGTTGCCAACTTGATATAGTTTTAAAGGTTTATGCATGAAGAATGGTGTTCTGAATTTTCTTTGCCAAGCTATTTATTCTCTCTCACTTCCTTTCTCTGCTTTCTCCCTCCCCAACACTTTCAGGCATCGTCTTTTTTAGACAGTCACAGACATTGGTTTTCTGGTCCTACACAGGTATCATATTTGTAACTATTAGCATGCAGACAGGATATGATTAAATGCAGTTGTGATAAAATGTGACACCATGTAATAAATGAGAATAGAGGGAGGGGGAACCACATTTGTAATCATAAATCATCAGGATAGAATTTATATGAGCAAGTCACATTGACACAGACTGTGTAGAAATAACAAATGCCAGGAGTGTCATCCTGAGGATAAAAAGAGTAATTCCTAATTCTTAATAGCGTAATTATCTTAATGCTATCCTTTGGTTGAAATGTATTTCTTCATAATAGAACCGTTTCTTGCTGGGCTCCAGGTTGGCTCATGGAACAAATACCCATTCGTTCCAGGTTGACAGATATCCATCAAAGTCCTTTTTTCACATTAAATAAGACCTTGAAGCATGTCAGCTTCTCTAGATTAAAAAAAAACACACTTTCCCCTTTGCAGCTCCTTTCTTTCTTTCTTTGGTTGAAGACAAACTCTAAACAGCTTAGCTAAACGAGAGGGGGCAGGGAGATGCATATGACACTTGGGTAACTGTGCCTGGCTTCTCCAGGTTTACACATAAAAATAACCTTTGAAAACTGTTGGGGGGAAACAGTAAACTGCAACAGACTGCACATTCTATTTGTTAAATAAAGTGGCATCACATAGAACAATAGCACCCTCTGTTATGCAAAAGACCTATTAAGCAGTGCAGAGAGAGGAGAAGAGGTGTGTAAAAAGAAGCATACACAAAGGTATAGTGAAAGTCAAAAGAACAAATAAAGAAAGAAGGTACTGGAGATGCTTTCTGTGAAATCCTGAACTCATCAGAAAATATATGGGGGGAGGGAATTTAAATAATCAACTTCTCAATCAATCAAACTTGATTGAATCAATCAATCAATCAAACCAACCATTACTCCATCACTCCTGAATGTACCGACTGAGCATATATCTCAAGAATGAAACAGATGTCCACTTTTTCTTAATCATAGTATAGTTTTGAGTATGACAAGACAGAGCCACAAATTGTGCATTGAGGTCAGCCCAACTAAATTAACATGTGTTACAAATTCATTGTTAACTGCAGACTTTGCTGAAACAACTTTTTTATCCTTATGTGAATTGAAGGAGTATTTGTCATATTTGTTCAACCTTCCTGCTCATCTGGCTTTTTGCTTCTTTTTTTTCCTCTTCCTTGCCATGGTAGAGTAAAGCCCATGTCACACTGCCCAACGGATGCAAAAAGGACACAGCGGACGAGCAAAATGTTCCATCCGTTGTTATCCACTCTCAAAAGGGGCAAAAATTTGCATAACTGGAGCCGATAACACGGACGGGGGGAGGACACAGGGCGGATGCAAAGCGGATGCGGAACGGAAAGCCAGTGGATGGAAGCGGATGGGAGCGGATGGCACATCTGCTGGGCTTCCAGGGGCCCTCAGCAAAGCGGATGCGGAACGGAAAGAGCGGATTCACAGCGGACGCACAGCGGATGAAGTGGATGCACAGCGGAAGCCTAGCGGATGCACAGTGAAAATCTAATGGATGCCTGGCGTTAATTGCGCATACGGGGGGGATGCATTGTGCAAGCCCCCCGGATATAAAGGGAAGCAGCTCGCACGTGGCCAGCATTCGGAGGAAAGACCTGCTGCAGGATACATCAAGTCCTTGCCTGCCCTGCCTGTATGCCTGCCTGCAAGCCTTGCTGCAAGCCTTCCTGCCAGCCTGCCTACAAGCCTCCTGGCCAGCCTCCCTGCCAGCTTTACTGTCTGCTTGCCTGCCAGCCTTGCTGCCAGCCTGCCTTCCAGCCTCCCTGCCAGCCAGTCTGCCTGCCAGCCTTGGTGACTGCCTGCTTGCCAGCCTTCCTGCCAGGCTTCGTGCAAGCCTTCCTGCCAGCCTTCCTGCCAGGCTTCCTGCCAGGCTTCCTGCCAGGCTTCCTGCCAGCCTTGGTGCCAGGCTTCCTGCCAGCCTTGGTGCCTTCCAGCCTCCCTGCCAGTCAGCAACCCCAGAACCATGGGGAAGAAGCAAAAGTCTCAGCAACCTGCCGCCATCCCTGGCAAGAGGGACAGGGCCACCCTCCCGCCCCCTGTCCCTGACTCTGCTTCTGCTGGGGCTTCTGCTGAAGCTGCTCCTGGCAGTGGTGCTTCTGCTGCACACTCTGCTGAAGCTGCTGCTGGTCCTGCTCGTCCTGCTTGTGCTCCTGGACTTGCTCGTACTGCTCATACTGCTTGTGCTCCTGGTCTTGCTCGTCCTGCTCGTGCTCCTGGTCCTGCTCGTGCTCTTGGTCCTGCTGGTGCTGCTGGTGCTGCTGGGGCTCCTGGTGATTACTCTGCTGCTGCTGATCCTGGTCCTGCTGATCCTGCTGCTGCTGCTGCTGCTGATGATGATGATGATGATCCTGATGGTGCTGCTGCTGTTGGTGGTGTGGAGGAACAGCCCCTACCACCTGGGAGCCCCTCTGATGAGGGCCCATCTGGTCCTGGCAAAGGGAGGAAGAGGCATATGCGGGGATGGGAGAGGAGGCAATACTTCATTGAGGAGGAACACGAGGATGAGGTGCTGGAGTGGCTGAGGGAGAATGACTATCTGTGGCGGAAGGGACACCGGCTGTATGGAGAGTATGGGTTACACTTCGGAGGTGCTCCTCGGCTGGTGGAAACATATGCACACCTAGTACGGGAAGCTGCACCTGAAGAAATCTGGCCAGGCCACAGTAAAGCTGACGGACAGAGAGACCTACGTCATGGCCAGGTGCAGCTTCCTGGAGGGTGAGACCCGCCACCGAGGAGCACCAGGAGCCCCTCTGTCTACCCTCTCTCTCCGGCAGCCTGCTGCGACCCAGTACTCTTCCGGCCAAGAGTCAGTCCCTGTCTCCAGGCAGGTTTCTGTGGAGCATGCCACGGCGGAGAACCCATGGACAGCTGTTGTCACCGTGGTGGAGCGCGTGGAGGACTCCCTGGTGCGGTGGGAGAGAGGAGACATCGAGTCCACCAAAGTCATACCCGCATCCACACACCCCAGCTCTGCCTCCACAGAAAGGCAGAGAGCCAGACAGCAGGAGGGGCAGAGCCATACTGTCATGCTGGAGATCAGGGACACCATCCGCACCAGCATAGATCTCCTCTCTCAGCTGGTCCACACCGACTCCTCATCCTCCAACCACAAGCCCTTCCTCACCTATGTCAACCAGACCCTCAAGAACATGGAGGAACCCCAGTACCAGGTGGTGAAGGACCGGATCATCGAGCTGCTTCTCAACCCTCCAGACCCAGAGGATCCTGCTCCCACCCAGTCCAGGTCTGCTCCTCCACCCCAGGTGATGTCCCTCCCATACCAAGGCTTCCCACAGGCCCTCACCTACCAGGGCTATGGCTACCAGGAGGTCCAGCAGCACAGGCAGCAGCCCTTCCCAGCTCAGGCACAGAGTCATCGGGCGACACCATTCCAACCTGTTCCACTGATGCCACCGATGCCACCCACAACAATGATGCCATTGACGACAGCGATGCCACCCATGCCAGTCCTCACCCAGCTGCAGACCAGACAGCCCCACTACACTACTCCTTCCTCCACCCCACAGCCAAGCCCGGCCTCAGTACATCTCTCATCAGTACTGGGGTTGACACCCCATGGCATGGAGGAAGGACCTCTCAGCATCGCGGGTCTGAGCCAGCTGTCTGAGAGCTTCCTCAACACACTGTCCCCTGTTGTCCTCTCGGGGCCAGGCACCCCAATGACGATACAGACCAGCACTCCAGCACCACCCACTTCCACAGCAGCTGGACCCTTCACCCCTGAGACTGGGCATACCTCCGAGTGACCAATAAGAGTGCCAGAGACTGGGTAGCTGGCTACCTGTAGAGTTTATTTGGACACTTGACTTGGGTCATTTTTGTTTTACAGCTTGTCGTTCAATAAAGTTTATCTTTGATTCACACACTTGCTTCATTTCTTTTTTTTGATAAAGTCTTGGTGAAAACTTTTAGAAATGGTTTAAGCCTTTGCATGCTTGTGGGATGGGTTAAGATAGCAGTGGGATGGGCAGGGATACCTTTGGTATGGGTAATAGCTGTGGGATGGGTAAGGATAGCAGTGGGATAGATAAGCCTCCAGTGCAAGAATAGTGGGACTGTATGGTCTATCCTCACTGGTGCCACACCTATGGCCCTTTATTATCAATAATAATGTAATAATCATCCACACATGTCAACACAAACACAGCTCTTTATTAAACGCCCTGTTCATTGTAGGCCCACCCAACATACATGGCCCAATCTCATCAGTGTGATGAGACAGGCTGAAGGAAGCATCCATTTATCATTTACCATCCTGTCTTGCCACTCCACTGCTCCAGCTGGGGAGTTGCACCAGTGTTTCAGGAGGTTGCGCTGCTTCTTCCCTTCACGTGAGGCTCTGTTGGGGCCTTGCACATCCTGAGTGTCTATCAGGTTTTGCCCTTGCCTCCATTCCCCAGGCTCCATGTCCCCATTGCCTTGTTGGAGGTCCACGAGCCTGTTCTGCAAGACCGGGTAGCAGGTGCGCATGAGATTGTGCAGGATGCAGCAAGCTTCCACGATCCTCCTCACAGTCTCTGGGCGATGCTGCATGGTGGTGAGAAGTTCCTGGAACCTGTTGGCCAGGATGCCAAAGGCGTTCTCCACCACCCGCCTTGCCCTGGACAGCCTGTAGTTGAAGATCCTTTCTTCACGGGTGAGGCATCTGGAGGTATAGGGCTTCATGAGGTAGGTTCTGAGGGAGAAGGCATCATCCCCCATGATGAAGTAGGGCACATCTTGCATGTCATTGGGCAGGGGGTCTGGATCTGGAAAGCCCATGATGAGGTTGCCTTCCAGCCCCTCCTTGAGGTCACTGGCGTTGTATACCTGGGCATCTGAACATGAGCCGCTGCCTGAAGCATCGATGTACATGAACTTGTAGTCCGCATCGACCATGGCAAAGAGGACGATGCTGAAGAAGCCCTTGGAGTTGAAATAAGTGGACCCCGACTTGGCTGGCACTTTGCAGGCCACATGCTTCCCATCTATGGCTCCAACGGTGTGTGGGAAGTTTCACCTTTGGTACCACTGCTCTGCAACTTTCTTTCATCCTTCATCAGTGGAGGGGCACTGGAGGAGCTCCTGCAGGTATTCTTCGATGATGGCCTGCACCACTTCTCTGACCACAATGTTGATGGTGTTGTGTGGCACCCTCCAGCCGTACTGCATGCTCCTGTAGGAGGTCCCTGAGGCCAGGTGGCAGAGAGTGAGTGCCACTTTGAGCCCAGGTTCCAGGCTGGGCCGGAAGCTGGTGCTCTACTTGGTCAACCTGGGTGTCAGCCGCTGCACAACTTCGTCAAACATGGATGGAGGCATCCTCATGAAGTTCTGGAATGCACGAGTGTCTTCGTTCCTGAGCTCCACCATCAGCTTGTTGTACAGTCTGTACTCTGCTCTTCTCCTGATCCATCTTCAGACCCAGACGCTTCTTGGCCGCCTCTTTTTCTTCCCATAGTAGAGTTCACAGAGCCTGTAGATCGCTTCGCATTGTTGCAGAACGATGGTGGCTGCCAAAAGGACTTTGTTACGATCCACGGTGGACATGACTGGATGCTGTGGAAGAGGAAGAGGCAGATGAAGGCTGCAGAGGTCTGCACAGGTGGGCTGCTGTTCTGAAAGTGAGATGCAGGTGAGTTGCTCCCCCTTTTTTTAGGCATTATAGGTGTCCCTTTGCATCCTCTAGGTATCCTCTAGGCATCCTCTAGGCATCCTCTAGACATCCTTAATATCCGAGATAGGTCCCCTCTGCGAACGTTTTTTCCATTTTAAATGCTTTGTTTCCGCTTGGCATCCATTCTGCATCCATTCTGCATCCGTTCCACGTCCATTCCGCTTCCTCCCTGCGTCCGAGCAGATGTGAGTTGCGCGGATGTGGAACGGATGCCTAGCGGATATCGCGGATGTATAACGGATGCAGAACCGACAAACTGGATACATTTTCCGTGCAAAAGTTTTGGGCAGCTCAAAAAAACTTTTTGAGCGGATGAAACATCCATAAACGGATGCTGGATGGATAGAGAGGAAGCAAAACGGAGGCAGTGAGTACATCGCATTAACCAACGGATGGGAAGCTTTTTTGTCCATTTTACATCCTCTTTGCATCCATTGGTGCAGTGTGACATGGCCTTAACAGAGGTGGTATCCAGCAGTTCTCCAGTTCTGGAGAACTGGTAGTGGAAATTTTGAGTAATTCAGAGAATAGGCAAATACCACCTCAGATGGGCCCCATCCCCATCTATTCTCTGCCTCTCGGGTTCCAACTGATCGGCTGGTTCTTCTTTTGTTGCCCTGCACAGGAGAACAGAGCTGGAAAGCAGGTTAATGGAGTGGGAGGAATGGGATTTTGCAGTAACTTTCTCCTGGACTGGGGGGGAATGGAGATTTTACAGTATCCTTCCCCTACCATGCTCGCCAAGCCATGCCAAGCCCATCAAGCCACACCCACAGAACCTGTAGTAAAATTGTTTGAATACCACCACTAGGTAATGGATCAAGGTCATCCTTTTCACTGTCTACAGATTATCTCTTTGACAAAGGTCAGGGAGGCCATTTCTCTTGATTGTTTGGGAAGAGATACTAGACTTTGTCTTCCTAGCTGTTGCACTTATTATATCAGAAGGCATTGATCAGGTTCTAGAGCTGGGCACCTAGATCTTTCCTGAAGCAACCACACTGACCTCCATATAGCTAGTGAACGAAGTACAATGTTTCAATTGTGGCTCTAAATAACATTAGGCCAGAATACCTTTAGACCTTGCTGGTCACTGAGGTCATTTGGAATATCCCGCTACATGGACCAAATATTGCTGAATGCTTTCTGGCAGGAATTCATGGCTGTCTTCTCTGTGATAATATTAGCATTCTGCAGTGCTTTTCCAATTGAAATTTGGAAAATTTGTGAATAATGTCCTTAGAGATAGGGCTATCTTTAAATAAATAAGAAGTAGGGAAAGAAAGAAAGAAAGAAAGAAAGAAAGAAAGAAAGAAAGAAAGAAAGAAAGAAAGAAAGAAAGAAAGAAAGAA
>BLBF01000045.1:13588236-13612818 GCA_015471245.1 Laticauda colubrina
TTTATTTATTTATTTATTTATTTATTTATTTATTTATTTATTTATTTAGTCAATTGCTTACAAGATAATAGGTATAAGTAAAAACATAGTTATGAATACATATAAGATGGATACATATAAGAAAAATTAAAAAATAAAAGAAACAATAGGACAGGGATGGTAGGCACGTTGGTACGCTTATAAACGCCCCCTACAGACCTCTTAGGAAAGGGATGAGGGCAATAGTAGACAGTCTAAGGTTAAAGTTTTTGGGGTTAGGGGAAGAAACAACATCGTCAGGTAGAGTATTCCAGACCACTGGAATTGACCGCTCTGTTACTGAAGTTGTATTTCCTGCAATAAAGTTTGGTGCAATTAACCTTGAGCTTGTATCTATTGTTTGTTCTTGTGTTGTTATGGTTGAAGCTGACAGGTAGGACAGGTTGGACATTGCATGTAGGTCATTGTGATGATTTTTGTGTGGACGTATGTTGAGACAAAAAGCCAATCATGTTGTGGTCACTGTTGGATTTGATTCTTTAATTTGTATTCTGTAAATTGAATTCAAACTTTTGCAGAAGATGAGATCGAGGCAATTGTTTAGTCTAGTGTTGTTGGTTACTAGTTGTTCTAGTCCCAGATTTGTTACTGCATTGTAGAAGGTTGCATGTATGGGTTCAGCTGTACATTCGTTAAGGGTCCAGTTAATATGAGGTAGATTGAAATGTGATATTTAAGGACAGTTCACAGACGATGGTCTCAGGAAGAGCAAGCTTTTGGGTAACTTGGATGTTTTTTAGATGTAGGGACTTTTTATAGAAAATAGCAACACCACCTCCTCTACGGATTTCATGGTCTGATTGGTAAACATGATAGTCTATTTCTGTGGTAATGGAGTCAGGGAGAGATGTGTTGAGCCATGTTTCACAGACAAGTGTAATGTTGAATTTAGCCATATTTAGTAAGAGGAGAAATTCAGGTATTTTATTTACAAGATTTCTTGCATTGAGTAGCTTGCATTTAAGACCAGTTGTAGTTGGAATAGAGGTAGTTAGGGGTGTGCATGCTCAGTTTTGAGTGATGTTGGATTGGATGGGGTGGGGTTGGATGCGGAGTTGTGGGTTGTGTGACTTTCTTTTTATGCAATTAGCTTGGTAGTCAATGTATAGATCCTTTTCTCCATTGTCTAGACAGTTTTTGAGTTCTGCGCGGAGTTCATGGGAGCAGATTCTTTGCAGTATGGATAAGTCTGGTCTTGAGCAAAGTTTTTTGTGGTTGGGATTGGTTTTTGCAATGATGTTTATTGTATGAATGAATATGCGTTTGCTGGACTCATTTTTGCATACAACTCTACAAAATTTGGAGGCCACAGAGCCATCATTGTTTTTGCACCCTGGGCCATCTCTGGTTATTTCAGTGATATCTTTAGGAGAGATGTTTGTTGTATTTGAGTTGCTTATGATATCCGAACTTTGGTTATGTCGTCTGATTCATTGGTGTCTTCAAGACCAAATAAGGTGGCATTTGGACGTTTCTGTTCACGTTCCATGGTGTCTCTGATGAGTAAGGAGATATTATTTGTGGAATTATTTGATGGGATAGTAATTGTTTGTGGCTGTGGTTTGGTGGTTATTTTTGGTTGCAGTTGTGATTGTAGTTGAGGTAGTGGTTGAAAGAAAAACTAGTGTTGCAGAAAACTATTCCTCCATAGTTTGCAGCTATACACAAATAAAGTGCCACAAGAGCCTTATATGAAAATAAATTTGAAGTTAATTATGACAAGGTTTGAAAATAATTGTTTCTACTTTTCATGATTTTGAAGAAATTTGAACTGTCCTCAACCCTTTTTGCAAAGAAGCAGGGGATATTTTAGCCTAATGTTACTTCAGAGACTCCAAGTAAAGACAAATAAAACATTGTAATATTATTTTTCAAATGTTTCCTAAACTCTTGCATTCTACCTCTTTTACTTTGGTGATTTTCCTCTCTTGTAATTAAATTTTTCATGCATAGTACATTCTGTGCATGTGCGATATTGTAAAATATAAATACATATTGTGTGACTTTGAAAATCAGGCTACCCTCTGCCTTAAAATTTGCAGAGAAATGTTTGCTTTCAAGTGACTTTGATAAAAAATTTAATGAAAGCTAGACTATTAGGTTTGGTGCTTTCCCTTATGTAAAGCTGTGTCGACTTCAGAAACATGTGTTATGTTTACACTTTCAAGTTGCTGCAGCTTATCAATTAGTAAACATGCTTGTGAAATTGCCCATTTACAGCAACAGTTTTACACTATCTACAGTCTTGTAAATCAGAATGCTGACAACAGAAAATACCAGCTGCAGAATGAGAAACTGATGAAAACGCAGTAATTCTGAATTTTAATATAAGGTAGACAATGTCAGCAATTTTTGATGGGCAAATAGGTGGATTTCTCCAGAATACAAATTACACAATTTTGTATTGTTTTGTGGTGGTTTTTTTCCCCTCACTGGTAAATGGAGGCTTATTCCCATCATGTGCTATTCTTGGAGTCAACATGACAATTTAGGGAACAATATACTGTAAGTGACCAGAATAAAGTAATCAAACTACCATCGTACTCTTTAGACTATGAGTAATCAATGGAATGGAATAGAATTAGAATTAATTAGAATAGAATAATTTGGTTTTTCTTAAAACCAAATATTTTTCTTATGAATAGAATAAGTATGATTGGCCAAGGAATTTGTCTCCATCATTTTTACTATTTACTTCTAGATCAGTAGCAGTGTGCATAGCTCATTTTTTTTATTTTGAACACTGTGAAGGTAGATCATTTTTAGAACAAATTAAAATAGAATGATTCCCATTATGTCTGGCAAAATTTTAGATTTGACTGATACAATGTTCAACCATGAGATTAATGACCATAGCTTCTTTGCATGAGAAGGTCCCATTGGTTCCAGTCCTCCAATTAGTTCATCCTGATGCACAAATCTCAAATTATTCCCTAGAGGGTAATATATGAAAGGGAGCTACAGATGGAAGACTGTGCAAATGTGTAACCACAAGAAATGTGTAGCTAGTGATTTTTGAATTATAAGCGGATATTGGGTGAAAGTTTTAATATAGCCAGGAAAGTATCCAGTAAGTGTCTTACTTTGCTATTTCAAATCATCTTGGCAGCGCACTCATAATTGCTAAGATAAAATGCCAAAGCCAGGAGTTTGATCCAAGAATGATTAGTAGGATAAGGAAGAGACTGCCAATCAAAAACAGGATTTTGTTTCCAAAGGGCTTGTAGCCAAAATGTTCATGCCTTCTCCTGTACCTTACCCAAGCATCAGTCAACTTTGCAGCAGCTGGCATTATCACCAGTCATTACAGAATAAGGGAAGTAGTTAATGAAGCTCAGTATCCCTCTTACAAGACAGCAGTGATATAGCATAGTAACATAACCTTTCAAAATTCTCCACTTTCTTTTCGGCAGAAAAATTGGATGGAATATTATTTTTTCCTCTCTCTTTTGAAGGACGGGATAAATGCTTCAACAGATGCTCAAGGATAGGACTTCCTTCAGATCTCCTAATGGCATCACTGCTGAAAAATTCTAGCAAGTATTGTCCATGGAGATTCTCAGTCATCCAGATCATAGTTGACCCAAGAAGCAACTGGGCTTTCTTTGTTTTTCCTTGAAGAGGTTTTGCTTCTCATCCAAGAAGCTTCTTCAATTGCTTCTTGGATAAAAATCCAAATGTCTTCAAGGAAAAACAAAAGAAATCTAGTTGTCTCTTGAAAAAGCATCTTTGGATCTAACAAGAATTGTTCCCAATCTGAGATTTTTCCTTGGGATTGAAGGGGAATGTGGGACACCGGGAAAACAGGATATGGCCAGAAACATCATTGTCTCTATCATTAAAAGACAAGGTATTCAAGCCCCTGTCACACTGCACCAACGGATGCAAAGAGGATGTAAAATGGACAAAAAAGCTTGCCATCCGTTGGTTAACGCGATGTACTCACTGCCTCCATTTTGCTTTCTCTCTATCCGTCCAGCATCCGTTTATTCACGTTTCATCCGCTCAGAAAGTTTTGAGCTGCTCAAAACTTTTGCGTGGAAAATGTATCCAGTTCGTCCATTATGCATCCGCTACGCATCCGCTACACATCCGTTCTGCATCCATTATGCATCCGCAATATCCGCTAGGCATCCGCTGCGCATCCGCGCAACTCGCATCCGCTCGGACACAGGGAGGAAGCAGAACGGATGCAGAACGGATGCAGAACGGATGCAGAATGGATGCAGCACAGAAAGAAAGTGTTTAAAATGGAAAAAACGTTCGAAGAGAGGACCTATCTCGGATATTAAGGATGTCTACAGGATGCCTAGAGGATGCCTAGAGGATGCAAAGGGACACCTATACTGCCTATAAAAAGGGGGAGCAACACATCTGGATCTCACTTTCAGAACAGCAGCCCTGCGGTGTGGACCTCTGCAGCCTTCATCTGCCTCTTCCTCTTCCACAGCATCCAGTCATGTCCACCATGGATCGTAATATGGTCCTTTTGGCAACCACCATCCTTCTGCAACAGTGCGAAGCCATCTAAAGGCTCTGTGAACTCTACTACGGGAAGAAAAAGGGGCGGCCAAGAAGCGTCTGGGTACGAAGATGGTTCGCCAGAAGAGCAGAGGACAGACTGTACAACAAGCTGATGGTGGAGCTCAGGAATGAAGACACTCGGGCATTCCAGAACTTCATGAGGATGCTTCCAGCCATGTTTGATGAACTTGTGCAGCGCCTGACACCCAGGTTGACCAAGACAAACACCAACTTCCGGCCCAGCCTGGAACCTGGGCTCAAGGGGGCACTCACTCTGCACTACCTGGCTTCAGGGACCACCTACAGGAGCATGCAGTACGGCTGGAGGGTGCCACACAACACCATCAGCATTGTGGTCAGAGAAGTGGTGCAGGCCATCATCGAAGAATACAAGGAGGAGCTCCTCCAGTGCCCCTCCACTGAAGAAGGATGGAAGAAAGTTGCAGAGCAGTGGTATCAGAGGTGGAACTTCCCACACAGGCGTTGGATCCATTGATGACAAGCACGTGGCCTGCAAAGTGCCAGCCAAGTCGGGGTCCACTTATTTCAACTCCAAGGGCTTCTTCAGCATCATCCTCTTCGCCATGGTCGATGCTGACTACAAGTTCATGTAAATCGATGCTTCAGGCAATGGCTCATCTTCAGATGCCCAGATATACAACGCCAGTCACCTCAAGGTGGAGCTGGAACGCAACCTCATCGTGGGCTTCCCAGATCCAGACCCCCTGCGCAACGACACGCAAGATGTGCCCTACTTCATCATGAGGGATGACACCTTCTCCCTCACAACCTACCTCATGAAGCCATACACCTCCAAATACCTCACCCGTGAAGAGAGGATCTTCAACTACAGGCTGTCCAGGGCAAGGCGGGTGGTGGAGAACGCCTTTGGCATCCTGGCCAACAGGTTCCAGGTACTTCTCAGCACCATGCAGCATCACCCACAGACCGTGAGGAGGATCATGGAAGCTTGCTGCATCCTGCACAATCTCATGTGCACCCGCTACCCAGTCTTGCAGAACAGGCTCGTGGACCTCCAGCAAGGCAATGGGGACATGGAGCCTGGGGAATGGAGGCAAGGGAGAAACCTGATAGACACTTAGGATGTGCAAGGCCCCAACAGAGCCTCATGTGAAGGGAAGAAGCAGCACAACCTCCTGAAACACTGGTGCAGCTCCCCAGCTGGAGCGGTGGAGTGGCAAGACAGGATGATAGATGCTTAATGGATGCTTCCTTCAGTCTGTCTCATCACACTGATGAGATTGGGCCATGTATGTTGAGTGGCCCTACAATAAACAGGGCATTTAATAAAGAGTTGTGTTTATGTTGAGATGTGTGGATGATTGATTATATTGTTATTGATAATAAAGGGTCATAGGTGTGGCACCTGGGAGGGTGGACCATACAGTCCCACTATTCTTGCACTGGAGGTTTATCTATCCCACAGCTATTACCACAGGTAGACCTGCCCATCCCACAGGTATCCCTGCCCATCCCACAGGTATCCCTGCCCATCCCACAGCTATCTCAACCCATCCCACAGCTATCTTAACCCATCCCACAAGCATGCAAAGGCTTAAACCATTTCTAAAAAGTTTCCAGCAAGACTTTATTAAAAAAAAGAAATGAAGCAAGTGTGTGAATCAAAAATAGACTTTATTAACAACAAGCTATAAGACAAAAATGAGTCTCTGGCACTCCTCTTCGTCGCTCAGTCTCAGGGGTGAAGGGTCCAGGTGCTGTGGACATGGCTGGTTCCTCCAGAAGCAGAAGCAGCAGAAGCCCCAGCCCCAGAAGAGCGAGCCCATGCTGCAGAAGCCCCAGCAGAACCAGAGTGAGGGCCAGGGGGCGGGATGGTAGCCCTGTCCCTCTTGCAAGGGCTGGCAGCAGATGGCTGAGGCTTGCTGTGCTTCTGCATGGTTGTGGGGTTGCTGGCTGGCAGGGAGGCTGGCAGGCACCAAGGCTGGCAGGAAGGCTGGCAGGGAGGAAGGCACCAAGGCTGGCAGGGAGGCTGGCAGGGAGGCAGGCACCAAGGCTGGCAGGCAGGCATGCACCAAGGCTGACAGGAAGGCTGGCAGGCAGGCAGGCACCAAGGCTGGCAGGAAGGCTGGCACCAAGGCTGGCAGGAAGGCTGGCAGGGAGGCTGACAGGGAGGCAGGCACCAAGGCTGGCCGGAAGGCTGGCAGGCAGGCAGGCACCAAGGCTGGCAGGCAGACATCAACCAAGGCTGGCAGGAAGGCAGGCAGCAAGGCTGTCAGGCAGACAGGCTGTCAGGCAGACTGGCTGGCACGAAGGCTGGCAGGCAGGCAGGCAGCAAGGCTGGCAGGGAGGCTGGCAGGGAGGCTGGCAGGGAGGCTGGCAGGGAGGCTGGCAGGGAGGCTGGCAGGGAGGCTGGCAGCAAGGCCTGCAGGCAGGCCTGCAGGCAGGGCAGGGAAGGCTGTCAATTCATCCGGCAGCAGGTCTTTCCTCTGAATGGTGACCTGCTTCCGAGCTGCTTCCCTTTATATCCGCGGAGCTTATGCAATGCATCCTCCCCGCATGCGCAATTAACGCCAGGCATCCGTTAGGCTTCCGCTGTGCATCTGCTAGGCTTCCGCTGTGCATCCGCTTCATCCGCTGTGCATCCACTGTGCATCCGTTGTATCTGTTCCGCATCCACTTTGCTGCGCCCCCCCGGAAGCCTGGCGGATGTGCCATCCACTCCCATCTGCTTCCATCCGCTGGGCTTCCGTTCCGCATCCGCTTTCCATCCGCTCTGCGTCCTCCTCGTGTCCATGTTATCCGCTCTGGTTATGCAAATTTTTGCCCCTTTTGAGTGCGTATAACAACGGATGGAACATTTTGCTCGTCCGTTGTGTCCGTTTTGCATCCGTTGGGCAGTGTGACAGAGCCTTCACATTGCGTGACTTTACTCCAATAGATTCGAACCATAACATTTCACCAAGAAAAGAATTTTGAAAGTGTAACTTAATGGAAAGAGGAAGAGAAAAACACAGGAAGAAGAATTTCATTGCTGTTGCCTAAATATACAATAAAGACAGCAATTCTTCTAAAACAGGGGTTTCCAAACTTGGCAACTTTAAAACTTGTGGACTTCATCTCCCAGAATTCTCCAGCCAGCTATATCTTAAAATTGCCAGGTTTGGGGACCCCTGCTCTAAAATATCAATGTGATATTTTAGAGGAATTGCTATTTTTGGTACTACATAACAAACTACCATCTCTTTAAAGGGCCATTGATTGTGCAGTATATATTGTATTTAATGCATCCAGAGGCCAATACATATGCTATGGAGTAACTCTTTCTCGGGGGAAAAAGTATCTGAGTAAGAAATATGACTTTGAAATAAACACTGAAAGATTTAGCTTAACTTCCATGGATGGCAACAACTTCCAAAGCTGTGCTTTCTATTTAAAGATGACTCCCTGCTGACAGCTTAGAGAAAACAAACTCTCACAAAAGTGATTCACTCTCATTATTAGGCTATTAAGAGTATGTTTGAACATGATCAGCATTATTCTTTACAAATGCAACTTGATAATATGACTCCTAAACTCTATTATAAATGCCACCGTATATATTGCTGTGGAATTAAGAATATCCTTTAATGCACATTTGATACTGACATCATAACTGGAATTCTCATTTTGAACAACAGAGTCAAGCAATGCATGAAATGTCTGCTTACTTTCAGAATTGCATGCTTTACGTGTGTATGTTGAAATTTATGGTTGCAAAATTCCCCCATATACTTTTCATTCATAGCTACTTTTTAAAAGGTTTTCTGTTGTATTTTCAATGAGCTCATCCATAATTAGTTCAAGAGGAGAAAACACCCTGAAGGTCTTTGAAAAGTCTGATCTTATGGGAGATGACCAGACTAAGCCTGATGGTGGGGTCAAATGCATCATCAATTTGGAATTGCTATGTTTCTGCAAGAGACAATAGTCCAGCCCTCTTGAATAAAGCAATAATTTGCCTTAACCATGAATAGATTAAACACTTGTGTGTAGGTTGCATGTGATAAACTTTGTGCTTTGAAGCTTTGAAGTGTTTGAACTAAACACCCGTACCTGGTTATTGGCTCCTGACAGATCTATGCCTATTTTAAACAATGAATGGACAGCTCGTACAAAGACTGAGAGAAATAAAGATGGATTTTTTTAAAGGTAGAAAATAGTACCATGATGTGAATAGAGATCTGTTAAAATTTAAATAGGGTAGAATTTTCATTTTTAAAAGAACTTTCCACACCCTACTTCTTCCTTGTCAGCAGTCAGAAATCCATCTATGCTGGCTAATCACATCAGCATATTTACAATCTCTACATCCTATACCAAAGAACTGAAATGATATTTATGTTCTAAATTGTTTCTCCTTTTGAAGGCTCCCTTCTCTCTCTCCATATTCCCTCAAACTTTTCATTGGCCATGAAAGGTTTAAAACTTTCCTAAGATAATATCCAATGGTCTGTTGTTCCCTGGAATCCCATCACCTAACCAGATCTTTAGGGCATCAAAAGTAATGGAGCTGACCTAACAGTCAGAAAGGTTGTGTTTCATAATCTACACACACACACACACACACCTCTGTCTCCCCCTCCCCTCCATATTCCATCAATTTTGAGCAGTCAAGAAAAAAAAAGTGGTATTTATAGAAGTAGTGGTGCCAAGTAACAACACCAGGAAGGAGTATGAGAAGCTACAGATGTACCAAAGCCTGAAAGAGAAAGTGGACATGATATAGAAAATAAAGACTAAAGTAGTACCAATAGTAGTAGGAGCCTAGTTGGGTCTGTGACTCCTAAACTGGAAGACTGATCACAAGAGATCTCAAGAACAACATCAGAGCTGTCTGTCCAAAAGAGTGTGGTGCTAAGATCCTGCACAAAACCATCAAATTCTCAAGCTTCTAGTGGATTGAGGAAGCAGACATCATCCTTAAAGAATGAGAAGGGAATGAATGAATGAATAAATATATCCATATGTATGTACACACAGAGATATACATAACGTTACATTATTCCTATATGTATACATATAGGAATATACATAACATACATTATTCCTATATGTATCTGTGGGAGAAAGAAGTAAATGAATCATTCTTTGACATGAGCAACGAAGCTCTGGGATTGATTTCACTATAATTGTTTGTTACCGAGGAACAAAGCAGATTTCAGACAGCAGCAATGGAGTCACCTCTGAACAAATGTGAATGAAACAAAATCACCTGCCAATCTCCAAGGATTAGTCTCAATAAAGTGGTATGCATTCCACGAACTTGACTAGAATGCAAAGTATAGGCATTTATAACAAATAAGCTTTCCCCCCCGCCCCTTTTGTGCTTTATGGAATAAAATGGTAGATTCACTTTTGACTGACTGATTCATTATTTTCCTTCCTAATCCCCTTCTTCCACCCTCAAAGCACAGTTTATCTGACAAATCTACTGCAGGTAAGTTAAGTTAAAATGAGCTTCCCTTCTGAAGTTCAGGCTTGTACTAATACTATGGAGGGAGCCATTATAAGGGTTAACCCCAGAGATGGAGTTGCTCTTGGCGTCCATACTTTCAGTGGGAAGACAATGAAATGTCAAGGGCTTAAAGTCCCCCACAGAACAGCAGAATGATAGTTTTGAATTCTTCCAGTGTAGTGGAAAGTTAAATCTAAAAGGAGGGCAATGGAGGACATTGATTGAACCTTCATATTTCATATATCACATAATCCTAATTTGGATCTTGCTGTTAGCCTTGGCATAAGCAAACTCAGCTAGGACTATTGATGCCCGAGGTGAAGATAGTTATCTCCTCTGTATGTTCAGATGATGGATGGTTTAGCCACTAAATCTTTCTTCAGCACTAGATCCAATCAGGGAGCTACATAGTCTTCTGCATCAGAAGACAGTTAACCAAATTTAGGAGGTTTAGAAAAGACTCCAAGAACCATATCTTTCTTTCCCACCTTCCAGTATCTTCAGCCAAACTCTGCTGAATGGCAGGGACCTCTGAAACTAAACATCTACACAGAATTAGTTTAATATATAAAAGCTGAATTCCAATTTCAATTGAAGCAGAAATTGAAGTAGTGCAATGACTATATGAAGATTATTTTAAAGAAAAATCTCAATGTTGACTTTGCTAAGTATAATGCTTTTGGAACATTTCTTCTGACACAGAAATAGAAGTACTGATAGTTATCGGCTATTTGTTTCAGAAATCTGGGTGAATTTGTAAATATCAGGTTTGTTCGGCTTGTTACTTTCTATTCTTAAAGTTGGTTTATCCTTTACCATATAAGGAAAGATCACACTGAAATTTGTGTGTTTTTAGCATATGTTCAGGTTGGACATCATAAATTTTGCAAACATTTCCTCTACTGTAACACCTGTTCATGCATATGTAATGCTCATCAATACTTGTATTGATGATTTTTTTTGCATGCAAACCTAAACCAAAACAATGTATCCCTTCCAAATATTATAATTCTACAAATATTATAAATCAGATACTGTATAAACCACCATTTATAATATTATAAATCAGCTATAAACACCCCAGCTCCCATCCTTTAAAGAAAAGAAACTTAAGTTATTCCGAACATTTCAGTACTCATTTAAGAAAGGGTGCAACATTGCATATCTCTTTTAATTTGGAAATAGATACTGATGATATTGAACAAAGAACTGATTACTCTGAAAAACATGTCCCAAAAAATTGTCAGAAAAATAGATTGGAGTACCTCTTTTGCCATCTTTAAAATGGGAATCAAATTATCAAGAGGAGAACTCAGAAATCAAAACAGTGCCTCTTTCTTGTAAGAGGGGAAAGGAAAGGCAGAGGGGAAGGAAAAGGGGGAGGAGAAAGAGAGGAAGAGGAGGAGAAGGAGGAAGAAGATTTTCATTAAAAAATATTTGTAATACTGTAAATGCTGAGGGATATATGCAGTTCCATCATAACAGCTTAAATATGTGAGGCTAGATATATCGATCTCGACTCATTCTAGCAAACGGATTGCTCATTGAAGTAGGCAAATATGGCATTTTATTTATTTTATCATTTGCTGTAGAATTATTAGCACATCATTAACAAGAGCTTACTTTTTAATCTATTATTTGATGCAAATTCTTTATCAATAGGAAATAAATTCCAAAGTTTTACAAAAGTTTGTTCTGGTATCTCAGTGCAGATACTAAAAGAAGACTCCCTATATAAAGCAGTCCTTTACATAAACACTTTTCCCCTGGAATTCCAAAATACTATATTTGGGATATTTTAAGACATTAGGTAGGTATTTTGCCCATGTAAATATAAATTCTGGAATTCCTTCAAAAGTGAAGCAAATGCAGAGTGAAGAAAACTAAAATACTTCTGATAGTATTTGGTAGAATGGTTTCAAGGAATTTTTCACAAGCCAGTTTTTAGGTCCATTTTGCATGTAATATTGGATGATTCATCATCAGTAGAAGGATACTAATGGCAGGAACAATTTTGTACCTCAACTATTATAGTGTAAGAGGGCTCTGCAAGCTTGACATGGGTGATTTGCTTCAAAGAAGCTTCAATCATCATGGCCTTTGAAGTGCCTCACCAAGAAACAGTCTCCTGGCAGAAGTAGGTCTCTATATTCACATCTCTTAGGGGCTACTTCTCCATAAATCTATCATTTCCCCATTTTTGTGTTTGATGTTGTCTCTGAAATCCTTCTTCTTTTATAGTTTATGTGACATTTCTGTAGGATGGCTTGTTTTCACTCTTGGTGACCTTGTTGTTAATTTAAAATCAATGCCATAAAGAATAGTGAACTTTTCATCTTCTACTTTCTAAGCCTCTCAGTCACACTCGGGTTGCACCCCCGCCCAACAAATATTCCTACTCCTTTCCTCTCATATTTTATTTATTTATTTATTCATATGTCATATTTCTTAACTGCACGTCTCCCTCCAGGGTAAATGACTTCTGGTATCCCATAGACCAGGGGTCCCCAAACTTGGCAATTTTAAGACTTGTGGACTTCAACTCCCAGAATTATCCAGCCAGCTATGTTGGAGTCTTAAAGTTGCCAAATTTGAAGACCTCTGCCATAGACTTAATGTACAAAGTTCAAGCAGAAATCTGAAGTAGTCCTGTGCCTCCAAAATTTGCTTTGTGTCATTTTGACATTCTAAACTCACTACTCCTTGGGTATTTTATAGCATGTATAGCACTAACTACTCAGAAGTATCTTCCTGCTCTTGGAACTCAAGAGAAGTTTCAAAATGAGTCAAAGCCAAGTAATATAGCTGCTTTACTTTTGGAAATGAAATGACATGATGCTTCGTGGAGCAGCTTTGAAGGGATGCTTCACTCAAAACACTGCAGAAACAAACCATGACTTTTCATTGGCCTGGTCTGGCTGGCAAAGTGTTAAATAGTTCTTCTGGAGGATAAAAATGGTCATAGGTAAAAACCTGCTACAAAGTTAAGTTGTAAAAATATCAATAGCAATGTCATTTAGATTTATATACCACTCCATAGTGCTTTACAGCAAGGGTCACAAAACTTTTGGACCTCAGGGACCACCAAACTCATAATTTTAAATCCCGTGGACCACTAATATGAATTTTGACTGATGGTCACTTGCTGACGTTGGTGGGAAAGTCAGTCCCATATTCCAGGGCTGCAGTAGTCACAGGACTGGCCCTTTTGTCATCCCGGATCAGCTGCTCCTCCACTTGGGTGCACTGGCCTACCATGGACTGGAGGAGCTGCTCTGGGATGACCAAAGGGCCAGTCTTGTGATGACTGCAGCTCTGGAATAAGGGATCAACTTTTCCATGAATGTCAGCAAGTCATCCTCCCCCGCTGTTGGGTCCTACCTTCTAGTTAGAGCTTGCATGGCTCTACTCAAGGTAATGTTTGTGCTTGGTCGAAGGGTGGGACCAGTGGGTAGGTGGGCCTTGTAGGCAGCACAACCTTGTGTTCCCATGCAGCCTGGATTAATTGCTCTGGGGGCACATTTCTCTGCAAATCACTAAAATTTTCTCACGGACCACCAGTGGTCCCCAGCCTACCAGTTGGTGACCACTGCTTTACAACACTTTCTGAATGACTTACAAATGTCAGCATTTTGCCCCCAACAATCTGGGTCTTTGTTTTATTGATCTCAGAAGAATGGAAGGCTGAGTCAATCTCATCAGGATCAAACTCTTGGCTATGGGCAGAGGTAGCTTGCAATACTGCATTCTAACCACTGTGCCACCCATTCCTTAAAGTAGTATTACACAAGTAGGAATGTGTCCTAACTCATGTATTAGGGAAAAAGGTTTTCATATATTAGCACACATTAGCAGAAGTACATCTGAATATTTATACATCTGTTGTGTTAAATAATAACTTGTTCATAAAAGAAGAAGAATAAATTTCCAATTTAGACATAAACATGTCTAAAAAAAAAAAAAAAAGAATAGAGTCCTTGACTGGAATCAGGTAAGTAAAAACTCACATTTATCTTGTTTCATATTTTCACTCTGATGGAAAGATTATCAGAGTTCTCTGCGTTTCATGACAGAGTCTATTATCTTCGTGTTTCTTTGTATAGGCATGGTGAAAGCTCAAGTTTTTATTCCCTAAATTCTTTGGTGGCATTGAAGAAAAAAAAAAAAAGGGGGGGGGGAGGTTGACACTCAAATTCAGAATCCTCAGAGTGTGCAATTTCCTAATTAATCAACTTGCACTCCATGGTTAATATTTAAAAAAAAACATTTGATCTGGCATGGCTGACCACTTTGTTGCTATGACATTAAAAATATAAACAACATGGATATACATACTTCCATATGAAAATACACATTCAGATGCTGTATATGTGGGAAACAATAGCATATGCTGTATATGTGGGAAACAATACTTCAGCAAACTACTTATGCATTCATTTAAAAGCTGAAACAGATTTGCTTTACCTGACAGGTAAAGTAACAATGGGAAATATTTCCCAGAAGGTGTTGGTAGCCTAGAGTTGTGAAAAAATGTTGTTTATACAGTTGAATAATAATCAAGATCACTTATGTGGTAACCTTATAACAAAGGAGTTGTGTGGCACTTACTATAATTATATTTGCCGTGAAGCCCTATACAAATGAAGTAGGAGTTATAATAATTGCCTTTCAGTTTAGTAAATGAGTAGGATGTTCACAAGCCCATTTCTTTGAATACCTTCATAAATGTAGGAAAAAGCTAGGCATGCATTTTTATATTTTCAAGTCCCATACAGGTTGCTATATCACAAGTTGGGTCCTAGTGACTTGGAACAAGAAAAACAAATTTGCTATATTCATATGCGTCTGGCAACTTTCTACACTGACCTTGGGACAGCAATAATTCATTTACAATAACAGCATTATATAAACTGCTGACTGTTTTATTCCCCCCAAAGAAACTTCATGTCCTATAACTGTTTCTCTGCTCTTCTTTTTTCTATTGGCTCCTCTTCCTAGTCACTGAATAGGGTTACATTTCACTAAACAACAAGCAAACACTATTGTTGAGTTGAATAGGATGCCCAAGAGTTGCTCATAATTTTATTTGGCAAAGATTCTTCCCTCTCTCCCCATTGCCATGGGGAAGAGGAATATAGGGAGAGGAGAGGAAATTCAAAGTCAATTAATCAAATCCTACCGAATGTAGGCTACACGACTTCCTAAAGATAAAGGTAAAGATTTCCTCTGTCCAATCATGTTTGATTCTAGGGGGCAGTGCTCAACTCCATTTCCTAGTTGAGGGAGTCTGCACTGTCCAAAGACATGGTCATTTGGCCAGAATGACTATATGCCGAGATGCCCAGAATGCTGATACCTTCCCACCAAAGTGGTATCTATTTATCTACTCACATTTGTATGTTTTTTGAATTGTTAGGTTGGCCAGAGCTAAGGAAGGAACAGGAGCTCACCCTGTCATGCGGCACTTAGATCTTGAACCCAGGTTTTCAGCTTTCCAACAGACAAGTTCAACATCTTTAATAACTAAACCAAGGGTGTTCAAACTAGACTAGTTTAAGACTTGTGGACTTCAACTCCCAGAATTCCTGAGCTAACATGACTGGAGGAGGAATTATGGGAGTTGAAGTCCACAAGTCTTAAAGCTGTTGAGTTTGAAGATCCCTGCACTAAACTATTGTGCTATTCCATATCCTGACATAAAATATCCTACTGTTCAGAAGGTCCTACTTCTGACCTTCTATTCTACTATCCTCTAAGGTCCTACTATTATCTAAAGCAGTGGTGGCTAACCTTTTCGGCTCTTCTACTGAAAATTGTACACGTGCTCACTGCTAGCATCCAGAAAGCAATGCACGCTGTCCCCTAATGCCCCTTGCGCATGCATGCATGACCCCTCCACATGTCATGCGCCTCTGTGCATGTGCATGTGAAACCCCCCATATGCGCCGAACATATCTGTGATGCACACACATCTCCCATGTCCCCCACCCCCGCAAATGCATGCCAGATAACCGACAGTCAGCTGTTGGATGGGTGGCATGTGCATATGCACAGTGGGTCTCTTCTGGGCGACCTCTTGCATGCTGGAAGAAGTGGCTTTGCATGCCACTTCCAGCATGTGTGCCATAGGTTCGCCATCATAAATCTAAAAGAAAGACCTGGTTTTCAGTTAAAAAAAAAAGTGCATATTTTTTTAATATCAATTTTCCAGGTGTTGATTTAACTAACCTTTGATATCTGGGCATAGTCTGAAATCTGTACAGCTTTATTTGTTGTTGTTTCAAAGAGCACAATTAGTACTAATAGGTGAAAACTGCAGCCAATCTTTTGCACAAGGAGCTAACTCCTTTGTACAATGCATGTTCTACATGGAAAAGATTCCAAGTTCAATCCTCATTAGATTTGGCTGTGAAAGGCTTCTATCGTAACAATGGAAAGCTGCCGACAACATGCTATGTCGAGCCTAATATACTGTTTAGTAAATCTTTGTATGAGACAGCTTGATCACTTCCTCTATTCTTTGAATGTACTTCTTTGGAGAGAACAAAAGTTCCTTTTCAACATCTTGAAAAGACCATTCCAAATGTTTACCAATCAGGTGTACCTAAACCATGCCATTTAAAGGTTAAAACTGCACTGGTCCCTGACCCTGGTGGATGTAATAATTTGCACTCTGGGTGCCTGAAAGTGTTTATTGACCCATTAGACCTAATTATAAGTATCCATTGCTCAGGGAGTCCTGAGGCAATATTATTCTCTCTCTCCCCACTCTCCATCCAGCACTGTCTCTATTGAAATGAAAAAGGAACTCTCCATCCCATAATCATAGCAAAGTCATTTATAAGGTCAACTGAACAAATCCTGAAAGTACAAAGGAATGAGTTTCATTCTGTATTTCAATCAAGCCAAAAGCAAATAATAATAGCAATTGTTCAGTTGCTATCCTTTGTTCCATCATTATTTATCTATCAAAGTATCAGATATCCAAAAAAAACCACACACATGAAATTATTTTGCTTTGTGTGACTGGCACAGAGTGGTGATTAAAAAAAAAAACAATTTCCAAGTTAGGATTTCAAAATTTTGAAATATCTGAAGGGAAAAATAGAAATGAAGTGATGATCCTCTAATCTAGCAGAACAGAATGTATACTGGCATTTTTAAAAAAATATTGCAGCTTTAGGTGGATATTGAATTCCACCAAACATCAAGTTCCAGTCAATTTCAAACAGGATAAACAAAATAAAATCTGTTTTCAACAAGTAATTAACAGATTAAATCAAATTAAGATCATAGTTCCAATAAATCAACAATTAGTACAAAATCAAGCAAGTGATAGGTAACAATGTCCATAACTCTATATAGGTTTCTCTATATAAATGGTCCTTGACTTCTGAGCACAACTGAGCCCAATATTTCTGTTGTGAAGTGAGTCTTTGCAGTTGTTAAGTAAACAACACAGATTGTTTAAGTGACTCTGGCTTCTCCATTGAGTTTGCTTTCTCAGACAGTTGCAAAAGACATTCATATGACCCTGGGACACTGCAACCATCATAAATATGAATCAGTTGCCAAACATCAGAAATTTTATCACTTGTAGGAGATGCTACAATGGTCATAAGTGTAAAAATCAGTCATAAGTCACTTTTTTCAATGGGGTTGTAAGTGAACTGTTGTAAGTGAAGGACTACCTATAATTGAATGGCAGATAGTCTCACCTTTGTAGAGCTGGAGCAAGATTGAGCTGATGGATTTATTTTTGCCAAGAAAAAGAAAATCAAGAAGCATAAATGGATTGGGGGAAAAAAATCCTCTTTGGCCCAAGCCAAAATATCATTAATGATATTTTTGTCACATGAGCATCTCTGGATGGGGTGACCTACATCAAGAGAGGGAAAGACCTATGCATATTCTCCCTCTGTATTTTCAGCGCAAAACATGTTTTTAACCATCTGTATCTTCACCAGTTACACACTTAACACTTTTGCAGAAGACTCAGGCTTTGACCTTTTGGAAAAGATGTTAAGACAAAAGTGTGAAGACAAAGGTGTGAAGAAATTGTCAATTTCTATTTTACTTATTAGACGATAAAATGTGTTAAACCATCTTTTAGCCTTGGATTGTAGGTGTGTAAGATGACTGGGATATGCAAAAATGGGACCTATAGGTAAATGATTTTAAAAGTACAACAAATAAAAATAAATAAATCAGAGGGAAAACAAGCCTTGTTGAAAAAAGTTCAGTATGAATTCCACCAAGATAAATCTTCCTATAGGAATCTATATAGAATCTATATAGAAGGTTGAGGGTTGGTAATCAAGGGTCAACATGGAAATTTAAGCCCCATCTCTTTGTAATATGTGTCACTTGCATTACAAGTGGTACGAGTCTCCGTTTAGGTTTTTTTAAGGCTTCTGAGCTTCTCTTTGATAGCTCTGTGTTCTTATATTCAGAACCATTGCCCACGGTAATTAAATATTGTGTTATCCAGGAGAATGGTCCCATTCTGGATTGTATCTGATCTCCATGAAAGGTTCTATATAAATAACAGATACAATAAATAATAGCTTCTATATCAGTCCATAATGCAGTGAAGTAAGGAAATACAGCACAATAAAGGAGGAAGTGTCAGGTGCGAGAAAGCCAAGAATGAGAAAAGGAATTGTTCCAAGCAATTTCTGTGTTGTTGTTTTCCTAGAGACAGGAACCTTGCCAGACTAAAGCAAGTTCTGTATAACTATCAGATAAATGCTGTGAAGAATTAGAAAAGATCCTTTTGGGTCTCTTCTTTCATACCAACAATTCAATACCGATCTGTCTCTTTGCTTCTCCTTCCCTTCAGTATCTCAGCATCAGATTCCACCACAGGCAGGTCTCATAGTAGCACTAGAGCATTTTTTTTTTTTACTTTGGCATATTCTATTATTTTGCATATGTACAAGTTGGTGTCCCCTTTTCTGTCTACATATATAAATGTGCTTCCCTGGAAATAGGATTCAACTCAGTACAATTATTGAAATACCAAGATAGCATAGCAGGCTCAAGATTGACAGTGTGCTGGAGATATTACTGATCTCCCCCCCCCCCAAAAAAAAAAAAGAAAAAAAGAAATGAGGACAATGACCAGATAAATAGCTTTCTACACACCTTCACTTTCCCCAACAGTGGTGATCAGGAAGAGCTCATTAAACAACTTGAAATCCTCAATTATTTGGACTTAATCTGGAGCCATCTGTATGCAAGATATATACAACAGTATGAATGTCAAAGAGAAGAATGAAAGATTCTATTGTGGGAGGCATCAGTGACTTTGTTGTAATATATCTGTTATAAATCCACTGATGCAAATCATACCTATCTAAGGGATAGTTGGAGATGTGAGAAAGTAATTTTCTCAATTATGACCAATGGAATTTTCTAGGCAATGAATTGAGCATTGGAAAGTAGAGAGTGACTTAAATTGGAGAACATAGTTATGCTCTGGGGGTTAAACTATTTTATGAGAACAATGAGCTGGCTTGGACAGCTAACTTTCTCCCCCCCCCCCTTTTTTTTTTTCTTTTTAATTGCCTAGGTATTTCTATTTAATGTGCTCCATCCTAGTTATAGTGCCAAAAGAAAACAACATTCAGTGGCCTTTGTGCCAGAGTATAAATAGATAAACCATATACAAGAGTATTTTATGATGTTTGCCACAAAGTTAGGGGGCTGTTAGGAACAATTACCAATGTTTCTAAAGCAAGGAACAGATTTTTAATGAGGTGTAAGTAGCTTTTTCTTCTATAAATGTTTGTAGCTTTAAAAACAAAGTATTTACTGGCTAGTTTCATGTTAATAAAATTGACTCACTGCTCCAAACTTTTTTTACACACTTGCTAATAAAACAGACACACTGTCAAAGCAACAGAAATATAGTGAAATATCTATACAAGAATGAGAGCATAGCTAATTTTGCAAAAATAAGGATGCTTTATTTAATAGTCGGAAAAGGCTGTTAATATAGCAACTACAAATAATATAGAGGCATTCCAATACAAGTGTGATTTACATAGTAAGTTTACATCTTTCTTTGTTCTGAATATATTTCATTGAATATATTTCACTGTGAATGGTCCCGAGATGAGCTGTAGTGATACCAAGAGAAAAGTCGGTAAAAATACTTCAAAAGTACAATAAAATTGTAAAGACAAAAAATGGATCTCCCCTTCAATAACAATAAGAGCCAGTATGATTTAGTGCAAGGGTCTTCAAACTTGGCAAGTTTAAGACTTGTGGACTTCAACTCCCAGAATTCCTTAGCTAACATGATTGGAGGAAGAATTCTGGGAGCTGAAGTCCACAAGTCTTAAAGCTGTAAAATTTGAAAACCCCTGATTTAGTGGCTAAGGCAGCAGGATACAAATGGGAGACTGTGAATTCTAGCCCTGTCACAGCCTTGAAAGCCAGCTGGATGACTTTAGGCCAGTCACCCTCTTCCACACCAACTCACCTCACAGGTTGTAGCTATGGGAAAAATAGGAGGAGGGAACAGTGTTGGATATATTAGCTGCCTTGGGTCATTTGTAAAAATTATAAAGTTGGTGTCTGTCTCTCCTTGAAACAGACCCTTCTCGACCCAATGTTAGAAATTTGTTCTTGTATTGTCTAGGGGATGGCTCCTCATACATCACTTCTCAGGTTTCCAAATTTTTTTAAGAGCTGTAACCATCAGAGATGAACACTGTAATTCCTCTTAGTCAAGTTTTTGGTGACCAATTGTTCATGATTAATTTTCCCATGTTCTTCTTTTGTTTTGGCCTGTGACTGCAAATAAAGTATTATTATAAAGTTGGTGTCAACCCTGAAGCTGGCCTGGCTGAAGCCACCTTGGAGCTTCACTGCTGCCACACTGGAGCTGAGGGATGGGGAGGAGGGATTAGAGAAAGCTGGGGTTGTGTAGTCAAAATGAAATACTTTCTCTTGAGAACCAAGGACGTTCTCAAACTTGGTCGGAGGAAGGAGGAGTGATGTCACCAGACCATCAGACAGTGCCTTGATTGGACCGTGTGACTGACTTATTGGGGTTAAGGGAAAAACTTTTACTTTGAATTAGGTGAAAAACCATGGGACCTTTCAGAGTCGGTTTTCACCAGATCTGTGCCAATATGATATTTCCAATAAAGCTATTCTTTGAGGAATCTACTTGCCTTGGAGTGTTGCTTGATATGGATATATTATTTGGAACCCTGATAGCTGGGATACAAGGAAATAGCTAAGTAAATAAGAAAGTAAGTAAGAAAGTAAGCAATCAATCAATCAATAAACTTCCCATTATAAATTGGCCAATCAGCAAGAATTAGTGCATTTGGAGCAGGATATTTTTATTCACTTTTCTTTGCAGCAGACTTCAAGAATGTAGCTTGTCTCAAGGTACAGACTGTCTGAGGACAAGCATAGCCCAGGACTGAATATCAAAGGGTACACAAATGCAACCCCAATGGACAAAGCAATCCTGATATGATTATGCAGCACATGTAATGTTTAAACCACCATATTATTTTATACATAAAAATGTAAAAGAGCCCAAAAGATTTTGATGAGTGTTTGGCGCTGGTTGTTAAGACAAACAAATAAGTGAAAAAGTATCTGGAACTAACCCAGGAAATTGTATGATTTCTTTGCTTCTGACCTCATTGCCGAGGATTTAAGGAAGATGTCCATGCCTAAGCTAAAGTTATAAGGCTAACAAACAAATGAAAAAATAACAAGATACAGGAATACAGAATCATGCATGAAGTGAAATGTGTAGAAGGAGAGAATATCATTCTTGCAACATTATCCTGGGACACATATATTTCCCTACATCTGCAATATCATTCATTTTGTCATAATGTAGCTTTGTTTGTTTACTTTTTTTTTAATTGAATGTTCAGGATTGATTAAAGGAAGGACTTTGTTAAAAAGTGCACAGTTAAACTAGAATTTAAGATCATCAATGAGTTAAGTGGCATTAAAAGAAAGCTGGACAAATGTTTCGACAATTCATAGATATTAAAGTTGATGGTTGCTTTCATTTTGTTAAATTACAAACAGGATGATACCAATACTGAATGTGACTGTGTATCTTTCCCAAGGTATGTATCCTGAGTTACCTTCTCAGCCTTTTTTTTTCATATAATGGACTTCTTGCAACCCTGTTTTCTTAGTGAAGTGTTGGTGGCATCTAAGTTGTGTTTATATAATGGCCTTATATAATCCCAAGATTCTTTTTCTCAACTTGCCACTCCAACTGTCTTAGGTATGGGTGAATTCAACCCATCTAGAAGAAGGTCCCAAGCAAAAGGTTACAATAAACTGTTTCTGTACCATTGATGACTATGGGGCTGATAATTCACCTTAATCAAAAGTGACATCTCTAATGATTGAACATGGACACTTTAGGGCTAAATCTAGAGATTGTGGCCTTTTCAAAACATGTACAAATATTTGCATAAACCTTGTCTTCTGAATGTATACATTTGTGCTTCAAGCAGAATGTTCTGTTGATAAGATGAAATACTCCAAACAATCCAGAACGGCTTATATTTAGAAGCAAATAACCTCTTCTTTGTAATGGCTTTTCTATGTAATGGCTCCTTGGTTTCCCAGGCTTCAATTGCATCTAAAGGAAAGATGGCATAAATGGACTCCTTCTATAGTTTATAAAGTATGTAAATGGATGGAAAGATACATCTCAAAACATCCTATCTCACATGTGAAAAATCAAGTCCATTGGATTATAGCAGCATAAGTAGGAGAAAGAGAGGCACAAACAAGAGAGGAATCAGACTGGAGTTGTTACATTCTCGCAAATGGCCCAAATCCAGTCTGTCTTGAATTCTTATCCAGTGCCAGTTTAGAGATGACTGTTAGTTGACTAGATTCCGGGTGTGGAATTTAGTGCTGGCTGATAGTTGACTAGATTCTGCATGTAGGCATGAGCAATAAATCAGCTTAACTGAAACTTAATGCATAGTCTTGATTTTAGATGCCTTGATCTTCAAAATAAATAAATTATAATTGTTAAGCCTGGGTTCCCCAACCAGGGTTAGGTAGACAAGCTAAACAGAATGTGCAGCGTTAGTCAGATAGGCACACAGATAAATGAGTGAGCTAAGCTTGTATGTTTATTAACATACAGTAAAAATAACAGATACGCTTGTGCTATCAAGAATATATTTTATTCCAGTATAAGGTTATGGCATAGTCAAATAACAGTCCAATATTCATTTACCATGTAGTCAGCCCATTCAGGGGTATTCAGTTAGCAAAGTCCATGTAGAATATCCTATGTCAGTTCACTTACAAAATCAGTCCTTTGTTGTCTCTCCCGTTCGAGCAATGCAGTCTTGATTCCAAGCAGTAATCAGGGATCATCAAAGCCAGAGAGAGTGCGAGCAAGCTGTAGACTTGCTACTTTTAAATGGTTTTTTTTTAACCACTCCTTTAATTGCTATTTCACAGTTAAAGCTGTATACACTCTAACATACACTAACTATGATTCATAGTTATTATTTCACATAAACCAGTTAGGGTGAACAATGTTATCCCTAACAATAATGTATATGCAGTATGAAAATATTTTGAGGGGGGAAATCAAGCACTAGTAGTGGAGTACAGAAGGACCCATTTCAGGAACCAGATTTATATTGCAAGCAGCTTTCAATATAGTTAGACAACTCCTGTTCTGGAAATTTTGATACTGGAGTTCTTTTTCAAAGGTTGGAACAAAATAACCTTGGCTCAAGAAAATCTCAATTACTCTCCTTGGATCTGTAAAAGATTATATCTTTGGCAAGCTGTTTACAATCCAACTGGCACTAATTTTAAGAATATATAAAAATGAGGCTCTGTTCATTGTCTAGTACCAGTATTTTAGTTAAATAAAGATGATTTATGGAGATCATCTTTGTTTTCTATTTTTTTCCTTTATTATGTTCCCCATGAGATAATGTGTCCATGGTCTGTTAATCATGTTTGATTTTTCCTCCTTTGCTTTAATGCTCAATTATAATACCATTTAGTGGTGCTTTTGACTCATTGCTATATCATATTGAATCCCCAAAAAGCACTATTAATAGAAAGCTCAATCAACTTCTAAATGCATATATTTCCTCTAGGTACTACTCTAATTGCAATCATAGAAGACATTAGAAAAAACATGTAAGATGACAGAATACCTCTAATGTAAAGTGCCTAAGACAATGAATCAACATCTATACAATTCATCTTAAGTGCTTTTGGAATGGAAATCTATTAATCCACATATTTGCTGAATGATTCAAATTATAACAAAGGGATGTTATGCCATAATAGCTACTAATAACTTTATACCACAAAAATGAATCAAAGCAAATGCAAAGTTGAACTAAAATATTTTGGTTAGTTACATAGGATAATTTTTTTATTGCTTGGCAAAAGAAAGAAAGAGAGTGAGAGAGAGAGAAAGGAGGGAGAGAGGGAAAGAGGGAGAGATGGAGGAAGGAAGGAAGGAAGGAAGGAAGGAAGGAAGGAAGGAAGGAAGG
>BLBF01000045.1:13618179-13662410 GCA_015471245.1 Laticauda colubrina
TATATATATATATATATATATATATATATATATATATATATATATATTTGGGTTTTACTAAAAATTATTTAAATATTTATATAATATTATGTATATTATATTATTCAAATATAAAAGAATATGTCTCATATGCCTTATCAAATGAATTTGGCTGCCCAAACATTCTTAAAAACAACAAATACAAAAAAGGAAGTGGGAGTACTGAGAAGAGAAAGAAAACTCATGAATCCCTGTAATGTCAATTGTATCTTTCTAATGGTCTTCAAAAGTCATTTTAGTAACCTAAATGAGAGTCACAAAGGCATGAGAGAATGTGAATAGGGCCTTTCAATCCAGGAATGGGTACAATTAGCAGGATGGATGGATGGAAAAGCCCTCCTAGCCATGGCTATCATATGCTCTTCAAGCAAGATTTACAAAGTGTGGGTGACCTTCTAGACTGCACACCATTCCCACATCTCTCTATCCATTACCTACTCATCCATCCAAAATAGGGTGATTTCCAATCCTACATCCATTCAGTTCCTCCCCACTATCCTTCCTTCTTATAACCTCTGTGTGTTTTGTCATAGCCTAGATACTTTGACAAAACAAGCCATTTCCTTTGCCTTCAGCCATTCTTTGAAGACACTCCTTAGTAATGATTTTGGGAAATATTTGCAAATAACATCATTTGCAATTAGATTAAATTTCTCAAAATAAATAGGCAAATGCAGGTGGGATTGATCTATAGACATTGGAGAAAATTCTGGAAAAGGAGACACACACGCTCACAAACATATGCATAATACTTACATATACATACATACTTTTCTAGATCTCTTGTTATTTCTTTCTTAAAATATCTCAAGTTGTTGTACCATTCAGTAACAAACAGTTCCAGTAACTATGAATTGTTTGTGTGTGTTAGATTATTGCACATGTTAGTATAATTACAATGTGCCCATACAGAATTGAAGTAGCATTTGGCTAGTCTCTTGAAAAGATTGTTTTTGTTTTTCAAAGGTTCTTAAACTTTACAAGAGATCCAGAAAGTTCACTGTTAAATTACAGTGTCAAAGTGGAAGAGGAAGGAATAACAGAGCAATAAAACTAGAGCTGAAAGTGTATTTAGACTTCTTAAAACAAACAGAACTACTATTTTCATATACAGTACATGTATAATTTTATTCCTCAAATATATTGTTTTTCTTAAAAAAAAGAAACATCTCCAAGCCATGTTTTAAACATGATGATTATAACAATCTGAATAGGATGACAGCCACTCTTTACTCATAGGTTTTAGAAAATCATGCCATTCCCTGCTAAAGAAATATATATCGTTATCCGAAATCATCATGATAGAAGACACTACTCTCTGTCTATGATAATTACATCTCTTATTTCACAGAGCTATTTGAATTTAAGAAAGGAGCTCCAAAGATTGTATTATTTTTAAATTATGTATGCATTATCATACAAGTTCATTAGAAAATACATACCACAGTATTTTTGATGCATTGTTCCAACTTGTTCAAAGAAGGAAAGAAGGGGGGAAAATATCTATTCCATGCTATCTAACAAACTCATTTCTGGTTGTTTGTCATTTTTTGGCCCATTGCTTTATGGACAACAAGGTTGCAAATTGTTGTTTCATTTACGAGAAATATGATGCTAATGACTGAGAAAATTTGGGAAGAAAGAAAGTGTATTTGAGCTATCTAATTCTAAGAAGTTAGTATATGAAGATAATATATGTGTATTAACATAATTTCTTGATGTCATTCTGATTATGCTTAGTTTTAGAAAGGAATTGGTAATGCACTGCAGAGGGAAAAGGCTGTTATATATTTCCTATCAATTCACACTCAATTAGATGAAAGAAAATTTGCTGTCAAAATTTCTATCAAAGGAACAAATTACCTAGATTTTTGCAGCTGAAATGTATCCATCCAAAGAAGACAGCATTACCAGGATGAGCCACTTCCAACAAAAAAGTAGTTTTAAAAATATCTTCAAGAAAAATTTCTTTTCTCTTCTTTTTCCTCTTCTCTCTTCTCTTCTTTTCTCTTTCTCTTTTCCTAGCTGATGAATACCTTGAGAATAAGGTACAATGTTTTTTTGGACAAGGAAGTAAATTTTTGAGCAATTGCAAGCCCACTTGTGGCACAATGTTAACAAATATAATGTAGTTGGATTCAGAATAGTCCAGTCTCCTAGGTTTCTACATCTAAGTATGTCACCTTAGGTGGAATATACATAGGTAACAAATGGAGGGATAATTTGGAGAATCAATCTCATTTCTTTTCTGGAAGAAAAGAAGCAAGTTCACTAGAAAGCAACACTTTTTAGTATCCAGTGGAATGGCAGGATCAAATGAAATTCACTATCCATCTGAAGGTCATCTTGCTTGGCTAACTCTGAAGAAACTTAAGTGTTGCTGAAACGTGGGCAATAGAAAAGAAGGCACTTTCTCACAGTACAGAAGAAATCAATAGGTCCTTTTCCCCATCCCCTTTCTGAAAGCTTATTTCGAGTAGGCACTTCTTGGGTGAAAACAAAATATCTCAGCTAATCAATTCTGAAAAAGCCAAAGGCTAAACCAGAAGAATGGTATGCTCTGCATATAACTCACTATAGATATGAAGCAATTTCTAGTGAGGGTGATAGAGAAAGGTAACATTCTTATATTGCTATTCATGTCCACACCTGAAATAAGTGAAGAGAGTACACTGATGGCTGTCATAATATTTGAATGTGGTCTTCCACTTCATGCAGTGTGCTCTGTGTGTGTGAGAGAGAGAGAGGGAGGGAGGATGTTCCTTTTCCACCACTAGACAGAAAGCAATACTGGAAATTTCTTGGTTACTATTGTATTTGCCTTTGGGATCAGGCTAAAAATCAAGTATGTTCCTAGATGGAGCTTGTGGTACTACTACAAGGATGAAGTTTGCATAATCCTGTTTGTTACAACTGTGCAATATCCCAACGTTTTTTGAATGGTCTTATGTTTGTTTAGGAATAAAGATCTTGGAAGATGATCCTTCACCCTTCATCATTAGAGGAAGAAGAACTTCAAGGCATGATTTTGAAAACCCAAAAAAATCAAATGACTTTTGAAGGTTGTGTTTCGTTACAATGGTTTTCTGGCAATCAATATAGGAAAGCCAAATTTCAATCATATGGAGTAAATATAAGAAAGCCAAGGTAGTGCTGGTAAATGCTCCAAGTATCTTTAAAGAATTGTTGATAAGAACTGACTAATGGAAGTACACCATTTCATAGGAAGGTCAGTCAATAGGAAGAGACATAGACGTGGAAATTGGAGATCCAATGTAGCTTTGTAAAGTAGTAAATTTGCAAGACTGAGTAAACTCTCCTAGAATCTACATGTCCATTTTTGGAGTGGGAAATCTGAAAACATGCACAGATATGTTTTTGTGATAGCTAATATTAGAAAAAATAAGTCATTCTTTTAAAAGGTGCATATTGAAATAAGAACTTTCCTGGCATAAAATCCTGTACTGAGGACATTTACATAGCAAAGAGTAGCGTCAGAGAGATTTATATGTAAAAGATTTCTTAGGGAATTTACCTGAACAGCTCGTACATTAGGAAAATAATGTGTCAGATAAAAATGTGATATTATAGGAAAATCTGCAAATATAAACTGACTATATATCAAGTCAAAATTTCATATTTGTTAACTTGTCCCTTTATTCATTATATTTATATTTCCTTGCAGTTAAAGAATCTCAACAGTTCACGTCAACACAACACAATAAATTTGATAAAGCATATAGGGAATAGCAGTCAGTATGATGATCTTAGCCATTTCTCCAAAAATTCTGTGAAATAATTGAGTTTTTAATTATTTGTAGAAAGCCAATGAAATGGAGTCAGACTGTTAGAGTCAAACTGCTAGAGATTTACAGAAATGGTTCACCAATGATTTTCCATTCTCTTTTACTTCATAAAAAGGAGAAGTCACACATCAACATACATAACCATAGTTTTACTCCTTGGACTATCAGAATGTGTTTTATGAGAAGAACGCATACATCTATGATTGTTTTCCATTATAGAGACGCCAGGAAGATATGGAGTCAGGTTGCTTGCAATAATAAGCCAGAAGAATGATTCATAAGAATCTTAGGTTAATATTAAATTATATTAATATGTATTATTATTATTGCATTCATTAATTATATGTCTATGTAAGTACTTTATAGTTATTCCTATTGTAATGTACTTAGATTCTTCTTATTTTATCTTCCTTAATGCCTTACCTTCCATATGAAATTCAACTTCAGCTTCCATAATTGTAGCTACCTTGGCATGGCCACATAAAACAAACAAACAAACAATTTAAAAAAAGTACTATAAGTCACTGCATGAAAACCTCTGCATAGGCTGATAGTTATTGTTATGTAAAAACAGAAAACTAAACCTGATATTAGGAAAGAAGAGGAGAGGAGAGGAAAGAAAAGGAGGAAGGGGAAAGGGGAAAGGGAAAGGGAAGATGGCAATAGAGGACTTATTTTGTAGAATAATACAATTGACTTGGTCATGGGAGATGGAATGGTCTGTCTCTGTATTCCTTCCCAGTCCTTACATTCTGCAACTCTATGATTCTATGAAGTATCATCACTGGGAAGGGTATTGAGAAAGGTATCCTCCTTTGTTAGCTAGCTGTAAGCCTTTCTTTTTAGAATTAGAAACCTGGAGAACCACTTCCAGAAGGAGCAGCAACAGAAAACTGAGGGCTCTGAAGGTATTCACCATACACATTGAAGTTTTTCTACTTCACAACTTCAAACAATGACTTCTGAGTTTGACAAGGAAGGTGGACTAGAAAGGTGTTGAAATGAATCCTGCATCTATTACAGAAACAACTGCCAGATGATATATGAAAGGACTGCAGCCTTAGAGAATGATTGACTCACCTCCCCTTAGAGTAACCCACTCTCTTTCTCTTTGTCAGCTCCCCCAAAATTCAAGGAACTTCCTGTTAACCAAACCTTTTAAAGCTTGGCTCAGGATCAGAACAAAAGAAAGTTTCCCTCCCACCAAAAAGGCCTATTTGCACACCATGCCATATGTTAGTTGAGTCAACTTCCCTCCTCCACAATCTGACTACAAAGATATAAAAGGATTCCTGGGAACTTGTGACTGTGTAATGAAGAAGTGGTGTGTAGTGTATATTCGGCTGCCACAGTTTCAGATTGCTTCTCAAAGCAAAACTTGTAACATATGTTATCTTTGGGCTTTCAAATGTCTCACAGCAGCTTTTGAAGATGTGTTTGAGAATGAGATACGGGCTCTAGGCAACAAATGGTTTGGGCAGCAGACTAAATGGAGCATATGGGATATGGAAGAATATTAGACCAGAGGTAGAAAGCTCAAAACTTAATGAAATGGGGGATTTGAGGGTCTTTTTAAGGAAGAAACAGGTCTGCCAAAAACTTTTAATGTTTATATTCTGAAATTTACTCTTTCAATTGATCTGAAATGGTTTCTTTGGAAAAGGGCAAGTATGTCAGACGGTGCTCCATTCAAAATCCAAGAAAGAAATACTTAGACTCTTTAATTTAGAGAAAAGTTATCTTTTAGTGAAAGTGAAGTGGTAGCAACCAGATAATTCTGAATCTGAGGAATTAGGCGCGTAAACCACATATACAAAGTGATGGAAGTGTTCCCACCTCCAATAGTTCAGATGAAACTTCCAATTCGAAATTGTGAATATGATCATGTGGGCATCTTCAAGTGATGATGAGGCCTCTGTCTGTTGACCTTGGCATACTTTGATAATGGGTTGCAGTTGCACAGAGAAAAGAAAACTAAAGGCTAGGTCCTACTGGCCGATGGATGCAAAAAGTATGCAAAAAGGACACAGCGGACGAGCAAAATTTTGGGGGTGGCTCCATCCGTTGTTATCCACTCCAAAAAATGGCCCAAATTTGCATAAACAGAATGGAAAAGAACGAAAAAGAACAGATGGGGGTAGTACGTAGCGGGGATGTTAATCGTATGTTCACAGGAAGCCTAGCGGATGGAAGCAGATGGAAGCGGATGACACATCCAAAGGGCTTCCGAGGGAGAATTGCAAAGCGGACGCATAGCGGAAGGAGCGGATGATGCGGATGCATCACGGACACCTATAGGAAGCAAAGCGGATGCATAGCGGATGTATATCGGATGCAAAGCGTTCACTGCGCATGTGGGGAGTATGAATTGCATCAGCTCCGCGGATATAAAAGGATGCAGCTCGCAAGCAGTCAGCATTCAGAGGAAAGACGTGCTGCCACAGACATCTTCGAATAACACCATGGCTCGTCAGTCAGGGAAGAAGAGAAAGCCTTTGCCTACTCCTACCAGCCCTGGCAAGAAGGACAGAACCACCATCCCACCCCCTGGCACTGACTCTGAAGCTGCTGGTGCTTCTCCTGCTGGTGCTGCTTCTCCTGGTGCTGCTGGTGCTGCTGGTGGTGCTACTGCTGGTGCTGCTGGTGCTTCTCCTGCTGCTGGTGCTACTGGTGCTGCTGGTGCTGCTGGTGCTGCTGTTACTGCTACTGCTGCCGTGGTGGACCAGCCCCAAGACCCTCAAAGCCCTGCTGCTGAAGACCCTGCTGCTCAAGCCCCTGCCAGAGGGAGGAAGAGGCAAGGGAAGAAGAAGGGAAAGAGGAAACAGTACACCGTTTCCAAGGACCATGAGGAGGAGGTGTTGGAATGGCTGAGGGAGAACGAGTACCTGTGGAGAAAGGGCCACAGACTCTATCGTGACACCAAGAAGAAGCAGGCAGCTTGGAGAGACAAGGCAGAGAGCCTGGACTATACTGCAGATGTACTCCTGGGATGGTGGAAGCACATGCACACCTGGTATGGCAAGCTACACCTCAAAAAATTTGGGCAGGCTGCTGTCAAGCTCACTGACTGGGAGATATACGTCATGGCCAAGTGCAGCTTCCTGAGGTCCGCCACTGAGGAGCAGCCCCTCTGACACCCCTCTCCCTAAGACAGCCCAAAGACAGCCAGTCCTCTTTCAGCCAGGAGACAGCTACACTGTCCAGGCAGGTTTCTTCGGAGGCCCCCACGGCAGAGACCCCCCCAACAGCTGCACACCCCATGCTGGAGGACTTGGAGGATCCCCTGTCACAAATGGAGGAAGACGCGGCAGCCACCAGAGACCAACGCACTCCCACCCCCACCCCCAGCTCCACAGGATGCAGGCAGAGAGGCAGACTGGAGGACAAGAGCCACACTGTCCTGTTGGAGATCAGGGACACAATCAAGACGAGCACAGAACTTCTCTCTCAGCTGGTCCACAGCGAGATACCATCCTCTGACCAGAAGCCCTTCATCACGTACGTGAGCCAGACCCTCATGGACCTGCCCGAGGCCCAATACCAGGTGATGAAGCAAAAGATCACAGCACTTCTGCACAACCCTCAAGGCCCAGCTGAAACTGCTCCTACCCAGTCCAGGTCTGCTCCTCCACCCCAGGTGATGTCAGCGCCTTTCCACGGCTTTCAACAGCCCCTCACCTACCAAGGCTACGACTACCAGGACTTTCCACAGCAGAAACAGTCCTTCCCAGTCCAGGCCCAGGTTCATCACATGCCACAGACGCCACACCTCGCCCAGCTGCAGACCAGACAGCCCCACTACTCTCCTCCTTCCTTCAGCCCACAGCCAAGCCCATCAATGGACAATCTGTCATCAGTCTTGTGCCTGACATCCCAGGTACTTGATGAAGGGCCTCTCAACCTCACAGGACTGAGTCAGCTCTCTGAGAGCTTCCTGAATACACCATCCCCTGTTGTACGCTCGGGGCCAAGCACCCCAATGGCGCCTCAGACCAGCAGCCCAGCGATAGCCACCTCCACAGTCCCTGGCCACTTAACAGCTGAGACCATGGACATGCCTCAGAGTGACTGAGAATAGTGCCAGAAACTGAGTTGTTACCTGTTCACTTTATCTTTGCTTAAGACACTTTACTTGGTTCATTTTGACTCATATGACTTTTTTTAATAAAGTCATACAGTTTACTTAAGACAGTTATTAATAAAGGTTATCTTTCCTTAACACACTTGGTTCATTTTTTTTACTTAATAAAGTGTTGGTGAAAACTTTGAAAAAATGGTTAATCCTTTGCATGCTTGTGGGATGGGTAAGGATAGTTGTGGGACAGATAAACCTCCAGTGCAAGCATAGTGGGGCTGTATGGCCCACCCTCCCAGCTGCCACACATATGGCCCTTTTTTATCAATAACAATTTATTCATTGATCAACACATTTCAAAATAAACAAAGCTCTTTATTAATGCCCTATTCATTGTAGGGCCACTCAACATACATGGCACAATCTCATCAGTGTGATGAGACAGGCTGAAGGAAGCATCCATTAAGCATCTACCATCCTGTCTTGCCATTCCACTGCTCCAGCTGGGGAGTTGCACAAGTGTCTCAGGAGGTTGCGCTGCTTCTTCCCTTCATGTGAAGCTCTGTTGGGGCCTTGTACATCCACAGTGTCTATCAGGTTTCGTCCTTGCCTCCATTCACCAGGCTCCATGTCCCCATTCCCTTGTTGATGGTCCACAAGCCTGTTCTACAACACTGGGTAGCGGGTGCGCATGAGATTGTGCAGGATGAAGCAAGCTTCCACGATGCTCCTCACAGTCTCTGGGTCATGCTGCATGGTGGTGAGAAGTACCTGGAACCTGTTGGCCAGGATGCCAAAGGCGTTCTCCACCACCCATCTTGCCCTGGACAGCCTGTAGTTGAAGATAGGTGAGGTATCTTGAAGTGTAGGGCTTCATGAGGTAGGTTCTGAGGGAGAAGGCGTCATCCCCCACAATGAAGTAGGGCACATCTTGTGTGTCGTTGGGTGGGGGGTCTGGATCTGGAAAACCCATGATGAGGTTGCCTTCCAGCCCATGCTTGAGGTCACTATACCTGGCTATCTGAAGCTGACCTGTTACCTGAAGCATCGATGTACATGAACTTGTAGTCAGCATCAACCATAGCAAAGAGGATGATACTGAAGAAGCCCTTGTAGTTGTGATAAGTGGACCCTGACTTGGCTGGAGCTTTGCAGGCCACGTGCTTGCCATCTTTGGTTGCAACGGTGTGGGGATAGTTCTACTTCTGATACCACTGTTCTGCAACTTTCCTCCAGCCTTCTTCAGTGGTGGGACAATGGAGGAGCTCCTGCAGGTATTCTTCAATGATGGCCTGCACCACTTTTCTGACCACTTTGCTGATGGTGTTGTATGGCACCCTCCAGGCATACTGCATGTTTCTGTATGTGCTTCCAGAGACCAGGTGCCATAGAGTCAGTGCCACCTTCAGTCCAGGGTCCAGGTTGGCACGGAAGTTGGTGCTCGGCTTGGTCAACCTGGGTCTCAGATGCTCTACAAGTTCATCAAACATGGCTGGTGGCATCCTCATGAAGTGCTGGAATGCACGAGGGTCTTCATTCCTCAGCTTCACCATCAGCTTGGCATACAGTCCAAACTCCATTCTTCTCCTGATCCATCCTTGGACTCACACAGCTCTTGAACGTCTCCTTCTTCTCCTTGTGTAGAAAAGGTGAAACAGTCTGAACAGGGCTTGGTTCTGGTATTGAATGATCGTAGCTACCATAAGGACTGTGTTATGATCCATGGTGGAGAACAATGGATGATGTGGAAGAGCAAGACCAAGGGTGAAGAGGTCTGTACACCAAGGCTGCTGGACTCATACTGAGATCCAGATGATTTTCTCCCCCTTTTTATAGGAAATATCGGTCGTCCGCGAGGTGTCCTTCTACATACTTTAGACATACTCCAGACATCCTAAATATCCGAGATACATCCCATATACAAACATTTTGTCCGTTTTAATGCTTTATATACGAGATGCATCCGCTTACATCCTTTCTATTTCCATGCTACTAACGCTGGGTAGACGATCCGTGTACCTTTCATTTCCTCCCTCTTTCCATTTTCAGCTGGAGTGGATGTGAGTTGCGAGGATGGCCAGAGAATGCTGAGAGGATACAATGGATGTTTAATGGATGATAACGGACATAGAACATTTGTTGCCCATATATGTAGCAGATGTACATCATACGCGGCAGAAAGTTCATCTGCTCAAAAAGTTTTGTGCAGCTCAAAACTTTTTGCACGGATGAAATCTCAGTGGACAGATGCTCAATGGATAGAGCGTACGAAATACGTATGCAATGAGTTCACAATGGATGCATTATGTTTTCCAACGGATGGCAAGCTTTTTTGTCCGTTTTACATCCTCTTTGCATCCATTGGTGCAGTGGGACATGGGCTTAAGCGAGAAATAGATACCTAACTCTGATGTATGCTTCCACCCCCCCCTTTCATTTACACAACAGAAAAATGTAACACCTCCAGCTCATTTCCTGGACTCATCCCACTCTCCCTCCCCCCGTTTCTTATGACAGCCGAAAGATGCAAAGCGATAGTAGAAGAACTTGAAGGCTGACATAGTAACCTATGTAGAAGATCTTGAAGGCTGAAATAGTATGAATTTGAAGGAAATTAAATAAATAACTTGGATATTCCCATCGCTAAAAAGATAGCTTGCATTCAGGTCGCAAAGATGGATCAATTATATTGTAGAGTGCTGCAAGGGCTGATAATTTCATATTAACTAAAAAGAAGCAATTGATTAATCATATATATTTATATGTGTGTGTTTTGCGTTTTGATTTATTAGATCTGCAACCAATTTTTCTTCAAGGAGCTCAAAACATTGAGGGTAAAAATCCCCTCTCTCTTCTACAATGATAAACCCATGAAGTAATCTAAGCTGAGAAAAAGTAAACATTTATATCTGTGGATGGATTAGATTTAGAACTTGTCCTTTGGATGAAGTATAATTATATAGCTTTAATATGCTGCCTGATTAGAAATAAAGGACAATTAGAATGGATAAATAATCTAGTAATCAATTAAGCTTCATGATAATAAAATTAATAGAGTACAGTAGTGCCTCTTCAAATATGTGTAATTGTATGAGGAAATGACCTTGGAAGACAGAGAAAAATGCTGGCCAGACCATGATCAGACATGGATGAAGCCTGCACCTGCATAATGGGCAGAGAAAGAAACACAGGAAATGATCCTGCTAATTATCAGGCATTAAAGCCCCTGTCACACAGCACCAACGGATGGAAAGAGGATGTAACATGGAGAGAAACACTTGCCATCCGTTGGTTAATGCAATGCTTCCGTTCTGTACTCACTGCGTCCGTTTTTCATGCTCCCTATCCGTCCAGCATCCGTCTATTGACACTTCATCCACTCAAAAGGTTTTGAGCTGCACAAAACTTTTTGAGCAGAAAATGTATCCAACGCGTCCATTCTGCATCCGCTACGCATATGGGGAACATTCGTTCTACATCCGTTGTCATCCGTTACACATCCACTATATCTGCTAGGCATCCTCTGTGCATCCGCGCAAGTCAAATCTGCTCCAGCGGAAAACGGACACAGGGAGGAAGCAAAACGTATGCAGAACGGACACGCAGCGTAAGTAGCACGGACGGAGAAAGGATGAAAGCGGATGCAGCTCACATACAAAGCATTAAAATGGAAAAAACATTCGCAGAGGGGACCTATCTTAAATATTTAGGATGTCTGCAGGATGCCTAGAGGATGCAAAAGGACACATAGCGGAAAACCTATATTTCCTATAAAAAGGGGGAGGAACTCACCTGGATCTCACTTTCAGTCCAGCAGGCCTGCTGTGCAGACCTCTTCAGCCTTCATCTGGCTCTTGCTCTTCCACAGCATCCAGTCATCTCCACCATGGATCATCACACACTCCTTTTGGTAGCCACCATCATTCTATAACAGTGCGAAGCCATCTACAGGCTCATTCACCTGTTCTATGCGAGAAGAAAAGGAGGCGGCCAAGAAGTGTCTGGGTCCGAAGATGGATCGTCAGAAGAGCAGAGTACGGACCGTATAACAAGCTGATGATGGAGCTGAGGAACGAAGACACTCGTGCATTCCAGAACTTCATGAGGATGCCGCCAGCCATGTTTGACGAAGTTGTGTAGCGGCTGAGACCCAGGTTGACCAAGCAGAGCACCAACTTCTGGCCCAGCCTGGACCCTGGGCTCAAAGTGGCACTGACTCTGCACTACCTGGCTTCAGGGACCCCGCATGCGCAGTGAACGCTTTGCATCCGCTAGGCATCTGCTCTGCATCCGCTTCATCCTCTCAGCATCCGCTCTGCATCCTCTCCTTCCACTGCGTGTCCGCTTCGCTGTGCTCCCCCGGAAGCCCTGCGGATGTGCCATCCGCTTCTATCCACTTCCATCCTCTAGGCTTCCGTGGAGCATCCGCTTTCCATCCTGGCTACGTCTTGCCCCCGTCTGTTCCTTTCCGTTGTTGTCCGTTCTGCTTATGCAAATTTGGGGCACTTTTGAGAGCGGATAACAATTGATGGAACATTTTCATGTCTGCTGTGTCCTTTTTACATACGTTTTGCATCCGTTGGCCTCTGTGACAGGCCCTTAAAAAGAGATGGCAGGAGTTTTGTACTTTCAGTCTTGCAAGATTATGTTAATGTATCATTATGATAAAGTAGAATTAGCACATCAGGTCTGCTTAATCATTGGACTATTCCTGGAAAGGCTGCCAAAACATTCTTACTTTCACATTTCTTTCCTGGGAAGATGGAGACATGCCTCTTTTCATATCTTACCAGTGAATCACAGCATAGTGAATGAGTAAGGGAAGCAATAGAATATTGTGCTGATATTTCTGTACAAATGCTGGAAACTGGGAACTGCAGAAGTAACTAAAAATTCTGAAAAAATGCAAATGAGTGCTTCCTTCTATCTCATGTCACCTCATACATCTCATTCTTTTACAAATTTACAGACAGAAAGAGAATTCAACTGGGCACATGGGAAATTTTAAATCTGAAACATGGTTAACTAATAAAGAGTTCCATTTCTAGGAGAAACACAAATCCACCTCAATCATTCTAACCATCCAGCTGTAGATGGAAAAGACTAAATCTGCCTTCACCTTGGACTTGCCAATTTTGACGGAAAATGCCTGCATGGAATTTTTTAAAATTTAGTTAAAAGGAGTTCTAGTTTTATGACAGTAAATGCTACAAATCCCCATTTGGCTTATAAAAACCACCCATATACCTCTCTCTGGGAATATGCATGAGATCCTTTCTTCCTTTGAAGGAACCTTTGTTCAACATAAGGCATTACTGGATTGGGTTCATCAATCTCTGGTCAAAATTCAGTTGACCTAATTGTGAAAGACACACTTGATACTGAAGTCTTTTTTAAAATGTCACCAACAGCTGATTAAGAACTTTATTGGGATTCTTATTTTTGTTTTATTTTTTTTCCTTTTCTCTACTCTCCCTCTCTCTTTCTCTCCACCCCCACCCTCTTTTTCAACTGACACAACTTATTTCCATTGCAAACCTAAAAAGTGGAGGCATCTGTATGACTTATCTTCAGCGACTACTTTGTAAGAAGATAAATGGCCAATGAACTTGTCAAAACAGTTCAGCACTTGAATTCATTGAAGGTCCTCATCTCAGCACAGACTGTTCAGTATCTCATGACCTACCAACATTTAGGTGACAACTGCTATAGATAAAAACCATGTAAAAACCTGTTGCTTTTTCTTTATTAAAGTAGTGGATAGACTGATTCCAGGGTACACAATTAAAAAAGCAAATCTGAGGTGAATTCTCTGTCTATCTGTCTTCCCAGGCATAATTAACCTGTGGAATAGCTTGCCTTCAAAACCAATATGGTCAAGTTTTTAGCAGATAACAATAGACTATGTGAATGTGGAGAGACAGAGAACCAGAGCCATCTGTTGATATGTTGGCTACTACCAGAAACATGTATCAACAATTTCTTAAATTTTGGCCAACAAAAGTCAGGAAGGTGGCTTCATTCTGGCTGTTTAAAGTTTGATTTAGACATGGAAAAAGGAGGAGGAGGAGGAGGAGGAGGAGGAGGAGGAGGAGGAGGAGGAGGAGAGTAGTTGTAGTAGTTTTTCTTTGTACCTTCTTATTTTAAATTGATTCAAGAGTAATTTACTTTGTAATTTCTTTCTCATGCACTCTTCACTGATTGAATGGTATCTATTCTTTATTTAAATATGTACTTTCTTCAATGTTATCTACATACAACACTAAGATAGATCAATTTGAAGGATGTGATCCTTTTCTCACACAGACCCTAATGGATGGACTAATATGGTCAAGCACAAAAATCAGAAGACTAGCTGGAGAATTCTGGGAGTTGAAGTCCACAAGTCTGAAAGTTGCCAAATTTGGAGACCTCTGGCATAGGGTTTCCTGCTTATTTTTATTTATTTTATTTTGTCAAGCGATCATAACAGATATAAAATATAAGCATGGTCATGAATACATGAAATGGATACATATAAAGCCCCTGTCACATTGCACCAACGGATGCAAAGAGGATGTAAAACGGACAAAAAAGCTTGCCATCCATTAAAAAACGCGATGTACTCACTGCCTCCGTTTTGCTTCCTCTCTATCCGTCCAGCATCCGTTTATGGACGTTTCATCCACTCAGAAAGTTTTGAGCTGCTCAAAACTTTTGCGTGGAAAATGTATCCAATTCGTCCGTTCTGCATCCGCTACGCATCCGCTAGGCATCCATTATGCATCCGTTACGCATCCGCTATATCCACTAGGCATCCGCGCAACTCGCATCCGCTCGGACACAGGGAGGAAGCGGAACGGACACGGAATGGATGCAGAATGGATGCCTAGAGGATGCAGCGCAGAAACAAAGCGTTTAAAATGTAAAAAACGTTCACAGAGGGGACCTATCTCGGATATTAAGGATGCCTAGAGGATGCCTAGAGGATGCCTAGATGATGCAAAGGGACACCTATACTGCCTATAAAAAGGGGGAGCAACTCACCTGCATCTCACTTTCAGACCAGCAGCCTAGCTGTGCAGACCTCTGCAGCCTTCAACTGACTCTTGCTCTTCCACAGCATCCAGTCATATCCACCATGGATCGTAACACAGTCCTTTTGGCAGCCACCATCCTTCTGCAACAGTGCGAAGCCATCTACAGGCTCTGTGAACTCTACTACAGGAAAAAAAAGAGGCGGCCAAGAAGCGTCTGGGTACAAAGATGGATCAGGAGAAGAGCAGAGTATGGACTGTACAACAAGCTGATGGTGGAGCTCAGGAACGAAGACACTCGGGCATTCCAGAACTTCCTGAGGATGCCTCCAGCCATGTTTGACGAAGTTGTGCAGCGCCTAAAACCCAGGTTGACCAAGGCAAACACCAACTTCCGGCCCAGCCTGGAACCTGGGCTCAAGGTGGCACTCACTCTGCGCCACCTGGCCTCAGGGACCACCTACAGGAGCATGCAGCACGGCTGGAGGGTGCCACACAACACCATCAGCATTGTGGTCAGAGAAGTGGTGCAGGCCATCATCGAAGAATACCTGCAGGAGCTCCTCCAGTGCCCCTCCACTGATGAAGGATGGAAGAAAATTGCAGAGCAGTGGTATCAGAGGTGGAATTTCCCACACACTGTTGGAGCCATAGATGGCAAGCACGTGACCTGCAAAGCACCACCCAAGTCGGGCTCCACTAATTTCAACTACAAGGGCTTCTTCAGCATCGTCCTCTTCACCATGGTCGATGCTGACTACAAGTTCATGTACATCGATGCTTCAGGCTATGGCTCATCTTCAGATGCCCAGGTATACAACGCCAGTGACCTCAAGGAGGGGCTGGAAGGCAACCTCATCATGGGCTTCCCGGATTCAGACCCCCTGCCCAACGACACGCAAGATGTGCCCTACTTCATCATGGGGGATGGTGCCTTCTCCCTCAGAACCTACCTCATGAAGCCATACACCTTCAGACTCCTCACCCGTGAAGAGAGGATCTTCAACTACAGGCTGTCCAGGGCAAGGTGGGTGGTGGAGAATGCCTTTGACATCCTGGCCAACAGGTTCCAGGTACTTCTCACCACCATGCAGCATCGCCCAGAGACTGTGAGGAGGATCGTGGAAGCTTGCTGCATCCTGCACAATCTCATTCGCACCCGCTACCCAGTGTTGCAGAACAGGCTCGTGGACCTCCAGCAAGGCAATGGGGACATGGAGCCTGGGGAATGGAGGCAAGGGCGAAACCTGATAGACACTGAGGATGTGCAAGGCCCCAACAGAGCCTCACGTGAAGGGAAGAAGCAGCGCAACCTCCTGAGACAATGGTGCAACTCCCCAGCTAGAGCAGTGGAGTGGCAAGACAGGATGATAGATGATTAATGGGTGCTTCCTTCAGCCTGTCTCATCACACGGATGAGATTGGGCCATGTATGTTGGGTGGGCCTACAATGAACAGGGCATTTAATAAAGAGTTGTGTTTATGTTCAAATGTTTGGATCAATGCTTACTAATGAAGGGCCAAAGGTGTGGCACCTGGGAGGGTGGACCATACAGTCCCACTATGCTTGCACTGGAAGTTTATCTATCCCACTGCTATCTTAACCCATCCCACAAGCATGCAAAGGCTTAAACCAATTCTAAAAGTTTCCACCAAGACTTTATTACAAAAAAAGAAGTGAAGCAAGTGTGTGAATCAAAGATAAACTTTTTTGAACAACAAGCTTTAAAACAAAAATTATCCAAGTCAAGTGTCCAAATAAAGTCCACAGGTAGCCAGCTACCCAGTCTCTGGCACTCTTATTGGTCACTCGGAGGTGTGCCCAGTCTCAGGGGTGAAGGGTCCAGGTGCTGTGGAGGTGGGTGGTGCTGGAGTGCTGGTCTGTATCGTCATCGGGGTGCCTGGCCCCAAGAGGACAACAGGGGACGGTGTGTTGAGGAAGCTCTCAGACAGCTGGCTCAGACCCGCGATGCTGAGAGGTCCTTCCTCCATGCCATGGGGTGTCAGCCCCAGCACTGATGAGAAATGTACTGAGGCCGGGCTTGGCTGTGGGGTGGAGGAAGGAGTGGTGGAGTGGGGCTGTCTGGTCTGCAGCTGGGTGAGGCCTGGTGTGGGTGACATCGCTGTCGTCGGTAGCATTATTGTCGTGGGTGGCATTGGTGTCATCAGTGGAACCGGTGGCAACGGTGTCGTCCGATGACTCTGTGCCTGGACTGAGAAGGGCTGCTGCCTGTGCTGCTGGACCTCCTGGTAGCCGTAGCCCTGGTTGGTGAGGGGCTGTGGGAAGCCTTAGAATGGAAAGGACATCACCTGGGGTGGAGGTGGAGGAGCAGACCTGGACTGGGTGGGAGCAGGTTCCTCTGGATCTGGAGGGTTGTGAAGCAGCTGGGTGATCTGGTCCTTCACCACCTAGTACTGGGGTTCCTCCATGTTCCTGAGGGTCTGGTTGACATAGGTGAGGAAGGGCTTGCGGTTGGTGGATGAGGAGTCAGTGCTGACTAGCTGAGAGAGGAGATCTATGCTGGTGCGGATGGTGTCCCTGATCTGTACAGCCGGTGTCCCTTCCGCCACAGATAGTCATTCTCTCTCAGCCATTCCAGCACCTCATCCTCGTGTTCCTCCTCGATGAAGTATTGCTTCCTATCCCGTCCCCGCATACGCCTCTTCCTCCCTTTGGCAGGACCAGATGGGCCCTCATCAGAGGGGCTCCCAGGTGGTAGGGGCTGCTCCTCCACACCACCAGCAGCAGCAGCACCAGCAGGATCATCATCATCATTATCATCATCATCATCATCATCATCATCATCACCAGCAGGATCATAATCATCATCATCAGCAGCAGCAGCAGCAGGATCATCATCATCATCAGCAGCAGCAGCAGCAGCAGCAGCAGCAGGATCAGCAGGACCAGGATCAGCAGCAGCAGAGTAAGCACCAGGAGCCCCAGCAGCACCAGCAGCAGCAATACCAGCAGCACCAGCAGGACCAGGAGTACGAGCAGGACCAGGAGCACGAGCAGGATGAGCAAGACCAGGAGCATGAGCAGTACGAGCAGTACGAGCAGTACGAGCAAGTCCAGCAGGACGAGCCGGATGAGCAGGACCAGCAGGACCAGCAGGACCAGCAGGACCAGCAGGACCAGGAGCAGCTTCAGCAGAGTACGCAGCAGCAGAAGCACCACCGCCAGGAGCAGCTTCAGCAGAAGCTCCAGCACCAGAAGAGCAAGCCTGAGCAGCAGAAGCCCCAGCAGAAGCAGAGTCAGGGACAGGGGGTGGGAGGGTGGCCCTGTCCCTCTTGGCAGGGATGGCAGCAGGTTGCTTAGACTTTCGCTTCTTCCCCATGGTTGTGGGGTTGCTGGCTGGCAGGGAGGCTGGCAGGCACCAAGGCTGGCAGAAAGCCTGGCAGGAAGGCTGGCAGGAAGCCTGGCAGGAAGCCTGGCAGGTAGGCATGCATCAAGGCTGGCAGGTAGACTGGCTGGCAGGGAGGCTGGAAGGCAGGCTGGCAGCAAGGCTGGCAGGCAGGCAGACAGCAAGGCTGGAAGGGGGGCTGGCCAGGAGGCTTGTAGGCAGGCTGGCAGGAAGGCTGGCAGCAAGGCTTGCAGGCAGGCATGCAGGCAGGACAGGCAAGGACTCGATGTATCCTGCAGCAGGTCTTTCCTCCGAATGCTGGCCACGTGTGAGCTGCTTTCCTTTATATCCGCGTGGCTTACGCAATGCATCCCCCCCGCATGCGCAATTAATGCCAGGCATCTGTTAGGCTTCCGCTGTGCATCCGCTAGGCTTCTGCTCTGCATCCGCTTCATCTGCTGTGCATCCACTGTGCATCCGCTGTATCCATTCCACGTCCGCTTTGCTGAGGCCCCCCGGAAGCCTTGCGGATGTGCCATCCGCTCCCATCCGCTTCCATCCGCTAGGCTTCCGCTCTGCATCCGTTTTCCATCCGCCCTGCGTCCTCCCCCCATCCGTATTATCTGCTCCGGTTATGCAAATTTTTGCCCCTTTTGAGAGCGGATAACAACGGATGGAACATTTTGCTCATCCGTTATGTCTGTTTTGCATCCGTTGGGCAGTGTGACAGGGCCTTAAGAAAAAAAAAAGAAACAATAGGACAGGGACAGGAGGCATGTTGGTGCACTTATGCACGCCCCCTACAGACCTCTTAGGAAAGGGGTGAGTTCAATAGTAGAAAGTCTAAGGTTAAAATGTTTGGGAAAGTCAGGCAGAGTATTCTAGACATTGGCCACTCTGTTGCTGAAGATGTATTTCCTGAAATCAAGTTTGGTGTGGTTTGTATCTTTTGCTTGCTCTTGTATTGTTATGGTTGAAGCTGAAGTATTTATTGACAGGTAGGACATTGCAATATATAATTTTATGTGCTATACTTAGATCGACTGAAGGTGGTGTAGTTCTAGGTTGTTTAGGTCTAGAAATTCAAGTCTGGTGACATAAGGTATTCTGTAATGAGTAGAGGAGTGGAGAACTCTCCTTGTAAAATATTTCTGGATTTTCTCAACTGTGTTAGTATCAGATATGTAATGCAGGTTCCAGACTGACGATCTGTATTCAAGTACTGGTCAAGTAAATGTTTTGTATGCTCTAGTTAGCACTATGATATTACCAGAGAAAAAGCTACGCAAGATTAGGTTAACAACTCAATGCCTTTTTGGCTGTGTAGTTACAGTAGGCTCTAGCACTTAGATCATTAGAGATGAGGACTCCAAAGTCCTTGACAGAGTTTGGATCATCAACAAGGTCTTGACTATTCAGCTTGTATTTTATTTTCTGATTTTTTTTGTCAATATGTAAGACAGAGCATTTATTTGTTGAGATTTGCAGTTGCTATTTGTTTGACCATTCTGATACATAATCAAGGTCTTTTTGAAGGGTAGTAGTATTGTTGGTGGTGTTGAATAGCTTGAGCAAGGTGTTGTACCAGAAGATCTCCAAAGTCCCTTCCAGCTCTGTTATTGTGTTCTGCTAGGACATACAGAGAGCACACGATCTTGGACAATCCTCCTGATACAATGCAGCTAGTTAAGTGCTGGAGTTTGCCCTTTCTTATAAATGCATTACCTGTGAGTAAATCTCTTTTTCTGTTAGAGTTATGGAACCTTGTTTCACTGGTCATTGTTCAGCTCAGGTTCCTGTTTCAAGAATGTGTGTGTGAATGCACACACATACCCTACTTCTAGCTCCAATGAGATTAATATTGGAAGAGACTGGGAAGGCAGTCCGTTCCATTTTAATCAACTGAAGTCTAGATGTTCTGTAAATCATCAAGCATCGCTGGGATTCCCAAAAATGTTAATTTTCTAACTTTCATTTATACATTAAGAACATTATGGGTATTGCTAAAGAAGAATGGCAAGGTGGGTTGGGATAAGGGGGTGAGTGAGAAAAGCTACTAATATTCCGCACTTGTGAGTCTTTTGCTTTAAATAGGCATTTTAAAGCAAAAAACTGTGTAGCTTCAGTCTAGCTGCAGGGATTTCCCTTCATCAGACTGGAATGAGTCCAAAATCCCTATGACTATACGGTGATTTAATATTGCCTCATCATAATCCTGCAGGCTGGAACCTCAGGGAGTTAATCAGCTTTCTCTCACTATCCTGCCCACTTGATTTAATTAAATTGCTGATTATTTTGCTTTAATGTAATAAGAATGTTAATGAAATATGCTAAACAACACAGAACAACATCATCACAGATAAAGGCAGGATCTTTCTGAAAAGCTTCCAAGGATGATTTCCATTCAGGCACATGACACAACACTAGCGGCTCTTAACCACCAGTTGTTTTTCCACAGTTTTACGACAGCCAGAATCAAAGCTATCTTTTTGAAGTTGCTTCTCTACAGAGAGGTTATTAGTTATTTATTTAGGCCTCAGGGGTTATAAAACAGGCAGAATCTTGACATATCTATCCTATCAGAATCATAGGATGATTTACATTACTTTCCCTAACATTCTTGGTGATTCCAAGTAGAGATGTCTCCAAAAATGTTCTGAAAAACAGACCTAACAAAAACTCAGTGTCTCTAAAACTTGGACAGCTTTTCTTGTATCTAGTTGTACCTCCTAACTCATGACAGTGTAAGATTGTCAATGTAACACCTCCACATCAGAGGTGGTATTCAGCAGGTTCTGACCAGTTCTGGAGAACTGGCAGCAGAAATTTTGAGTAGTTCAGAGAACCGGAAAATGCCACGTCTGATTGGGCCCGTGCCCAACTATTCTCTGCCTCCCTGGCTGGGTCTTCTTTTGTTGCCCAATACAGGAGAATGGAGCTGGAAAGCAGGTTGGTGGGATGGGGAGGGAATGAAGTAACCTTCCCCCAGGAGTGGGAAAGGAATGGGGATTTTGCAGTATTTTTCCCTGCCATGCCCCCCAAGACACGCCCACAGAACCAGGAGTAAAAAATTTTGAATCCCACCACTGCTTCACATCATGTTTATGTTCACACATTCTACTAAGTCATAATCTGGTTTGCTAAGTTAGCATGTTGTATGAACACTTGAAAAGTTTGCCAATGAGCTGATATAAAACCTATTGATCTCAAGTGTGTGTCTGATAAGTATAAAGGAGGAAATTAAGAGAAATGGCATTAACATTCCACCTGGGGAAGATAGATGTGTAGATTGGATCAGATTTGATTTGGAAAAAATGATTTCGGTGCTAAAATTGCAAATCATGTTGCTGGTTTGGCTTTGGATTTTTTATTTATTTATTTTCATAAAGGCTATCCAATTTTGAAGTTCAGATCAATTAGGTGAGAACATCCTCTCTGCTCATTCACCCAAAGCAAAAATGATTTTGATCTGAATTATGGATCCCATTGAAGGCAAACTGCCTTCTAAATTTCTGAATCAAATCTTGTGTTACCTTTCTCCTGTAGCTCATATAGAAGATGATTCTGCATGCAATTTCACATGCAAAACATATTTGACAGAAGAAAGAAAATCTTGCAAACCTTACTCTGCTGTATTCCTACAAACCCTTTTGTCTGAACTCTATCAGAAATTCAAGCCTTTGAATATGTATCTGTTTTCACAAAGCAGAGTGCTGCATATTTATTCCTCTGAAATATTCATCTGCATCCCCAAAGTGCCATAACTGCTACTGTTGCACGAAATGCCACATGTTATGCACATATTTCTGTTTCAGCACTAGAGCAAACAGATGCTTCTAACAAGCAACATTTCTACCCTGGATTGAATTTCTTTTCCTTTCCTGTTGTCACTGTTACTCTTGTTTTAGATGGTTGTCAGGTTGGTTACTGCAGCCCTGGGGTCTAATTTTCTTTTTGCCTACCTTTCTGCTTTAGGCATGAAAAGCACTCTTTCTCTTCCCAATCTGTGTGGTGTTTCATAGGTGGAATTTTCACACATCAACCAAGAAGGTCTGTCTCAGTTTAGTTAAACAGAACAGACTTTATGGGAACCACTCAATGATTGCTTTATAAGAAGAATGTAAGAGTATAAGCAATGCCCCACTGGATCAGACCCCTGGCCCATTTAGGTTAGCAATATGTGGCTATTAAACTGCACAAGGAAACCTGTTATTCTCCTAGCAGAATGGTACATAGAATTACTGGGAGATCTTATTTTTTTTACCACACAATAGTTTAATATATTATACAAATTAGGCTCCCATCTCTACACAGCATTAAATACATCACGGTATACAGAAATGCAACACAAGCTTGCTCAGGTAGAATGCTCTGTTTGGTACTCAAAATGCCCAAAAGTTATACATGCCTTAGCTCCAGCTATTTTTTTTTTAAAACAAATATTAGTTTTTAAGACAAACATAGACAAACAAAACATAGAAACATCAAGCCATCCTCCATATATATACATACAGTGTGCCGATTGGTTTACAAATTGTTTTGTGCCTCCACTTCGCAGTCTTCAATTACAATTACACTGTACATATTCTCATATTTTCAATCAAGTATTAAATACATTAATATCATTGTTAATCAATCATTTGACTATACTTTTATTCATTCATGTTTTATGAAATATTCACATTTTACTTAATTTGTTTTATGACAGTTCATATTATCATCTCAAATCTATCCTACAATCATTTTGTAGATATAATAAGAAAAGAATACATCTTTATATATTTATTATTTTTGAAGAATCTACATATTTCATTACCATGTTTTATTGTCTAACCATTGATAGAATAGATCCCAAATTTTATAAAACTGTTTATCATCTTGTTCTCTGATTTTAAATGTCAATCTACTTATTTCAGCACATTCCAATATTTTCTTAATGATTTCCTCCTGTGATGGTATTTTCTCATTTTTCCAGTTTTTAGCAAATACAATCCTAGCCGCTGTTAATACATTTACAATCAGGTATTTCAAGTCTTTACTATATATTTCAGGTAAAATTCCCAATAAAAATATCTCTGGTTTCAAATCTATATGCTTTTTTGTCATTTTTTCCAACCACGTGTAGATTTTAGTCCATATTTTTTGGCATCCGCACAAGTCCACCACATATGGTAATATGAGCCAGGTGTCTGATGACATTTCCAACATTTTTCGGATTTATTCTTGAACATTCTTGATATTCTTGTCAGGGGAAAATGCCACCTGTAAAACATCTTATGCAAATTTTATTTATATGCTGTTGACATTGTCATTTTATAATTTTGAGACCACAATTCTTGCCATTTCTCCAGATTAATCCCGTAAACTCCAGCTATTTTTATTGATAGCCATGAATAGAAGTCAGCCCTAGAAAAAGTTAACTAAAATTCTCTGGCTGGCTGTGCTCTATGAAGATTGAGCCCCTTGCTGTACTGGGAGATCTTATAGGACTTTTTCTCTTGGAAGTGTAGATACTCATGAGCATCTTAAGATTGGGTACAACAGCTGGGCTATAACATTCAAATATGAGACCCAATCCAATGCTGAATTTTTCAGTTTTCAAGATTTCAAACTTGGAATGAAATGAAGTTAAGAATGGCTAATAGTAGAAGAATTGATGCCTTTGAACTCTGGTGCTGGTGTAAATTACAGCATATACCATGGACAACAAGAGTAACTAACAGACAGGTATTAAATCATACAAAACCAGACACATCACTAGAAGCTAAAATCACAAGACTGCATCTGACTGACTTTGGCCATGTCATGTGTGCAAGTTCATTGGAAAAGGCAATGATGCTAGGAATGGTTAGTGGAAAAAGAAGAAGGGGAAAACAAGAGACACAATGGCTTGATAACATCAAATCTGATGCAAAGTTGAACATTTCAAGAATTGAAAGGAGCTGTGCTTGACAGAGTTGCATGGAGAGCACTTGCCTATAAAGCCACCCAAGGCACAACATAAAAACAACAGCAGCAATGAAATGAATCTATTCAATCTATTTACAGGATTCACATATAATGTTTTACTTCTTGTATACAAAGTCCAAACATTGTAAAATGCACAGAAAGTTAAACAGAAAAGAATGCAAAGCAATATTTGCAAATTCACTTGATAGAAAATGTATTTTTTAGGATGGGTGTCACAAGTCAGTGGGCAGTCAAATAAGAACTGATTCCCATAAGATGGTGGCTGCAGAGAGTACATTCATGCAACACACTAAGTTCTAATCATATTAGCTTTTTAGCATGTTACACAAATCCAAACATTGTTGGTTATAAATTATGTTTCACCGTAATCTGCCAGTTGAGGCTCACATATAGACCTGTTTAACATGTTGAGTTAGCACAGCTACAAAGTTTGATATAGAAGTCTGATAATATTGTAGTACTGTCTGGCACAGGTTTACAATGAATTCATGAGGGAGACGTAGTAGAAGTGAAACTGATTTTTATCTTAATCACACACAAGTATTATAGGCCTACATCCTGTCAGCTGCTGAGAACCCTGTTCAATATAAGAGGAGATTGATTCCAAGAATCAATTCCTATCACACAGATGGTCAGTCTGTCAACACAGGTGCAAGCTCTGTTCTAACATGAATTATTTCTCATAAGAAGACTGTTGCTAAAAAGTTTTGTTAGATCAAACTAAATGTTGCCAAGACAATAAGTGAAAAGGCATATTTAATAATTACAGGGTATAGTAAAAGTTAGCCCTTATAGGCTAATTGCAATATGTTTTATTAATTTACATTTTTTAAAAAGAGAAAATGTTGTTATGCTCAGGAATGGTCTTGTGCCAAGTAAGTGTTGTGATGGGATTCTCCACATTGCTTTAGCACTGCATTTGGATATAAGTAGAAAATGAACACAACACTAAGGAGACGTTTCAGAACTGCTATAAAGTATGTTCAACACTCTGTTCCTCAGTTCAGGAAATTAGATTGAAACTGTAAGTTTGGTTTCTTCTGTTTTCCAGAAGATAATTCAAAGAAATGCTGAGTCCTATATATGCCCAGACATAATTGATCATGGTTTTCTGTGATTCATCCCAATATATTATTCCTGACCTCTTCTCTCATAATTGACTCTGGTGATGTTTTACAGGGAAGACTCTGGCCCAGGGCAATTTAAAAAATAATAATAATTGAATTTTATAGTTTGGGTTATCTAATGATGACTACACTACTATGAATATGCATACTTGCCACTCTGAGATTCCCTTAGTTCATAACTAGAATTAGGCTATCATTAAGTTGTCTTAAAGGAGTTGCATATTACACAATTAATACAACAGAACTTTTCTTCTCCTTTAAGTGAACATGACAGTTGTTGAAAATTCCATAAACATATTTGTCTGTTTTTCCCATGCTGTCCCACTCAAAGTTTGCATCTGGATAAAATTTCTCTTTTGAAAATATTAATTGCTAATAAGAGCCCAGGCAACAACTACAAAAATCATTTTCATTAAACCGGACAAATGCAATGAACTGATTCACATGGACACACACACACACACACACACACAAATCCACATGCATACACACCACACACACAAGCATTTTTCTATTCATATATAGCCCTTCTGAGAATTGTTTCCTGATTTTCTTTGTGTAATTTCTAGGATTTGCCATTAGGGAAATACAATCTAATATTACATGACCCTGGCAAATTATAATTAGTATTCTTGGGAATTCTATGTTCGCATTTTCTGCCTTTTTTCCAGTTTTGAACAAATAGATCAGTCTCTTTCCACATAATTGCATTGCATTTCTGAATTAGGCTGTGGTTTATTTTATTTTAGGGGATTCATATTTCAATTCTATGTTGCTTATGTTTTCTTGAATTTTTATTTTAGTTTATTTAGCTATCATACCATTAGACTCTTCTCTAATGTAGTAGGTTTGGCCACCTACTCTCCAGTGGCCAAAGACAGAGCTAGGGCAGGACTACTCTACTGAATTTCCAGGCAATGATGTGACAGTGCAACAGCATTGAAGCAACCACAAATCTGCCAAATGTCAAACACAGAGGATCATTGGTCTTGGATTTTGAAGACATTTGGTAAGTTAATTTGTCGGAAGAATCTTGGTTCAGAAATTGTTGCCTGGTAATGCACTGTTTGACCCATTTAAAAGTTACAGAAACGAGAGGCTTGGTAATATAGAGAAAGAAACAAAATATTAGTTGTATTTCTTTAGAATCAGACTGTCTTATTTGTCACACACATGTAAGCAAATTCTGTCCCTTCTCATGCCCACCTTCCTTCTTCATGACATGAATCATGAGGAAGAAAAAAACTCAGGGTTAATGTTCCAAAGGGCCTAATTAGAATCAAGTGAGAGATAGAAAAAGCAACAAAGGTGATTTCAGTCATAGTCCATATGAAAAGCTCTAATTAAGAAGAATGATGTCCTTTGCTTCATATCCCTGGAGAGCAGTGAGGGCTATCTTTAACTCCTTCTGACCTACAGCAACGAGGATGCAGAAAGAGATTTTAATGTAGGAAAATAACTCTGTGGTTTCTGCAGAAAATGAGGAAAGAACAGAAAATAGGAGTGGGAGATTTTAATAGAAATTCTATCAAATCTCCAAAATGAAGGTAAAATGCAATCTCCCTTCAAGAAAGGGAGAAAGTGGGATTAGTTTTTTTCAAAGTCTTTGCTTAATAATTCCCTTTGAATATTGTGTACTTCATTATAATTAGAAAGGAGGAAAAGCCTAATCAGTTTGGAAATCCAAAAGAATCAACTTATACAGAATAACAGAGTTGGAAGGAACCTTGGAGGTCATCTATTCCAACTCCTCTGCCCAAGCAGGAAACCCGATACCATTTCTGATAGATGGCATCCCAGTCTCTTCTTGAAAGCTTCCAGTGATGAAACTCCCACAACTTCTGAAAGCAAGCTGTTCTACTGGTTGAATATTCTCAAAATCATGTCTAGGCTGAATCTCTCCTTGATAAATTTCCATCCATTATTCATTGTCTGGGCCTTGGGTGGAAAATAGGTTGACCCTCTCCTCTTTGTGACAGACCTTCCATGGTCCTTCTTTTCACTTGACAATTCTAACTGACAGCTTTACAATTCTAATTCAATCAATCTGATTTTCCAAATTAATCCAAAGTCATCAAATTATGTCAGTACAACTATTTGAATGGATCAAAGTTTTAAAGTGCTTAGATTTTCCAACTTAAGGTTAGGGCTGTGGTGGTGGGTGGTGCTGGAGTGCCTGGCCCCGAGGGGACAACAGGGGACGGTGTGTTGAGAAAGCTCTCGGACAGCTGGCTCAGCCCCGTGATGCTGAGAGGTCCTTCCTCCATGCCACGGGGTATCAGCCCCAGTACTGATGTATTGAGGCCGGGCTTGGCTGTGGAGTGGAGGAAGGAGTAGTGTAGTGGGGCTGTCTGCTCTGCAGCTGGGTGAGGACTGGCGTGGGTGGCATCATTGGCGTGGGTGGCATCGCTGTCGTCGGTGGCATCATTGTTGTGGGTGGCATCGGTGGCATCAGTGAAACAGGTGGCAAAGGTGTCGCCCGATGACTCTGTGCCTGGACTGGGAAGGGCTGCTGCCTGTGCTGCTGAACCTCCTGGTAGCCGTAGCCATGGTAGGTGAGGGCCTGTGGGAAGCCTTGGAATGGGAGGGACATCACCTGGGGTGGAGGAGCAGACCTGGACTGGGTGGGAGCAGGTTCCTCTGGATCTGGAGGGTTGTGAAGCAGCTCGGTGATCCGGTCCTTCACCACCTGGTACTGTGGATCTGCCATTTCCTTGAGGGTCTGGTTGACATAGGTGAGGAAGGGCTTGCGGTTGGAGGATGAGGAGTCGGTGTTGACCAGCTGAGAGAGGAGATCTATGCTGGTGCGGATGGTGTCCCTGATCTCCAGCAGGACAGTGTGGCTCTGCCCCTCCTGCTGTCTGGCTCTCTGCCTTTCTGCGGAGGCGGAGCTGGGGGTGGTGGATGCGGCTAGGACTGTGGTGGACTCAATGTCTCCTTTCTCCCACTGCACCAGGGAGTCCTCCATGCACTCCACCATGCTTACCACACCTGTCTGCGGGTTCTCCACCATGGCATGCTCCACAGAAACCTGCCTGGAGACAGGGACTGACTCTCGGCCGGAAGAGGACTGGCTCTCAGCAGGCTGCCAGAGAGAGAGGGTCATGAGAGGGGCTGCTGGTGCTCCTTGGTGGCGGACCTCACCCTCCAGGAAGCTGCACCTGGCCATGATGTAGGTCTCTCTGTCTATCAGCTTCACAGTGGCCTGGCCAGATTTCTTCAGGTGCAGCTTCCCGCACCAGGTGTGCATGTGCTTCCACCAGCCGAGGAGCATCTCTGAAGTGTAACCCATACTCTCCGCCCTCTCTCTCCAAGCAGCCTGCTTCCGCTTGGTATCCCTGTACAGCCGGTGTCCCTTCTGCCACAGATAGTCATTCTCTCTCAGCCACTCCAGCACCTCATCCTCGTGTGCCTCCTCAATATAGTATTGCCTCCTTTCCCATTGTCGCATATGCCTCTTCCTCCCTTTGGCTGGACCAGATTGGCCCTCATCAGAGGGGCTCCCAGGTAGTAGGGGCTGCTCCTCCACACCACCAGAAGCAGCAGCAGCACCAGCAGAATCATCATCATCATCATCATCATCATCATCATCATCATCATCCTCACCAGCAGGATCATAATCATCATCATCAGCAGCAGCAGCAGCAGCAGCAGGATCATCATCAGCAGCAGCAGCAGCAGCGGCAGCAGGATCAGCAGCAGTAGAGTAAGCACCAGCAGGGCCAGCAAGTCCAGGAGCAGGAGCATGTCGAGCAGGACCAGCAGGACCAGGAGCAGCTTCAACAGAGTAAGCACCAGCAGAAGCCCCAGCACCAGCAGAAGCACCACCGCCAGGAGCAGCTTCAGCAAAAGCCCTAGCAGGAGCAGAGTCAGGGGCAGGGGGCGGGAGGTTGGCCCTGTCCCTCTTGCCAGGATGGTGGCAGGTTGCTGAGGCTTTTGCTTCCTCCCCATGGTCGTGGGGTTACTGGCTGGCAGGGAGGCTGGCAGGCACCAAGGCTGGCAGGAAGGCTGGCAGAAAGCCTGGCAGGAAGGCTGGCAGGCAGGCAGGCACCAAGGCTGGCTGGAAGGCAGGCTGGCAGGGCAGGCAAGGAACTCGAAGTGTCCAGCAGCAGGTCTTTCCTTGGAATGCTGGCCACGTGCGAGCTGCTTCCCTTTATATCTGGGGGGCTTACGTAATGCTTCCCCCCTGCATGCGCAATTAACGCTCGGCATCCGTTCCGTTTCTGCTGTGCATCCGTTAGGCTTCCGCTGTGCATCCGCTTTAGCTGCTGTGCATCCGCTTCATCTGCTCGGCGTCCGTTCTGCATCCGCTGTATCCGTTCTGAGTCCGCTTCGCTGAGGCCCCCCGGAAGCCCTGCGGTTGCGCCATCCGCTCCCATCCGCTTCCATCCTCTGGGCTTCCGTTCCGCATTCGCTTTGCATCCACCCTGTGTCTTCCCCACGTCTGTGTTATCCGCTCCGGTTATGCAAATTTTTGCCCCTTTTAAGACCAGATAACAACGGATGGAACATTTTGCTCGTCCACTGTGTCCTTTTTGCATCCGTTGGCCAGTGTGACATGGGATTTAGAATCCTTGCACAGCAGGAAAGGATGTACATCTTACCTCCCTCAGAATTCCTGAAACTCTTATCTGGCTGTTCAGTCAGTCGATCTGGAAAGATTCTTGTGAATAGGCAACACTAGGGAAACATAATAGCAAGATAGGTGGCATACACATGTCATGAACAAATAAGCCAATAAAGAAGTAATTCTAATCAACTAATGGTGTCACTTGGTTCTGATATAGTGTGGTTTCTAAGAAATGATGCTGACTTGATGGCACATAATCCATCCAACCAATCAATCAACATTCATTCATGTGTACTGACCAGCAGTTTGTCCTAAAGGTGCTTTTTCAAGAGGCAACTGGACTTTCAGCCAAGAAGCTTCTTCAGCTCAAGAGTCTCCAAAGAAGAACCAGAAAGTCCAGCTGCCTCTTGAAAAAGCACCTTTGGACAACCATGACCTAAATGACTGAGAATTTCCATAGACACTGACCACCAAGATGCACTATATTTTACCTCTATTGGGATGCAATATACATGCACAATGAGCTTTTATTATATGGGTTCAAACCATCTACACAAACACTTCTGACCGCAACCTAATCAGATGCCAACCAAAAAATCTACTAAATACTTCACTATGGTCATAAACACATCCTCTGGTGACAATCAAATACAGCTGCAATAATTTTCCCTGCTGTGCCAATTTTTTAAATACGCACCTGCGCAGTCAGCCTTGCTTCTGGTCATGACCAAATTGGGTTGGACCAAAGTCCTGAAATGGATTACAGTTGTGACTAGAGGTTCCACTATACCAAGAATTAAACTCAAAGATCTTTACAATTTCACGATGACTATATATAATGTATTAGCTTTGGGAGCTATCCAAGGTCTGAGAGTTTAAAGGAAGGAGTATGTATATAGCTGCCTAGAGTGCCTTACAAGTTAACCAATCTGAAACAAATAGATTTTGAAACGTTCAAATTAATTTGTAACCTTTTTCTCCCATCAATAAATAGCAGACAAAAATAATTTAAATACAGAATAATTAAAAATAAGTTAAAAACTAATGTCACAATAAATTAAATATTAAAAACTTTGAGGTGTCCTTCTAAAGGGAGAGAAACTGAAAGTCAAACAGATTTCTCAGGGAAATACATTCCACTGCCTGTAATTTCCAACTCTCAGTTTCTATGTCTTTTTTTTTTTCTATGAAAAAATTGGAGGTCTGTCTGAATTCTCTACCCTAATGCATGAAAGGTGTCATTTGAAAAATAAGTTTTTTACAGTGATATATTACAGAATTCATCAATAAGCAAGGTAGTGTGAGGAAATGGATATAACATTTCAGTGCTGAGCAAATTTTGAAAAGGCAATAAAAATACAAGGATAATCCAGAGGTGACTGGAGATTAAAGTTTTTTAAAAAAATTCCTAATTATCACAGTTACATCAGAAGCTTTATTTAACAATAAAACATTTTTATAAAAAAGTTTACAGTAAACGAACTGGTTTCCTTCTTTTAATTTGTTGTAATACAAAACCTTGTTAAGTTAGCAATATTGCAATCATCTTAAGAATTCATATAAACTTTCTATTTTCCACTTCAGGAAAAGTATTTGCTTTTGCAAACAACAGGAAGGTATGCAATATATTTTAAAAGGGTCATAGCAGTAAGTATAAAAAATTATTTCAACATGAAATCTTTTTTTTTTTTTGTAAATTCTGTTTCTGTTGTTCCCACTCTGCCATATTACACTGTAATGTTATATTTCTCCCCATTGTGTTATTGATTGATTATAATGTATTCCTGTTAACTTTTATATTTTAAGATTAAAAATATATATTTCAAAATTACAGCTATGATTATTTTATAAATAATTTAAGTTTCTAACCTTTCATTTTCCATAAGCAAGTATCATAATATCTTCATCAGTTCAGATTTATTTTTCACTTAAAATATCTACAGATAGTATCTATCATAGCTGGCTCAGATTTTGAAAAATTCCTGTTTGGCTATCACTATTCCTTTCCTTAAGAAAAATGGGAAAGATAATAGCAGAAGCACTGGCACTTAGACTTATATACCCCTTCATAGCCCTCTCTAAATGGCTTATAAATGTTAGCATATTTCCCCCAACAATCTGGCTCCTCATTTTACTGATCTCAGAAGGATGGAGGCTGAGTCAACCTTGAGGGAGTCAGGATTGAAATGCTGGCAGTGGGCAGTCAGCCAAAAATGTTGCATTCTAATCATTGAGCCACCACAGCTCATCAGAAGTTCTGAGTCGGTCCTATTTCAGCATTTCTACACTTCAAGCAAAGTTTTGATTCTGTTTCTAGAGAAAGCTGATGACAGGAGCTTATAGCTAACTTCTCGATAGAACATGATCTGCTATCTCTCATCTGCAGATTGTATGTCAGTTCTGGCCTGAGAACAAGATACAATACCACAGGACAGCTGTCAGAAGTAATAAAGGTTAGGAGGTGAGTAAAATCACAATATATCTTGCTTGAGGACTATATAATAATGTTGTACTGAGCTATTCAGATGAAGAGAAACATCAGAGAATAAAACCATAGCCATCCTATATGGTTGGTGATGTAATTTTCTGTCATTAATTACAGTAGGGTTAAGGAAGGAGAAGACAATAAAATCTAAATATTTCTTATCATAATCTTCAGGATTTAGAACTGCATTTTATTTTGATTTCCTTGAATAATGGAATTCATATTTTTCATTTTAAATAAATAAATGTATAGAGATAAATACACATATTAAGGAGATGTATGCCAAAATATGTATATTTATTCAGAAAAATATATTACCCTCTCAATTAACATATCAAGGAGTCTTAGGGGAAAAAAATCAGTAAAACCATTACTAAAAAGGGGGGGACTTTAAACCACTTAAAGAACATTAAAGAACAAAAATTCAAAATAGTTTTGTTTTGTAATGTATAGCTGGATGCTAACTTGCAATGAGTTTATGATTAAAAAGTGACTTTAGAGAAAGTGATTTTTTTACTGCATATGAGAAAATGTACTTTTGAGTTGTTTCAACTATCATTCTTTCTGTTTCTATTTTTCTTTTCCCCAGATTCCTTTTTTAAAAAATTGAACTTTCCCCCCACTAGAATGAGAGAGAGAGAAAAGACTACAATGCAACAAAAGATATGCCCTATATTGAAAAATAAACTGCATAATGCAAAGAGCTTTTAGCAATATCACAGGGTTTCTGCTTTGGGAATTCTTCATAAATTGTATTGAAACCCCTTCCCCCCCCCCCAAAAAAAAACATAATTTTTTAGCTTGGGCAATTTGAAGAATCTTGCTTAGAGCCATGAGTTTCCCAGACAACTTCAAATCTGTTTCTAGACTTAGCAATGAATATCTTCTCCAGTGGTGGAATTCAAAATTTTTTACCAGCAGTTCTGTGGGTGGGGAAGGATATTGCAAAATTTCCATTCCCTCCCCACTCCAAGGGAAGGTTACTGAAAAATCCTATTCCCACCCTACCCCACTAACCTGCTTTCCAGCTCTGTTCTCCTGTGCAGGGCAACAAAAGGAGACCCAGCCAATCAACTGGGAATCGGGAGGCAGAGAATAGATGGCGGCAGGGCCAGTCAGAGGTGGCATTTGCCAATTCTCCAAACTACTCAAAATTTCTGCTACCAGTTCTCCAGAACGGGTCAGAACCTGCTGAATACCACCTCTGTTTCTCTCCCTTGCCTCCTTCCTTTATCTCCCTTCCCTCCCTTTCAGAAAACTATTAGTATCCATAAACAATTTCCTGAACATTCATATGAGTTTCCTTGATTTACTAATATCTCTTACCAGGTTTTATTTAAGGAGAGCCACAGAGGATATTATTAAGGGACAAAGCTTAAGCTTAAAAAGTAAAATCAGTTTCAGCATTGATTTACACTCGTTGGTTCTCTTTCTACATTTGCATAAAATATATGTGCAGATAAAACAGGTAAGCAATCATTCAGTAGGACTCACAAATTAATTATTATATGCACTGTAAGATAAGCAGCCAAAAAAAGTTATCCCAAAATATATTTAAAATTTGATGATTGGTTTTTCAAAAATAAATCACAGCTAAATAACTAAAAATGTGTTACAATCATAGGACAGATATTCTTTTTTAAAAGAAATCTCAAGAGATTTTCCTGTGTTGACAGCATGCCTAACACACAGGTTGATTTAATTGCACTTAAAAGTCTTTCCTTTACTGGTATGTAGAACCAGTAAAGTATCTTAAAATAGTGGCACTCCAGAGAAACTGAGTTCCTGAAGTATGATCTTCATTCATGCATATGCACACATGACCCTTTTACTTTCTACTGGTCTTTCTAAATGGTAAGAGGTTGATTGTAATTCTGCAAGACAACATGCAGCGAATATATAAAGGCACAAATTTACATCTACATCCACTGTGTTCCATCTTCCTCTTTGTATTTTGATCTAAATCTTTTCTCACTGCTTGGGTTGAGTCCATAAAGTGGCTCTAAAATTTTTCTACCCAATAGTAAATGTTTAACTGAGCCCAAAGGGAAACACAGATAGGGGTCACTTTCGTTATTTGTATTTAATATCCATGTTATGCATAAATTAATTAGAGTCTTTCCCCCCATCCCTTTGGACTTTCTTACTTTTTAGCCTGAAGCCACAGAATGCATGTGAGTGGTTTCAATTACATGACAAGTAGACCAAAAATGATTCCCCAAACCTTAATTTTAAAAATGATAGCAATAGCACTTTGACTTATATATCACTTCACTGTGCTTTACAGCCCTCTCTAAGTGGTTTGCAGAGTCAGCATATTGCCCCCCAACAATCTGGGTGCTCATTTTACCCACCTCAGAAGGAATGAAAACTGTGTCAACCTTGAGCCTGGTGAGATTCGAACTGTCAAATTGCAGGCAACTGGCAGCCAGCAGAAATAGTTTGCAGTACTGCATTCTAACCACTGCGCCACCAAGGCTCAGGACTCAGATTATTCCTGGGTATCATGAAATTCACCTTGGACAATGGCCAAACCCTTTCATAGACCTTGAAATTGATATAGAGATAAATACTAACATAAATGGTTATGATAAAAACATAACATAAATCATGTTTTACTGACATAAAAGATACAGGTATATGACAAACCATACAGTAGTGTTAAGTTAGATGAATACAAATGTGCACAAATGCAAATACAAATACAAATGAAACACCAGAAACAGCAATTTCCCAAATCCAATGGTGGATCATTTCAGTTTCACAGGAGATAGTCACTGACATTGCTCAGTACATTATTCCTTGTTTAGTAACTGCCTTGGATAGCAACCATTTGCAAATACAATTGTAATGAAAAACATTATTTGGTTAAAAAAACTATAGTAAAAAAATAGTTTAAAAAAATCCCATTTTCTGACCAATGCACACACGTGTGCCAAAATTTCTACACCTGACAATGTAACACTGCCATTGTTACAATAGGAAACTTAACCCAATGAGATGGCACAACTAAATCTTCACCAACTCTCTTTTTTTCAGTCATGTGGTTTGATTAATGACCATTTTTGGGGAACCATGTACAGTTGTTAAATGAGGACAATCTACCTCTACAAAGAAACATTGAAACTAAATTAATTAAGAAACTTAACTCTTTTCGTTTATAAAGCAAAGACTGACGTTTCTTGCAACATAAAAGCTAGATCCTCAGTTTTGTAAACTAGTCTTAAAAGGAGATTGAGTAGGATGGTTCAATCTGTTGTGTGAAGCAGACTAGTCATTGCCTCAATATGTTGGGTGAACTCATCATCCCCAACTTTAATATAGTTTGAATTTTATTAATCTATATAATTATTATATGTCAGACAGGTTGTCAAAGGCAAAATGCCTTTGTCATAATCAATAACAACTTTGTGAATGGCACCAACTGATAGGTAACCATTGCATCTGCATTCCCAATTTCTATTTTTATTCTGCACTTTTGGTTGTACACTCAATATACAATCCTCAAATACTTGTAATATTCTGCATTTGGTAGCCTTTAAAGAATTATAAAACAGTTGCTTTTTCCTGCAAAAGATCCATCTTCTTTCACACCAAGTATATTCCAGCTATAAATCTTCTTTTCCAGACATTTATAACTATTGTAGTATTTAAAACTAAACAACTCAGTTAAGGTAGAAAAATGATACTAACACAAGGTGTCTGTTTTAGGGGATAGTTTAGATGATCAACATCTAAATTTGCTGCATGAACAAGTGATTCTAAGCAGTTCAAACATCTGCATCTTCTCCTTGCTATGAAAATCTGTAAGCCCTTTATCCACTTCCATCCCCCAAAAGACACGATTGATTTCTATATCAAAATTATACATCTAACTGAATAAGCATTCTATTATTATTCAGGTGTTTTGACATATTTGGAGAGATGCTGTGGGGAGGCAGGGAGGAAATTGTGCTGAGAAATTCCAACATGCAGAGGAGCATTAGAGTACTTCAACCAACAATCTTTCTCTATTAATTTTCCCTGTGGATTTTCTTCATAACATAACTAAGTGACCATAATACAGAGAAAAGGCCACTAAATTTCTCCCAGTCCCTTTTCTTTAGCATGATGAGTTAATCCCTATGGTTGAAAACCCTCTCGGAGGAAAGTGACCTAATTAATTTTTTTATGTAGACAAAGTAGACTTGAGGGACCAAGAAATACAGAAAGGAGATAAATTCCTCCCAGGTATTAATCTTTAGGGTATGAAAAACTCTCAGGAGAACCACAATATTAAATTTAACTAAGGGGCAGTGTGTAATGGCTCACCAGTTAAGATGATGAGTTTGTCAGCTGGAAAGCTGACAGCTCAGGTTCAAGAGCAAAGAGTCATGTGACAGTGTGAGCTCCAGTTCTTTCCCTAGCTCATGGCCCATTGTGGTTCACGGGCAGCCAGTGCAGACGGCAGTGGAATCGGACAGTGGGGAAGAATAGGGACTAGTCAGAGAGTCTGGAGAGGACTTGGATGAGGGTCCTGCATCCGATGTAGAGTTGGGGCCAAGTTCATCTGGGAGCTGCCTCCAGAGCCTTTAGAGTCTGGCAGCAGCAAGGCAGAGGACCAAGGGGAGCCTGTTCCCAGTGCGCATTTGCGCAGAGCTGCTAGAAGGCGAGAGCAGCTGAAATAAAAGGGGAAACTTGGGAGTAAGGCTGGGAGGTGATTGCCCTTCCCATAAGGGATAAAAGTCAGGCCAAAATGGATGAAACCTTTGCAAGAAACAAAGTAATTTGATCAGTTCCAAGTCATCCTTTTATCTCTTTGTACTTTGGTTGGATTTTCTTGTACTTCAGTTGGTTTCTTTTCTAGTTAATTTGATACTTCTAGTATCAAATTTACTTCTAGTTAATTAGAAGTTAATTTACAAATTAACTTCTAGTTAATTTTGGCAACACTTCAAAGAACTGAAAAGTGTGTGCTTATCTTGGGGGACTTAATTCCGGCTGGGAATGAAAAAAAATCCCAGCATTGCAATAAAATAGGTTTTGTTTTTAAAACAAGTTTGTGAATCATCATGGTTTATAAAGCCTGGGTCAGAACACTGTCAACCTAGCAGCTGGAAAGCATGCAAATGCGAATAGATAAATAGGTACTGCTTCGGTGAAAAAGATTACTGCATTCTGTACTTCCATGCTGATGATAGAAGCATCTCTCAGACAATGAAGATTCCCTCTGAGGCTGTGAAATGGAAATGGAGATAAGCACCTCCTCCTTGAGTCAATCATGACTGGACAGATGAATCTTTAACATGTTTAAGAACAGGAAGTTTCAGTGCATACCAGCAGTTATGTTTAGAATTTAGAGATGATGACCTTGAACTAGTTTACAAATGCTAGCTGATGGTATTTGGCAATTTTCACAAAACTACCAACTTAATATTTTCCTGATCTGTTTTAAACTAAATGAGCAATGATGGTGCAATGGTTAGAGTGCAGAACTGCAGGTTATTTCTGCTGACTTCTGGTTGCCTGCAATTTCGCAGTTCAAATTTCACCAGCCTCAAGGTTGACTTGTCTTTCCATCCTTCCAAGGTTGGTAAAATCAGGACCCAAAATTGTTGGGGACAATATGCTGACTCTATAGAGAGCTATAAAAAACTGTAAAGTGATGTATAAGTCTAACTGCTATTGCAAAATAACTAAAAAAAGTTTTGAAATATCTGAATGAGGAAATTAATCTTGGATAATTGAAATACTACGTATTTCTGATGCATAAGTTTAATGCAAGTTGACTCTCCACTTTTATAAGTTTCCTGCTCCAAAATTTATTGTTATTGGAAGAAAATTGTTCTCTTTTATATAAATGATGGATCAGATTTTAAATAAGCTTTACATTGATTTTTCAAAGATGTTACTGTTTGTAAAATGTAAGCTCTGCTTTCTAGCACCCTGAAGCTGGTTTATGAAATGAGTAACACTTATGGAGATTCAAAGCTAGTGTGGACAAAATGTGATGTAGCAGTAGTGAAATAATTCAAATATATCAGCCAGAGTCAAATTTTCATCAGAGTATATCTTTGCAGATACCCATATAATTTATTTCATTATCAATACAACTGAACTTTTTTTAAAAAAGGAGGATCTGCTAGGATTGTGATTCTGAATATTTCAAACATTCTACAGATGTTTATTGACTGCATCTTATGTTAAGTAGCATTTGAAAAACCACAGGTTTCCTTCTTTGTGATTTAAACAATGTTTTTACACAAATAATGAAGGAAACTATTTTAAAAAGTATTCACTGAAAGAATTAGAATGTAATAAAACTACCTTACATTATTTGGATTATTTCTCCCTTTTATCTGAGTATTTGCTATTCTAACTGACAACAAAGAAGGTACTTTACTATTGTTCTCTTTTAGCAAAGTAACAGAAACAATGCAGAGAATAGAAGAAGCTGAAGAAGCTTCTTGGATGAGAAGAGAAAAATCTTCAAGCAGAAACAAAGTCCAATTACCATTTGAAAAAGCATCTTTGAACCACAATGCTCTCATTCAATTCTAATTTTAAAAATTCACTGAATTGGGTAAGGGTAGCATGCAGAGGTTTTCAAGGGTTTTGCTTTCTTTTTTGTTTGCCTTGACTTATTCAAGAGAGGTATGATATATGATAAACCACATTCTGAAAGTAAAGTAGACACATTCTGTGTTTATCAATGAAGATAATAATGGTACAAGTACTGATTGCAACTGATCAATTCCTCTGCTAGTAACTTAGAAACACTTGGAAATTTCCAATGGGGAATCTGATCATTACATGTATGTATGAATCACTTCAAAACCTATTCCACTGTGAACAATCGGTAGGATTCAAATTTCCAAATGGGTTCATCCAATTCGTTCAATCCAATTTCAAGAGTTTGTTTGATTGGGGGTAAGGGGAAAATAGCAAGGTTTCTGGACATGCTTGAACAGATTCACAAACAATGGAACTGATTTGTCAATTCAATCCAAATTGACCATTTGATTGGAAAATGTGATTCCCTGAATCATTTGGGTTAGTTAATTTCTTGGTGGGGATTTTGTTTTTGTTTTGTGAAGGAAGAAGCAGCAGTTGACATACAGTATGTTTCTTAGCATTAAAATTATAATAGGAATAATAAAACCATTCAAGAAAATTCATAATGCTGCTTGGACAAAGATGAGGGAAAATCATGGACTGGCAAAGGAAAAGGGAATTGTTTAATAGAAACAATTGTGTAAGATATTAGATTAGCTGTGATAGCAGGATCTTTCATTGCCAAATTACCTTTTACCCCTTGATAAGTGGATGCTTTGTGAGTATGCGTACTTTCAAAATCTTAAATCTGCATATGGGCTTCAAAGGTTAGCCTATCTTTTCCCTAAGCTGAACAAGAGAAATATCAAAAGAAAGGCAGTTAGAAAAATTCTGATAGGCTAACCTTTGAAGCCCATAAGCAGATTTAAAATTTTGAAAGTACGCATACTCACAAAGCATCCACTTATCAAGGGGTAAAAGGTAATTTGGCAATGATAGATCCTGCTATCACAGCTAATTGAATGAATTTGATGAATTTTTTAGAAGTGATAATTCCCTACATTTGTTTTCGGGCTGTTCTTTTTTCTTGGGTCCCCTCCAGTCTAAAACAGGGTTTTCCAAATCCTGGACTGTGAACTAATATTGGTATGCAGCCTATTGTGAACTGGGCCATGCAAGTGGTGGGCAAGTACATGAAGGCTCATTTATGCATGCACAGGAGCTAAGTTGTGTGGGTAAAACCATCCACTCCCCCATTGCAGCCACTGCAGCCTCAAGAGTTACAGCTCTTAAAGAAAGTCAACTGAAAGCAAAGTTAACATAGTAAGCAAATAGCCAGTTTATCAGAATAAATTGAGGAAACATTGGCTCAGATTGTCACTGGGCCATCAAAGCCACTGTCATCATTACTGGGACAAATCTTCACAGATCAGCAATTCCAAACTAAGTGTCCATGAAAACTGCAAGAAGTCACTAGAGTAACAACATTCAGAACAAAAGAAATTTGTTCATTAAAATGGTATTGCTACAGCTCTTGAGCTGCAGAATTCCAACACACTTGGCCTAGATATGTTAGAGAAAATATTTGTACCTTTTCTCTTTCCATAATATAAAAAAAACACTTAAGACAAATTTTCTTGGCTGAAAGTGCACATTTTTTCTCACTTCAAATGAGGTACCTAAATTGAAATATAGTTATTGATTAAACCTTGGGTGCATTTTCTTCCCCAATAATTCAGGCTAGTTTTAAGTTGTATATTTAGGCTGTCAGATGGATGATTTGCAAAAGACTTCACACCATCCTACATATACCCTGGTGATCTTGATTGTGTCACTTAGGATTAAAAGTTCACTTGGAAGTAAGTTTAAATCTCCTAAGGGGGAGAAATGTACTAAATTCCAGATTTTGTGGAAATGACCATATCCAATGAATGATAGTTAGAAAATTTGCATGCATAAGATAGATAGTTATTGTCTTGCAAATCAGTGATTCTCAACCTGTAGTCTGTGGACCCTGGGGGCCTGCAATGTCTGAAGAAGTTTTGCAGAAATGTTATGATTTAAATCTTGAGTTAAGTCTTGGTCATTTATGGCCTTGGTCTGTGGCCATAAAAGTTTTTTTAAGGGAGTCCATGGTGAAGAAAAGATTGAGGACCACTGTTGTAAATGATTATTTTAAATAAGAATAAACAAGAAGAATAATGTTAAATCACATGGTTTTAAGATGTCCAGTTTAGAAAATCATATGGGACATTGAGTCCCAAAGGTGCTTTTACAAGAGGCAATTGGATTTTTTGGTTTTTCTTTGAAGATGTTTCACTTCTCATCCAAGAAGAATGTTCTTCAGCTCTGGGTTGAAAAAGAACCTTTAGGACGACCATGACCTGGATGACTGAGAATCTTCATGGATATGGGACATTGAGATTCACATTTATATATGCTCCAGAGTTGAGTTTCATAACTGGGTGGCACCCTTGTAATCAAACTCGTTTTCCTTCCTACAAAAAGATAGAAGGCTATTATGCACAATAAAATCTACTTCTGTTCTCATTTAAGTGAGATCTCATTTGGAATCATTTACACCAGCTACAAAGAGCTACCAATTCCTAGCTTGTTAGAGCTTTCTTGCTCACTTCAAGATTAAGATCAAGGGAGCTGCCAAATTTGAGGGAACCCTGGGCAAAGTTTCCTCTCTTCCTGCCACTTTCTCCTCTTCTTCTTTATCCCTGCTCCTGACTCTTTGGTCATCTTCCCTTTAGTGTCCCACTGATGATACATTGTGCCACTTCTGAAGCGCCCACCAATTGTACCTCTTCTGCTTTCCACTCATCAACCAGGAAGGCAATTATGTGCTAGTTATCCATACAGTGCCATCATGTCTATTCTTCTCTTCCTAGCAGTGGCCTAGATTCTGCTAAAGCCCCTAAAGGGAAAAAAATACATTATGGAAAAAATGGGGGCACAGATAGGCAGAACATATCTTGGACATTTCTTAATATGACAGTTGTGTGTGTGGGTTGCTTAAAAGCCCAGGGATAAACCCTGTTGCTTTGTTCTACATATGTAAGCTTCACTGACTAAGCTAAATACAAAGAGCTAAGACCAAATAAACAAAAACTTCTCTTTTCCTTTCCTACTTGCTTCAAAAGTAATTCCTTCTTGTTAGTCTGAATGAGAATGATTGGAGAAAAAATACGGAATACTTTATTTTCTTTCTTTGGCAAAGGAAGAATATAATTAGGCCCTTGGCTCTATGGAGATATTGGATCATCAGGTGAGTAAAACTGTTTGCTATATGGTGTGCATCTGCTATTTTCTAGAATGCAGCTCATCCTCTTTCTCTCATGACAAACTGGGGTCCACTCTGAATTTATGGGTAGCTGGTTTGCATATTTGGAGTAAGTAGACTATCCAAATAAGTAGAAAGTGCTTCAGCTGAGTTTGAAGCCGTGACCTGGGTGTGTCTTTCAGTAAAAGCTGACCAAACTCAATATAACTTTAATTTTAAAGCTCTGTGTTACCATTTTTATTTTCCCCTGAAAATTAGGCTACTGAAAGAGAAATACAAAACAGCATTTTTATCCTGAACTTATGCCCTGTAGTATGAATTAAACTGCCAACATTCTATTTGTTAATTGCTATCTGAAAAATTCAAAATGCTTCTTAGAACATATATTGGCAATCTAAATACATTTCTCTTGTTTTAGGGTTGTGAAAGATGCTCCAAAAAGTATTTTTTCCTTTATCAAGAACATTATCGCTGAAGATCAGCAGCAAGTCAACAAGGACATTTTGTCCCTCATGAACCTATGGAATGAGGAATGCAATTATAATTACACGCATCTAGTTCAGTAGTAATTTTAACAATTTGATCATTTTCTTCTATACAGACCAAGCTTAAGAAATAGAAATAAATACAAAGAGTGAATTCCAATTTTTTAAAAAAACACAAATTGTCTGTTTCAAAACATCTGATCCTAGTCCTTTATCTAGCATTATCTTTGGCTTTCTACAGAAGCTATATTTGGATATATTACAAGCCAAGTTATTCACTAGAAGAGAAACAAATAGGAATTCTTCCAAGAAAATCCATAGGAATGGGCTTAAATGTATGTCAAGCCCCCAAACCAAGAAAGACACATAGTATTCCAAGCAAACTCCTTCATTGTTCTCAACCTATGGACAGAATCTTGTCAAACTGAATTACTATATCATGTACATCAAGCATATACTCAGAGAACTAGTAGGGAGGGACTGTCTTCACCCACTTTCTTACATAAAAACTATCTGAACTGAGCTGCTTCTTATTTCTCTGGAATTCCACTCTCTCCATTCTGGAGTCTGGACTACTACTGTTATGTGAACTTATAAAACTAATTATGTATTAAAATATTTAGCAAAGATGAACAGAGACTAGTACAATCTCTCAAATGGATAATGATGATTCAGTCTCTGTGAGCTGTAGTACTTCTAACAGATAATCTTCGAACAGTTCTGAGACCCAAAGGTGCTTTTTCAAGAAGCAACTGGACTCTTTAAAAATGCAAATGACCAGCTGTCTGCAAGGAATATAAACTCTTCCATTCCCCACCATCTAAACAGAGCTGAACAAGTCTCTTGGATGAGAAGTGAAACATCTTCAAAGAAAAAACAAGAAAGTCCAGTTGCCTCCTGGGGCAAAAAAACACATTTGGGACAACCATGACCTAGATGACTGAGAATCTCCATAGACTTTTAACAGTTCTAAGACATCTTGCATTGAACAAAGTATTGGATTAGGTAACCTCTATAGTCCATCCCCACAATTGTCCTTCAGAAGAGGAAAGATATAGGTTTATGTAGTTCTCCACCTCCTCAAATACTTATCATGCATTTGTTTGATTCAATGATGCACATTTTTGTTATTCTTTGATGTCTACACTTTTGGCTTCTATTCTGCCCATGACAGATTATTTTCCACAAACATCCACATACCTCCATATTTGCTAAAATGGTTTTTTACACATTCCTCACACCACATGGCTATGTTGGTTAATGGTATTATTGGTTTAGCTATATAATATCTGGAGGGTTCCATGTTTGAATTAACTGAATATAATATTTTGGGAAGAAATTGTCCATACTTCTGAAGCAGATGAAGAGAGTCTGGCTTATTACAATTTTCAACTATGACCTCTAATTGCTGATTTCATATTTTATCTTCACCTACTTTGTATCCTTCCTTCCTTCCTTCCTTCCTTCCTTCCTTCCTTCCTTCCTTCC
>BLBF01000045.1:13668612-13706985 GCA_015471245.1 Laticauda colubrina
ATAGAATAGAATAGAATAGAATAGAATAGAATAGAATAGAATAGAATTCTTTATTGGCCAAGTGTGATTGGACACACAAGGAATTTGTCTTAGTGCAAATGCCCTTGGTGTACATAAAAAAAAAGATACATTTGTCAAGAGTCAAGAATCATCAGGTACAACACTTAATAATCATAGGGTACAATAAGCAATCAAATCATACTATGAAACAGTCAATATAAATCATAAGGATACAAGTGACAAAGTTACAGTTATATAGTCACAAGTGGGAGGGGATGGGCGATAAGGAGTGATGAGATTAATAGTAATAGTAGCGCAGACTTTGTAAATAATTGGACAGCGCTGAGGGAATTATTTATTTAGTAGAGTGATGGTATTTGGGAAATATAAATAAAATATAAAATATAAATTTTAATTCACCATTTATAATCTTCCTGTTTACTAACTATTATTATTACTAATTATTCTAATTATCATAGCTACTTATGTTTCTACCTTGCCTTCTTCTAATGCAACCACTGATAACATTTATTTCATGTTTCATAGTACTCAGATTCCCCCTTATTTTTTAATTCTAGAATTAACCTGTCTGGTTCTGCACAGGCCATAATTGCCCTTATTATCTCTATTTCTGGCAGTGTTCTTTCCTTCTTCCAGTATTGTGCATATGTTTTTCTAGCCATCATTTCAGGGCCGTTGTAACTTTGAATGGTCACCAAAGGAACTGTTGTAAATCGAGGACTGCTTATGTTTTCAGGGAGTTTCTTAAGAAGGCCTAAACTATTTCTAAGAGCACAAATCAACTGAGTGCATTTTGTTTTAGGATGCCTACACAAACTACTAACCCAAATTTCATTTCCCCATCAAGACTTTGTTGCCCCCACAAACATATTGCATGCTGACATGATAATGGATTAAAATATCTCTGAAATTAAAAAATGGATCTGCATGCATGTTTTCTTTTTTCCCTTGTCATCTAATCTCTGATCAATCTTCACCTGATTTTATTAATATTGATGGATCAGCAAGTTATCAAGAAAGAACTGGTCAATACCAACATCAATTCTCAAGCTCTCCCTTAGACTAGAGTATCCAATTGCCCTCTTCTTTTAAAAGCTCAGATTACCAAATTATTACCAAAAAGGTCTTATGTTTCTATTCTTAGCTTGACACATGTCTTCAAAAAGAGAAGAGGATTTATTTAGGATTACCAAGAGAGGAAAATAATATATTTGGGGAACAAAAAAGTGAATTACTTTTGTCTCTCAGGACATGATAGTCAGGCTCTGGCCTTCAGCTTTATTATCTGAAACTCTTAACTTGATTTTCAAAGTCTCAGAAGCCTCTTTTTCTATTCCTTTTCACCCAGTAGATAAGCAAGGAATATTACTGCTTTTTGAGCTCTTCTCTTCTCTTGGTTCACTTGCATCATAGGAAGGAGAATGGGAATATGGAAAAATGGCTCAGATTTCTCTTTGTACAAATCTACCATTCTACTAGAATGAAATACTTTTTGATATCCATTTCTACCCTTGGTCCAGCCCTTTGACCTTATTTGATGTGGTCTGTGCCCTTGGCTATAGAAAAATATTGCTTCTCAAAGCAAAGGCAAGATAGCATCTTCTTCTGTGCCATATCCAGAAACCAAATAGCATCTTATTTTGATATTGGTAATGTTTTTGCATGATCAAGCAGCATGGTGGCCTAAATGTAAAGATGCTCACCTGTCCACTTGGAGAGTTGAGAGTTCACTCGTAGGCAGTGACAGATGTTTCTCTATCAGGGCACAGAGAGAAAATATCTGCTGCAAACTTCACATAGGTGTCAGGAAGGGCATCCGACCAGTAAATGCTCAGCCCCATTCAGTTACCCCGATCTTACCCTGAAGCAAGCTGAGAAAAGTTCTTGTATGATCCAGAGGGACCGAGAGACAGTAGTTTATGATTAAATAGTCTCCTTCAAAATGTGTAAAGGAGAGTGACCATAGAATCAATAATAGAGAGTTACTGTAGCTCCCCATACACACATACCCTATTTAGTACTTTCTTCTATTAAATGCTAAAGCTGACTTTGCAAAAATCTAAGATTAATACTTAAGAGAAAATGACACTTAATGTATTCTAATTTTTCCTCTGGTCTGAGCCCTTGGGAATGGCCACAAATTGGATAAAAAGTCTAATTGGGAGCTTGCCAGTACAATCATAAATAAACCATCTGTAGTAGTCACTCCTATTCATAGGTTGTTGAACAGTTGCACAGCCATTGAGTGTTGTTTCCTTCTATTTCTGTAAAAGCATTTTTCTAGCCAACAACACCTGTTACAATATTCCTAGGAGAGGACATCTGCCAAAGATAAAAGCCCACCTGTAGCATTTATTATGGAGACTGTGCAGGCTGAGTGTGATGAATGAAACTCCTACCTTCTTTTGAGGTTCCTCTGTCAGAGAAGGTAAGTATTTCACCCTGCATTTCTGTACTGTCCAAATTTGCAAACCTATAGAAGTTTCTTTCAAACCTTTTCATTCTACCCAACCAGCACTGAGGTAGCCCAAACTGCAGAAAATGCTCCAAAGGGTTTTTTTATCTCACAAAATGAGGAAAACTCAACAGCTGCACACAAATGCACAAGACATAACTTTGGTGAATAGGGAGCAGAGAGTCAGTGAACTGGGATTCATCATTTTGTGAGTGTCGGGCACTGTTTCTAGATTCCCAACCATTTTCATCATAGAAATAAATTGGGGGAGATCAGTTCTAAAAGGAATAAATTATAAATATCATAGTCTTTTTGTGCCAATAATTGACTTTGTTCCATAAAAATCTCTCTTTTAAATTCAAAGGGTTGATTGTAGCATTTTCATATGAAGGGCTTAAGCTATTTATGTGAATAAATAGTTTAAGCCCTTCATATGAAAATACTACATTAAGCCTTGTTTATTATTATTTTTTTTAAAAAAGAGAGATTCATGTAATATTGAGTGGTTAGGTTAGAAAAGCAAGATTCCCCAACCCTCTCATATGGTCAATTTAATGAACAGGTTTGCAACTACAGACAGCTTGAAAGATCTGAAACACAATTATAAAATGTGCAGAAGACAATGATCATTATAACAAAATTGAAGTACATTTTACAGTATGGCAGGAAACACACAGAAGGTTGAAGAGCTCATTTTCTCTTTCTCAATAAATTATCTGTTTTCTTTTTTTTTACTGTATCAGAATTCTGCACCTACCCTGTACACTAAAGTCAGGCCCCAAAGTCACAACAGAAGTGATCTATGACTAGCAAGCAGGGAAATTATTTTCTATCTATAAGATGAATGGGCAAAATAGTTGTTTCAGGCAGAGTTCTCTCAATCTGGTTGCTTATTTTGAATGAGATGCTTTTTAATTACAGTTCTAGGGTTGGGCTTTTCAGTGAACAATGGGGGACAATAGAGCACCGTCAATATTTTCAACATACTGAAAAGCCATAAAATTAGCCTACTTGGCAGCCAGGAAGAAAGATATTCTACGTGGGTTTAGAAACACCTCTTTTTTCAAACACTTATATCTTTAAAAATAAGCCCACAAACTTTGGCCCCATATAGCTGGATGGAAACACATTGTTTTTAACAAACAAAAAACAAAAAATCATAGCCAAATGTAATGATCACTATAACACAACTGAGGTCCAATTATACTGTTCTGTGAAATGAGAGCCTATCAAAATCATCAACAATTGTATTCTGGATTTTGTTGTGCAAGGTATTTTCCTGAGTTCTTTATTGAGTCTCATTCAGTCTAGTGAAGCAGAAATTATAGAGTGGTGATGCTTAACCTTTATATAAAATCCTTTGAGATCTGGTGAAAAGAATTTAAGTGAATGAAATGAAGTGAAATAAATAGATATAGATGACATTACAAAGGAAACCAGTTATGTTCATGTTATCACCATATTTACATCTTATATGCCATCAGATCAGGATATTAGTGGAGGAATCACTAATTGCCTATAGTTTCACCCACTCCACCAGGTCCAGCAAGGAGAACATACTATGAACTCTTTTCATCAAACAATGATATGTTTTCGGACCCTAGAATGATGTCTTGTCTGTAACTGCATCTGTTCCTTGGAAAGACACCTTCAAAGATCCAGATGGCTTCAACACTGCTATCCTTTCATAAGGAATAGAAGACATGGCTGTTTCTCAGGCATTTGGACAAATAAAGTTAGATGAGTTGTCTGGGGGATGTGGCTTGTTGTTTTGGGAGTTATTGTTTTACCCCTTGGCATCATGGGTTACTTATTATTATGAGGGTTTTAATCTTTGCATGATGCCCACAACTATTACTGCGATGAGCAACTATACAAATCATTTCAATAAATAAGTTCATGCCTAGGTGTAGCAATAGTGTTCCCAAGCCATTGGAAACAAGATGAGGATTTAATCACTTCAGTCATTGTGTTTAGAAAAAGTCATTTGAAACAGAAATGCCCACAAAGTAGATATTTTTCTATTCAATTTTCTCCTTACCCTACATCTACAAGGGAAGCATTTCCCCTCTCTATCTGGCCTACGAACACTCTGATCTTCATAAACATCATCTCGAGAAAAAGGGGAGAAAAGAGAAAAGAGCACATGAAGGATGGCACATGATATGATCAAAACAGAAATGAGGTCTAACCAGCTACCATAAAAATGATTGAGATAATGGACAGGAAGCAGGGAGAGAACCAAATTCTTGCCAACAGTAATTTATTGCATTGACTGGCATACACAGAATGGGTAAATCTCTTAGCAAGACAGCACTGGATATTGTGCCAAATACTATCCTCCAATTTCCTGGAGGTTTTACTCCCTCAAGACAGAAAGTTCAATTATGCAGAAAAATTGGCAATAACTCAATGAGCTTAGAGAACATTGTTGAATCATATTGAACAATGATCTAATTCACAATTTAAAAAAAAACCTTTGTTTCTTCATTTTGAGTTGTACCCTTCTTATTTTTTCAGTATCCAGTGTGAAATTACCCACTCTACAAAAAGAAGAGAATGCAAGATTTCCAGAAATAATATCCTTTCAGAAGGGAGACTGTTAAGGCCCTGTCACACTGCCCAACGGATGCAAAACGTTTGTAAAAAGGACACAGCGGATGAGAAAATTGTTCCATCTGTTGTTATCCACTCTCAAAAGGGGCAAAAATTTGCATAAGCAGAGCAGATAACACGGAAAGGAACAGATGGGGGGAGGACGCAGAGCAGATGGAGAGTGGATGTGGAACAGAAGCCTAGCGGATGGAAGCGGATGGGAGCGGATGCAGAGTGGATGCAGAGAGGATGTGTAGAGGATGTGTAGAGGATGCGTAGAGGATGCAGAGCGGATGCGTAGAGGATGCAGAGTGGATGCAGAGAGGATGTGTAGTGGATGGCGCAGATGCATAGCTGCATCCACTTTCATCCTTTCTCCATCCGTGCTACTAACGCTGCGTGTCTGTTCTGCTTCCTCCCTGCGTCCGTTTACCGCTGGAACGGATTTGAGTTGCATGGATGCGCAGCAGATGCCTAGCGGATATAGCAGATGCATAACGGATGCAGAATGGATGTCCCCATATGCCTAGAGGATGCAGAATGGATGCATTGGATACATTTTCCGCTCAAAAGTTTTGAGCAGCTCAAAACCTTCTGAGCGGATGAAATGTCAATAGACGGATGCTGGACGGATAGAGAGGAAGCAAAACGGAGGCAGTGAGTACAGAACGGAAGCATCACGTTAACCAACGGATGGCAAGTGTTTTTCTCCATTTTACATCCTCTTTCCGTCCATTGGTGCAGTGTGACAGGGGCTTTACTTATGCCATAAACTGTTCATGAAGTCAAAGAGAAGAATCTGTTATTTGTATATTTTCACTTCTGTAATATCAAACAGGATATATGAAGTTCAAACACAGTATGTTCAAAATCATTTTTGTTTAAATTAAACTTTGAATGTCTTTTACTGATTTTCTATTCTTATCTGTCTTCTCAGGACTACTTTTTAAAGAGCAAATTCTTAACTAAGTGAACAAGCTAAATTAGTTTTCAATTGTATATTCAGTAACATATGGGTGTGGGGTTTATTTTTAAAGAAGGACCAAGATAATTTTCTTTTTTTTCCATAAAAATAGAAATATGTGGATTTTAACTATTTGTTTACAACTTATGGATTGGAAGCAAATTAAAAAAAAAAAAACCTCATGTAAAAGCTTTAGTCCTGTACTCAGTGCAGCCCTACAATGTCTTCCTACTCCAAGACAAAGTCAGAAATGAATCATCAATATTTTCCATTTATGCTGGAAAATAAATGCCTTTCACATTTTACAAAATAATCAGAAGGAGGAAAGACTGAGGGGGTCCTGGATTTCCTATGGGAATAATTTTGATTGGCAAAGTGGATGAAATAATTCAGATTTGGTTGTTGAATGTGGCTGCTGGATGGCATAGAAAGTATTCTGCCAAAATCCCACTTAACTGACACAGTTTCATATATTGTGCTATAGTGAGACAATGTACGTAGTCCTAAATATCATTGGTAACTAAAAGTATGGTCCGAAAAATTATAATTACCTTGAATTCTGGGGAAAAAATGATATTTTATTTTGTTTTGTGTGTGTGTGTACATGGTGGAGAAGGCAATTCATTGTTCATGTGTGTCAATGTATGTATGTGTATGTGTATATTTCTGTATGGTGGAGAAGGCAGTTTGTATTTTTGTGTTTGAGAACATTAATAAATGAACAGGTAAAGTCCCATTGTTGTTCTAACTCTAACTGTAAATTCCTTTAAGCCAAGTCATAATAAATAGTACATAGCAACTGGATGGAACAGGTTAGTCAAATATCCAAGGATATAGCTGAATACATTCAGTATAATTGGCCATATGATAGTGTTTAATACAAGATTCAAATATCAGGTGTTGCTTTAATTCCTAATGCAACAGCCAAAGTAAAAAGTAAAATAGAATAGAATAGAATAGAATAGTTATAGTCATACAGTCACAAGTGGGAGGGGATGGGTGATAAGGAATGATGAGAAGATTAATAGTAATAGTAGTGCAGACTTTGTAAATAGTTGAACAGTGTTGAGGGAGTTTAGCAGAGTGATGGCTTTTGGGAAAAAACTTCTTGTGTTTAGTTGTTCTGGTGTGCAGTGCTCTATAGTGTTGTTTTGAGGGAAGGAGTTGAAACAATTTATGTCCAAGATGTGAGGGGTCTGTAAATATTTTCATAGCCCTCTTTTTCACTTGTGCAGTATACAGGTCCTTGATTGAAGGCAGGTTGGTAGTAATTTTTTTTTCTGCAGTCCCACTTATCCTCTGAAGTCTGTGTCTGTCTTGTTGGGCTGCAGAACCAAACCAGACAGTTATAGAGGTACAGATGATAGACTCAATAGTTCCTCTGTAGAACTGTATCAGCAGCTCCTTGGGTAGTTTGATCTTTCTGAGTTGGCGCAGAAAGCACATACTTTGCTGTGCTTTTTGATTATGTTAGGTGTCCATTTTAGGTCATGTGATATAATAGAACCTAGAAATTTGAAGGTCTCTAATGTTGCTATTGTGTTGTCTAGTATTTTAAGAGGTGGTAATATTGGAGGGTTTCATCTAAAGTCTACCACCATTTCTACGCTTTTGAGTGTGTTCAGTTCCAGATTGTTCCGGTTACACCACGAGGCAAGTTGCATAACCTCCTGTCTGTATGCAGATTCATCATCTCGAATGAGATCAATCACTGTTGTGTCATCTGCAAACTTCAGTATTTTAACAGATGGCTCATTTGAGACACAATCATTGATATATAGGAAGAAGAGAAGTGGAGAAAGCACACAGCCTTTGTGCTGATTGTACAGGTATTGGTTGTGATTCTGCCTAGCTTCACCTGCTGCTTCCTGTTTGTTAGGAAGCTTATGATCCACTTACAAGTGTGTTCAGGTACCACTAGTTGGTTTAATTTAGTTAGAAGAATGTCTGGAATGATGGTATTGAATGATGAACTGAAGTCCATAAAGAGAACCTTTGTGTCGGTATTTGGAGATTCAAGGTGTTGTAGGATGCAATGCAGAGCCATATTAACAGCATCATCTGTCTATCTATTTGCTCGGTATGCAGACTGCATGAGATCTAACAGCAGATCCATGATGGTTTTCAGGTGGGAAAACACTAGCCTTTCAAAGATTTTCATAACTATAGATGTTAGAGCAACTGGTCTGTAGTCATCCAGTTCCTTGATGGAGGGCTTCTTTGGCACTGGGATGATAGGAGAGTGTTTGAAGCAAGAAAGAACATAGCACATCTCTCATAAACAGGAGATAAACTGTTGTGACTTTGCATTTTATATACAACAGTATTAATGCCTTCAGTCAAGAACCAAAGTAAAATTTACTAAACTGGAATGTGTATTGATTCCATACTTAAAAAGAGGTTAAAAAGAGATTTAATCCAAACACTAAAATAATGACACATGTAATGGCTGATGCCCCCAACACAAGTTTGTTTAATTAATAATATTAGACTGTGGATTCCTTGTTATTCTCTGATGTTGACAGTTTGCTTGCAGACATTTCATTACCTGACTAGGTAACAACATCAGTGCACTGATGATGTAAAATGATGCTGTTACTTGGTTGGGTGATGTAACGTCTGCAAGCAAACAATCAAGTTCAGAGAGCATCAAAGTTTCCACAGTTCAACCATTAGCCAGAGATATTTTCTTCTATTGATAATGTTAGATTTCTGGTTTTTGAACTTTGTCGACTACAAAATGTTGTGACTAATTTAGAGGTCACTCACTCTATGAATCTAGAAATGACTCACATCTACCTCATTAAGCAATAACTTATGGTTTGTAACATATAATCACTGGCTTCACATATCAGACTAAGCCAAAACTAAAAAAGCTACACAATGCAGCTTTTATAAGGTGTCACCCCACATTCCATTAAATCAGATTTTAGAAAGAGGGAGAGAGGGAGATACAATGGAGGAAATATTCATGGATGCCTTCAGAATAAATAACATGATCAGATCCTGATTAAGCTGAGACAAGGTATAATTTGGAACACGTCATTTGACCATAATATAATTGCATTTAGCCAACTAGTCCACAGAACATAAAAAATATAATTTCAATAAGAGCCCACATTTTTTATTATTGGCAACAACCCTCAAGGAAAGATGTTCTCATTTTTCTTAACAAAGTATGGAAATGTTTTGCCATCACCTTCTAGGATTCCTCCTCCCCCATCTAATCTCTATCTCCCTAATTTCCAGTCTTCCCTCATTTAGCTACTTAGCTCTTTTTAACTTCCAAGTCCATTCCATGCTAACCCATGTATTGCAAATAGCCTGTTAAGCTTCAGATTGAAGATTAATGTAAATTCCTCCCAGTAATTCATATGTTAAACTTTTCCAGCATATTTTCAGTTTTTCATCCATCTATTTCTGTGGTCTTTCATTCATCAGTACCCGGTCATTGGTTTGATTTCTGAACAATATAGTGTCGGAGCTGGGCAACCGGAATCCAGAATGTTTCTTAAAGCATCATTACACATCTGAACAGGAGCATTTATATCCCAAAGAAAGGTCAGCCATAGGTCAAGATTTACAATTTGAGCTGTCAGTTTATCAGGTTGAAGCAGGTGGCAGGGGCAGAGAGAAATCAACCCCAGTAGAAGTAAAAAAACAGAAAGAGACAGAAGAGAAGCACTGATAAGTGATGGGTGAAACTATAAGCTCAAACTGACAAATAAAAAGCTGGCTAAAGTATACAAATGAAATGGAGAATCAGTTCTTGAAAGAGGTGACCCCCTTCACAAAGACTTGCCAATCAAAACAGGAGAAAGAGATTCCTCATCATATTTTCTGACATTCAAAACTTTCTCATTGCAGATCCAATAATAATAATGATCACCAGCCATTTCAAAAATGAACTCGGCACATTAAAGATAAAAAGCTATGGAGGGGTATGAGAAGAAATAAAAACCAAATTGGTAAAAGTGAGGAAGAAATAATACAGTGAGCAATATAAATGCCATTAACATTAAATCATGTTGATTTTTTTTAAAAAAATGCATGCCTATTTTAGGTGCATCCATATATATTATTAAGCCAGGACTTTTTTTAACCACACAATAAATTATAATGACACAGTTCATTTATAATGCTAAGCCACCATAGCCGAGTTGAACCATCAGAATAAACCTAAGGCGGAAGGAACTCACCTTATTGGTACATCTGATCATCATCTATTGTCTATACTATGATTATCAGAGGTTTGACCTACTCAAAAATCCTTAGGATTTGGACTTGAGACTGGCATAGAAAAACACATTTACTAAAGCCTGCAAAACTAATGCTTAAAAGTAAGCATTTGGATCAGTTTCTTTGTGAGATACCACTGTTCCTCTTAATGTCACCTGAAAGAGAAAGCCAGGGATAAAGGCAAAGTATTAGCTACAACAATTTTTCAGAATGAGAATTTTTCCCAGTTGTCCTACATGATCAGAAAAATAATCTGTCTCAGGGACTAATTTGGAAGAAAAGACTGGATAGAACTTATTTAAAATAAATAAGCAAACAAAATAATCAGAAGGCTTATAAGACAGAGGAATGCTGGTGCCATTCTTGTCCCTTTGAAGAGACAGAGACAAATGATGTGCAAAATAACAAGGGAACACCCACAATTCAAAGAATCCTAAAAGTGGGGGTCAGGTGGGGGAAACAAATACCTAATTTTCTTCTGCTCAGTGCCACATTTTCAGTTCAACCATCTACTGAATTATCCCTAACAAGTAACCTTTTGCCTTCTGATTTTACACCACTGCTGGAGGATTAACTACCACTTCCTGAGGAGTTTTAATCATTAGATAGCTTCTCAGAAGGCTTAGCCGAAATCTACACCTCTGCATTTCCATTAGCTTTTATCCTCGTCTTGAATTCATTGGCCAAGCTCTCTGAATTTTTCTGAACTTCTAATCCTTTAGATTCACTGTGGATGGATTAGTTAGACATTGAACAGCACAGTTATCTCTAAAAGGTTGGTCACTCAACAGACCTGGAATGACCAGCACTCAAATGCCATAGATGTTGGAGACAGTGTTCTTGTCCTCCAAATCATTTCCTTTCTTGATGCAGAACAGGGGAGAGAACCACCGAGTATTCCAGTTTCCATTTCTATTCAACTGACTTTATGTATAGAAAAGGCTTAACGCTAGAATAATCAAAGACTGTTTGGGACTCTCCATGTTGATTATCCACAACATTGTTTCCACCGGACCTGGAAAGTTCTGCACCTCTTGATTGTCCATGAAAATTATTGCCTGTGTGTCTCTCTCCATCCGACCCAATTTTACCAGCTGTGGTCAAGTAAATGATATTTATTTATTTATTTATTTATTTATCAAATTTATAGCCATCTCACTGTCTAAGTGACTCTAAGCAATTTTGATATTTGGTGATGTTGACATTAATTTCCCTCCCTCCTTCCCTCCCCTCTCTCTTTCTTTGTGTTTGTTTGTGTACATGGGGATGGGGGATAAATGGATGGATGGATATTATCGATGGAGAGAGAGAGGGGAAGGCGAGGGAGATACCAAGTGGTACTGAGTGGCACATGTACTTGTTATGTTCTGGATATAGAAATTGACTGGGAGCATGCTGGGTGCAAACTAAAGTGGAAATTATCCATGGTAATTTTTCAACAAAAGAACATTTGAATTTAAAAAAAAATTGAATAAGAGATTACTAAATGGAAACCAAGCTTCCAGGATCTTGTTGTTCAGGTGGGAGACAGGGTTAGTGTTCAGAAATTGATGTTTCTCATTTTTTAGTGCTATGATCTCTTTTACATACCATCTCCTCCTACCTACATCCTACATCATGAATCATTTTCTTGAAGCATTCTTAATGAACATGTGCCTCCTTAGTGCCATGAAAGAACCTGAGAATTAAACACAACCTTTCCTCACCTTGGAGATCTGAGAGATATGAGACTCAGTGGACTGTAGGCCACCATCACTACAGTTAGTCTCCATAGCATTGAAAAGAAGACACTGCTAATCTCAGAATGGGAATATATGTCAACTCTTTACTGCATTATAAAGCTAAAACCCATACTTTTCGGGAAATTGCAATGCAATTCAGAATGCAAAGAGGGGAAAATACTGATGAAAAGTATTCAGAAACATGCATTAGAAGAAGCTATTTATTAAAATGTATATACTAAGAAAATTCAGCAAAAATTCTACTTCAGAACGAGAGTGTAAGATTTTTTTTATGCACACACAAACATATAATCATGAATCTCTATAGAAATGAGATGGAATGCAGTCACACCTAGAAAAAGGAGAAACAGTATGAAATTGGCTAAGATTAACCATGCTGTACTCTATTTCCCATGAACAAATACTGACATATGGCACCCTCAACTAATCACAGTTCCCAATAACATTTTAAAAAAATATATAGATGTTTTTCAACAGAGGAAGAAAATATATATTAGAATTCCAGTGGAAAACTGTATCACACACAAGGTCAAATTTGTGTTTTTTATTCTTTCATTCTTTTTCTGATGAAGAATGCATGAATAATATCACACTGGTGCATGTTGATAGAACAAAAAAAGGCAGTACCTAGGAGACTGAAAAGAAAACAAAAACATGCAGGCAAAGCCTCAAAAGATCAACTTGTCAGACAATGTGCTATGTACAAGATGATTTTCAAATCATAATGATCTGATTTAATTAGAACAAGAAGCAGCACTTCATCTTTTTAGCTGCTGGAAAATAGAACACTTCCCAATTGATAGGGAATATATTACTTTTAATGCAGCTTCTTTAAATCTTTATTTATTAGTTTTTCAGAGAGCCCATCTTACTTATGTGATTCTAGGCGATTTGCCTCTTTTTTAAAAAAATAAGCAATAAATATTAATAAATAATAAAATTTTAAATATCACGTTGAGGCTCTGGTTATACATAAACACATACACCATACGCACACAAAGAAGCATCTTACAGGTTTAGATTTTTTTAATATGGATAAAAGATGTGAAAATAAAATAGAAATAACTGAAATTGAAATTAAATGGTGCTGACCTTCAGAATAGAGAAGATATGAGTAAATTGGGGATGGAAGAAGGACTGGACTTGCAGAAAAGATTACATAAAGATTACAAGACAGAAACATGAAAAATTCAAAGTATTGATTTTGATGAGACACAAAAAAACTTGAACAGGCTTTTAAGATCCTTTACTCTAACCCTACTATAATAAAGATCATTCCTAGACTCCCCCACTGTGCTCATTCCTTGCCCTGGCCTATCTGAATGGTTGACACATTAACACATACATTCATGAAGAGCCTTGCTGGCTTAAAATCATGTTATTTCAAACTCATCTATTCATTTCTTATAGCAGCAAATCTTTCAACTCTAGGATTCTGAAGGACAAACTATGGAACAACCATATTCTTCTCATCAGCTAACTAACATGCAAAATTCTGTAGCTCTGAACACAGTAGTTTCACATAATCAATTATCATTGCTAAACTTCTCTGCCATTAATTTCTCTCTGTGTGTTTTTGAAGGCAACCAAGTTATTCATTTCAGATCAGGCTAGAATAACTTCCCTAAAAGAAAAGATATAGCTAACTGAATCATTGAGCAAGAATGTTTTACTGTGAAAACCACTGCAAAACCTACAAAGCTTAACAGAATTGTTTTCCAAACTAGAATATCAATTTACTGCATTCTTTCCTTTGTCTTTGTCATTTGTTTACAAAAAGACAAATTCACTGGTGATGTTGCTGACAGAGAAATAACATTTTTAGGATTGCATAACTCTTGACTAAAGGAAATAATGAACAGTGAACCATTTCTGATCAATGTACCAGAAATTCTTGTTATTCTTTATCTTCCAGTCACTCTTTAATATATATATTTCATACTGAAAACACAGTGAATCATTTAAGTTGGTGCACATTGGCCCAACAGAGAAGCTGTAAAGAAGATCTGATCATCACATGGTTCATACACTTTCTCTATCTCCTGTCATTTTAAACAGCCTAAGAGGAAAAGATACCATCTGTGTGTATACTAGAAAGTGTCAACCATGCTTACCTTTTAGGCAGAAATAAATATTTCTGACTCTTAGGAATATATACAACAGCCCTATTTTAAAAAATACATTTCAGGAAATCAATTCACCCCTTGGTGAACTGATTTCTTTCTCTTTTTATTGGAGTTTTGCCTATAAGACAAGGAAGAAAACAATTTAAAAAAAACTGCAGAATGAAAAAAAATAAAGGACAGAAAAAAAAAGATGGATTCACTAATTAAATCCAGAAAAAAAGAAAAACAACTATCATGCCATACTATACAACCTGTGACTTGTTGCATTATCGTTTCAGAGATTTTTCTTTGCTAAACAGAGAGACAGAATGATCACAAGTGGGCAAAAAAAGCAGTGGTAGCAAGAGTAACTCCCAACTTCCTACAGGCTTCTGGGAATCTGGCAGGAAGCATTAGAAATCACTTTTCTTCCTCTTCATTCTCCTTCCGTCCCTTCCCTTCCCTTTTCTTCCCTTTCAAATGGGGTTGTAAGAGTGACTGGGAAACTGTCACAGAATGATAAAGACAAAGATCATGTGACAAAAGCAACAGAATAGCAGCAGCCAGTCGCAATAAAGTAGTTACAATTTCACCCAGTTAAAGATTATGAAAACAAGGGGATTAGTAATATCTAGACAACATACATTACACCATATGATTATAATCTATTTTGGAAATGACGTTACAAGTTTTAAGAATTTTTAAAGTCTGTTGTGTATATTAAGATTGCCAGGTGATCTTAATAGATGTAACAGCCAGCAAATGTTTGGCTGGTAAAGCTGCAAATTACACTGTTGCATCAGTTTAGCTCAGAGCAATAATCTCCCCTGACCAATTTCAGAAATGGTCCTTCATTTCACAGTTTCCATCTCACTTTTATGTCTTTGCATCTTTATTTCAGTCATATGAATTTGGCAAGATAGGACAACTGCTGTTCAGCTGTACCTTCAGACGTTCATTGTTTGACCCCAAGCAAATCCTATTTATCTTTCCATTTACACCACTGACTCATTTTAGTCTGAAAAGAATATGCCTCAGGAGCTGTTCAATATTTTCCTCCTTTTTTCTTCTCCTTCTCCTCTTTTTGTAAAACAATGGATATATTTATGTTCCCTTGCCTTCCTTTATAGCCAAATGAGAGAAAGAAGGAGGGGGAACCTTTGAAAAACCTGCGAGAAATTTCCTCACTCATTTTCCTTTCCCAAATACCTCGTAAAACTTACAAATGACTGTCATTTGAATGTTAAGTAAGAAACAGTAGATACAATAAACTGGATGTGTGTGTATCTGGATATATAATTGTTTACGTTGTGTATTGCCACTAATTATGAAGAGAAGGCTGATCCTGAATACAGCAACAAGGTATGAACTATGAAGCATGCTAGAAAATTGATAATCCAATAGACCACTAAGTAGCACAATACTTTTTGGATACGATGTTGTTTTATGAGGCTAAATGACACCTCCAATAACTATGATTTTTTTGTTGTGCCTCTGGGCACTTTGTAAGACAATACAGGGATGTGGAAAATGGTTGTCAGCCTTCACAGCTGCTGCTTAAAGATGGAAAGGCTAATTATACAAACTCCTCTTTTTATCCAATCATTGCACATTTTTACAGCCATGAAATATCTGAATACTAAAGATGAGTTGGTCTTGCCTCGTTCTGAACTTTCAAATAGGGACTCAGCAATGTGAAATGTTGGCAGATAAGAGACAGAGAAATTTTCCTCCATTTATTTCTACTAGTTCTCATTTAAAGAAAGAAAATTGGTTTTGGTTATTTTTTTTTTCTTTCTTTCAAAGGGAAAGACGATTTTGGTAAAATTTTCATGAACACAAGGGGGCAATCCTATATTTACTTAGTGACAAGATGTCCATGGGGCTTATGAATACCTTATGTTTTATTGTACAATCTATTTTCCAGCAGCCTTTAGCTTCTCAACATTCCAGATTTCCATGTTAAGACATTTTGTTGAATGCATCCTATGGGCCTTTCCTAGAAGCAAAGGTGTAATTCTGCTCAGTGGCACAGGTAGTCCTTGATTTGTGACTGTAAGGAAGCCTGGGATTTCTTTCATAAGTCATGACAGTCATACAATGAGGCACCTACATGAACAATATACTTTCATAACTTTTGTAGCAGTTGTTAAATGGACATGGTGATTGTTAAAGGAACATCAGTCATTAAATTAGACAATGCATTTCTGCGGGTGTTTTTTTGCCTTGAAACCATCCCAAAAAGCTGATTTCCAGCAAAAAAAAAAAAATGTAAATCACATCACATGATCATGCAACTGGCTACAAAATATGGTCACGTGGCTAATTTACCAAAATATGGTAAATATGGTCACGTGGCTATGCCACTGACAGAACTCCATGGCTGGATTCTAAGCACGTTTAGTTTAGTTTAGTTTACTTTATTGTCATTGTACCTCCTACAAAGAAATCAAAGACCATCTTCAGTGCACAACATGACCATGAAAATAAACACAAACACACATCCTTCACACTCCACACATTGAACCAAAAAACCCCGACACTGCACCAACACTGCACTATACAGAATAATTCAACACAGCTCCTGCCCTGGGATAGAAGCTGTTTTTCAGCCTATCTGTCCTTGTTTTTATTTTTTTGTACCATCTACCAGATGGTAATAATTCAAAAAAAAGGGGTTCCCAGCATGAGATGGATCTTTGAGAATGTTTTGAACTTTCTTAAGGTAGCAGCAGCTATAAAGCTCTTCCAAAGAGGGGAGAAGGCAACCCATGATCTTCTGGGCGATGACATTAACCCTCTGGAGTGCTGTCCTATCTGCCCCTGTGCAATTGGCAAACCAGACACAGGCACAGTAAGTTAAGATACTCTCTATGGTGCAGTGGTAGAAGGTTAGCAGCAGTTTTCCATTCAGTTGTTGTTTTCTGCTGGGCCCTTTTGTCCAGTGCTGCAATGTGAACACCCCAGGTCAGGTCCTGTTTTATGGTAACACCCAGAAACTTAAAACTGGCCACTTGCTCCACTCAGTCTCCACTGATAAGCAAGGGATGGATGTCTGATCTGTTCCTTCTATAGTCCACTATAGGCTCCTTGGTCTTATTCATGTTGAAGACCAAATTATTGTCTCTACACCACTTTAAGTTATTTACCTATGATATTTTTAAATAGTCAGTTGGTCATTGAGCAAAGATTACCTATATTTCTTCTTGAACTACTCAGGGTGATGAAGCTACTGTATTAATATTGAAATATTTGAGACATATGTTAATGCAGTCAGTTTGAAATGTCTCAAGAACTCATGTCAACTCTAGGTCTGTCATAATTATGATCTGTGTGTGTGTGTGTGTGTGTGTGTGTGTGTGTGTATCCACATGCATATCAAAGGCATAACAATTCACATACAAGCAGCAGAGATAAGCTCTATTTCCCAAAACAACATCTGTTGATGCACAAAATGGGACATCTACAGTGAGAATGTCATCTGTCACTCTATTGACCAACTTAAGTTTTAACTTAGCACAAGATTTAAACTCACATGGAAGTTGATGTCCATGTAGCCATATGTGCTAGACTTTCTCAGTACAGCTATTCTATTGAACAAGTATATGCCGCTTCTGATGGGAAATTACAAAAGAAGGCCAACAGATTGTTGTGATATTCAAGATGACTTCATTTGATCCATGATGGTGTTTAGAATTGCATTCCCAAATTCCTAAAAATGTAGAGGTTTAATATTATTGTGTTTGGGAACATGTTAAATTTTTTCTTTTTTTTTTCTTTTAAGGAAGGCAAGGACCTCAATAAATTGGGCAATTATGTAATGAGAATTGAACAAGAATTTACATAAAACTTCCTTTTCTGTGATGACCTGGGGCATGGACAAAAATAATGAAATCACCAAAGTAAATAAATTACCTTTAACTTGGCCCCCAATGATCAGTTATCCTTGGCTGGAGATCAAACTCTTTCAAAAACAGTCTACAAAGGGAAGAAATGCAGTCTGAACCCAAAGTAAAGATAATTAGAAATTAAAAAAACCAACACAAATCACACAGAAGTGATTAACATGACAGGCCAGGATGATAAATTGCAGACTTCTAAAAGATAACACAGCACCCACAGTTGGAGGATACCAAATATAAGCCTGACAAAGATAATGTACGCTTTGCTTCCAGCAATTTTGCCATGCGCAGTTTGCCCTTTTAAACAGTCTTCCCAAATGCAGCCCATGAAGGGGATCAGGCCCCTTTCCTCTCCTGTAAGCCACATTGTTCCCTTCTCCGTTCCTCCCTGCGTGCCCTAGGATGAAGAGGGAATGGTTCTGGCTCTTCCTCTGAATGCCCAGTCGGATGTGCCCTTCCCCCATTTCTTCTACAGCCACTGGATCCATGCTCCCATTCCCTGTCAGCTGCTCAATCCCCCCCTCAGAATCAGACTCCAACAAGGGCATGACACTTTCTGTGAAGAGGAACTGTGAATCCATCAATGATTTACAGTGAAGTCCATTCCTAGTGAAGTAGAAATATCAAATTTCCCTTAGAGAAATGTTTCTATATAAATATATAGTTTTAAACACTTCTATGAATTTCTTTGTGTCTTCTTGGCTTGCAGCTACACACTTGAGAAATTTAGAAAGAGTCCATCATTTATCCACCATTGAGCAAATGTCTCTACCTGTAGCAATTTGTCTTGAATAGTTTTAATAGCAATTTTTTTTGCATCCATTTAGTATTACAAGATATTGAATTTGTTACCTCAGTGGTCTTATAAATAACTGTCCACCAGCCCATTAAATAGGAAAGACCCGAAGTCTAAAATTCGTAATATTGCAATGCAATTTGGTTCATTTATCACAATAATCAGATCATTCTTATTGTTGTTTGTTAAGTGATCTGAGCTACTTTTCACCTTGCATATAAGCTCACTGCATTTTATTGGATAAACCAGTTTCTGTTTTAGTTCAAGGCTAATTATCTCACAGGGCCACCTTCTGAAATTGTTTCTGTTTATTAACTGTTGAAGACAACTGTGACATAATGTAGGCACCCAATTCCAAACAAATTATTTTCACACTAGTTGTTGGACAGATGAAATTGCAGAGCCATACTGTCTGAAGGCAAGTGTGCAACTAATATGATTTTCCTCTCCCACCCACCCCCCAGATTTTTCCTGAAGGCTATATTAAGGAAACTTTCAAAATTTAGCTTTTAATTTCCAACCTGTTGCACAAATGTTATCTATATGCAGTTTGCTTCAATTTTCAGTATGGTAGTACCTCAGTCCTTTAAACTATGTTTAACAGGGTTGTTTTTTATGGTTTATTTTGTTTTCAGAAGGAGAAGACAGAACTGACTTAAACAATGACCTACTAAAGATTAGCTTGCATTGGGTTGAAGGATCATTGCCCTAATGTGCATTGGTACATTAAAACTGGTGGTGCAACAGTTAGAAATGGAAGCAAAAGTCAATACAATACTGGTGTCTTGTAACTCTGGCAGCTACTTCTACTAGCTTAAAATAAACCATTCCTACTCACAAAGCAAGTTACAAATAAGCACCAAGGTGATAAAAGTTGATGCTTTGGCAACATTTTCAGAATTTAATGTCCTACATCGGCTGGAGATCAAACTCTTCGAAAAACAGTCTATGAAGGGAAGAAATACAGTCTGAACCCAAAGTAAAGATAATTAGAAATAAAAAAAAACCAACACAAACCACGCTGAAGTAATTAACATGACATGCCAGGATGATAAATTGCAGACTTCCATTCCTACTCACAAAGCAAGTTACAAATAAGCACCAAGGTGGTAAAAGGTGATGCTTTGGCAACATTTTCAGAATTTAATGTTCTACATTACCCTGTGATGAAATTGATCTGCTTGATGAATTTGATATTACCCAATGTAGGTGTCAGGTCTACATTGTCCTATCATTCTGGGGGGGGGGGGGGTGGCTTGCTGATATTTTTCAGATGTTTTTGCTTTTACTGTAACTGCTTGGGAATTAGGGAAGGGGATTGTCTTCAGAAATGGAGCAGATTCCCTCCCAACCATTTCTAGCCTGGTTTCAAGACCATCATGCCTGAGAGTAAACTGTTATCTGCCTAGCACCACAGTTTCTGAAACAATCTTGCAGCATCATATTGGCTGCCGGTATAATGATACTGGTACCTGATGTACCAGGTTGCCTGATTTTACTGTGATCATAATCTCTTAGGAAAAGTTCTTTTGATTCAACTCAAAGGAGTCAAGAGTCTTGTTTTCCTGGGGGAGTAGCTGGGACAAGTCCTAGTATTCCCTTATATGAAATTAACAAGACATTTCATTTAATATGCATCTCAGTCTTCATACTGGCACTTTAAAAATCAGAGCATTATGCTTCCACCCTTGATACCTTTGCATCAGTGGTTTGAGGCAATCAAGATCAATTTCCCATGGCTTTTTATACAGTAGATTTCCTTTAAATCTTCTAAAACTTGTTGTAGAATTTATGGAATTTGGGAGCCATGATGATTTTTTTCCCTTGAGCATGGAGAAATAATAAAGAATAAAGACATCTGTGCAAATCTGCATTCAAGAGTATTGTACCTTGGCCTCTTAAAATATTATTTTCCTAGTATGTTGTCTTTAAGCACTCCACTCATTTTTCTCTTAATTCCTCATTTAGGATTTGTCTCAGTTTTCTAATCTGTATTCAAGACAATGAATTGCAGCATATCCCTCCCTACCATTTAATGAACTGCCAGGATTTGCTTCGTTACTTCGAAGACTGAAGCAGAAATACTCAGGAAGACGGTAATTATCATGTTCATCAGTCACACTTTTTCCTCAGTTACTTTTACCTTTTTTTGCAAGGGGAGAATAAGTTAATTTAGTGAAAATAATGGGTGTTTTGTAGCTAGCAGGAATGAAGACCTCTTTTTAAGGAGAAAAAAATAAATCAAAGCAGCATTAGCTGATTTGGACTGATCTTATGGAAACTTAAGCCGGATTCACTCAGGTTTTCACTTGGACAAAATGTTACCAGGTGTTCCAATGTTTTCAATTATTTCAATACTAAACCAGAGAGGAAAGAACAGAAGAAAAAATCCCCAGAAGAAGGCAAGAGCAGACCATTTGCATTCTGCTGCCAAGAAGATTATATTGACATCAACATGAAGTCTCTAAAAGCTGATATGAGCATGAAGTCCCGAAAGCTTATGAGATGTGGTGGTACAGTGGTTAGAGTGTAGTATTGCAGGCTAGCAGTACTTCTGCTGACTGCCGGCTGCCTACAATTTGACAGTTCAAATTTCACCAGGCTCAAGGTTGACTCAGAGTTCCATCCTTCCAAGGTGGGTAAAATGAGGACACAATTTGTTGGGGGCAATGGGCTGACTCTATAAACCACTTAGAGAGGGCTGAAAAGCACTGTGAAGGCAGTATATAAATCTAATTGCTATTGCAATTGCTATTGTTGCATCCTTAGTGCTAAGGTTGGTTTTTTGTTTTTTGTTTTTGCAGATGTTTCATTACCCATCTAACATTATCAATGTCAATATGGAGTGAGTTTGTTCTCTGTTTATATAAATGGCTTGCCCTATTAGAGTTGGTGGGAGTGTGTTCTTGGTGGTTTATTGACAATAATGTTGTTTACTATTTGACTGTTTGTCTCAGTTAGTAGTTCCTTGATTGGGGTATTGTTTATTGCTTAATTGTCGGCCCACTGTTGATATTAATGTTCGTCTCTGCTTTTCTGGGTATTGATTATTGGCAAGAAAATATTTTAGATCTGTTTGTTTCTTTTTTAGCATTATGATTGTCTCTTTTCAGTGGTATGTAGATGTTGTTTACCTCTATGTGCCTATTGATGGCCAATTTGTCTGAGTGCCAGGCTTCCATGGTCTTTAATGCTCACATCCAAGGCTTGGCATGATTCTCACAGTTTCCCAGTTGAAACTATGGTGAAATCTGTACATGTATTGTACAATTAAGGAGTTTTCATCATGTCTTCTGATTTCTAGTTAGTGTTCATGGATGCACTCTGCTAGTCTTCTGCCTGTTTGTCCTAGCTTGTCTCAAGGGCATCTTTACTTACAGGAAATGGAAAGAATAAGAAGGTGCCCCAAGATCGTGCATTTTTCTTATTGATCTCTGGAAGGTTATTTGAAGTTTGCTCGAAACTGTTTTCTTCCGCAAAGATTTTACATGCATATATATTTCATGATGCATTTGAATATTCCCAGCCTACCCTCTGTCTTTTGAATTAGCCTTCCCCCCCTTTCTTTCTTTTATGCATGCAACAAATTAATTATTATTCCAGTTTATTGTACATTTAAACAGGAGAAGTGGTGGAGCCTTATAAAATATTTATTAATAAATGTTAAGAATTCAAGGCCTACAAATAATATCCATCTGAATTTATGGTAGAGTTGCATTTTTATTTTACACTATTTTATTTATAAAGGACTGAATGGCCACCTTATTTATTTATTTGAAGAGAAAGAGAAAATGAAGCAAGGACTTGCATGAATCAGAGACCTATACAAAGACATAGTCTTAAAGATTCTTGTTTTCAGGACTAGTAGTTTTTTTTTTTTAAATTAACCAAGATTTGCTTGCTTGCTTAAGAATACACTGAAAGTCATCTAACCCTGTTTATCTGAAATTTGATGTTCTATTTACTTTATCATCCTTTTGTGGGAAGCATCTTAATAAAAGTGGGTGTCAAAGATATCATTATAAAAACCACAATTGTCCTTTCTGTCCCACGAATCAAGCATCTGCAGGAGTAGTTATTTTTGAATGACAAAAATTATATTGTGATATATAACATATGACTTAGGTATTCACAGTAGGATGCAAGTACACATGGACAAAACTTGTATCCAGTTGTCATTGTATAATGTGACATTTTCAGTTTGTTGAGGATCCTTCTGACAACAAGGGTTCTAGTTGTCACCTATGCTTCAACATCTAGGTAATATCAGTGTGGGAAGGGTTCATTTAGAACTTTGAAGTCTGCATTACTATTACTATTAATCTTCTTATCACTCCTTATCACCCATCTCTTCCCAGTTATGACTGTATGACTATAACTTTGTTGCTTGTATCCTAATAATTTTTACTGACTGTTTCCGAGTATGATTTGATTGCTTATTGTACCCTATGACTATTATTAAGTGTTGAACCTTATGATTTTGACTCTTGACAAATGTATCTTTTCTTTTATGTACACTGAGAGCATTTGCACCATGACAAATTCCTTGTATGTCCAGTCACACTTGGCCAATAAAGAATTCTATTCTATTCTATTCTGAAGTGAGGTGCCATCCATAGACTGATGACACACAATTCCACCATGTACATTTGAACTCAAAGGAAGCCAGAAATAATCTTACAGTTGTTGGCTACTTAGTGAACTTGGCCTAATCTCAATATTTCACTGGAAGAGGAAGAGAAAGTAAAAATGCTTACAGGCTGTTAAAGCTAAATCAGTCATTACTCTCTTCTCAGTGTCCTGTTTCTGCAGTTTCTCTTTCCTTATGTGCTATTTAGAATGTATCACTTCTTTCTAAAGCCAGCACATGTATATAGTCTGGTCAATGTTCTTGGGAATATTGACATCTTGCAAAAGTGCAGATGTGCTAGCACATCTTTTCATAACTCACAAGGGCCTTATTAAATGCAACAGAGGAACGGCTTCATAGCATCCAAAAGGTTTGTATGGGATTTCAGTGCTTTTGCTGACTTTTTCAGTTGAACACCTTTTTCAATTGAAATCATCACAGCTTCTCAGATTTCTCTCCCTTCAAAAAAAAAAAAAATTAATTACAACCCTCATCTTGAAAAAGGTGGGTGATGGGGGAATTAGCAACGCATAGAATAAGAATGAGGACAGTGTTAGAACCTGTAAGGTGATATACTAATTGCTATTCCTTGTTATAGTCCTATTATTTTCTGGAAGGTGAATATTGGTCATGAGCCATGGTTAGAGTACAATATTGCAGGCTACTTCTGCTGACTGCCGGCTGCCTGCAATTTGGTAGTTCAAATCTTACCAGGCTCAAGGTTGACTCAGCTTCCGAGGTGGGTAAAATGAGGACCCATATTGTTGGAGGCAATAGGCTGACTCTGTAAACTGCTCAGAGAGCACTGTAAAGTGGTATATAAGTCTAAGTGCTATTGCTATTATAGTATTCTGTGCCTTGCCTGTTTTTCAAGATTATAAGAGAATAGGACTGCTGTTCATTTACAATCACTCTGAGAAATATTGAGATATGAAAAAAATGCCTTTTGTTTCTAAACTGATCTTTCAACATTGGGTGGGTTTTTATTTTGGTTTTGCCTTAGGTTTTTTTCTCTTAGGTCATCAAATGGTTAAGATAACTTATGAAGGCTTAAATGTCATCCTAACTGGACTTCCTTATGAACTGACATATAAGGAATCAGAATGAAGTTCAAAATTAGAATTTGCTAGGTAATACTGGGAATTTTTTCTTGCACAACTCACCATATTCTATAATAATTAATAGCAAGCCACTCACTATGGATGAAGACAGTGCCATGTTGCACAGACTAAAATAAACTTTGAATATAGATTTTCTTCATTTTGGAGTTTGTGTCACTTTATTATTATTTCAGATCTTCAGGTTAACATCTGACAGATGCTTGAAAGTATCCATGTAGTTTTCTTAGCAATATTTTTCAGAAGTCATTTGTGAGTGTCTTATTTTTAGGGTTGAGAAAAAGTGACCAGGCCCAAAATAATCTAACATACATCTAAAGTGGGACTGCAATTCATAGATTCCATGTTTCTAAGAAGAGGTCTTTAACCACTACATCCATCTGACTCTCATGTGTCACTTAGGACTATGTGGTTGGAGATTGGCAATTATTATTGAAAAAAGTAAGGTTCGACATTTAGGCAAGAAAAACAAAATGCACAGGTGCGGTATACCTTGCTCAACAGTAGTCCTAGTGGAGTTCTAGTGCAATAATTTAAATATGAACCAGCCATGTGCAACAGCTGCCAAAAAAGCCAACACAGTTCTAGGCTGTGTGAACAGAGAGATAGAACCAAGATCATATGAAGTGTTTATACTACTTTATAATGCCTTGTTAAAGGCCACACTTGGAATGCTGCATCCAGTTTTGGTCGCCATGACATAAAAAAGATGTGGAGGCTCTAGAAAGAGTGCAGAGAAGAGCAACAAAGATGATTAGGGAGCTGGAGGCTAAAACATATGAAAAATGATTGCAGGAATTGGGTATGTCTAATTTGATGAAAAGAAGGACTAGGGGTGACATGATAGCAGTGTTCCAGTATCTCAGGAACAAAGAAGAGAGAGTCAGGCTATTCTCCAAAGCACCTGAGGACAAGACAAGAAGCAATGGGTGGAAACTAATCAAGGAGAGAAGCAACATAGAACTGAGGAGAAATTTCCTAACTGTTAGAACAATTAATCAGTGGAACAACTTTCCTCCAGAAGCTGTGAATGGTCCAACACTGGAAGTTTTTAAAAAGATGTTGGACAACCATTTGTCTGAAGTGGAATTGGATTTTCTTCCTAAGCAGGAGGTTGGACTAGAAGACATGGTCCCTTCTGACTCTGTTATTCTATTCTAAACCCCAGTTGTCTTGCTTTGCACATCATAGTAAACCTGACTGACATAACATAATATCTGCATTCATGCAACTTTCAGTGCCATAACCAGATAGACCATATTGTAGCTCAGTATGAAATGATGATAAATGTTGCATTTCTTTTGCTTTTATCAAGACTAATTAGCTACACTCAGGAGCATAAATTGAAATAATAGTTTAAACATCCAAGCATTCAATACTAAATCTAAATTCACACATAATGTTAACCTATACTTTTTGTATACTATATCAATAAAGCATGTTCAATAAATCACAATGGCTAGATTCACGTCATATACTATGGCAAACACAAGAGTTTGTGGCAGTATTTCTTGAGTTTCAGCATAGTATTTTTTTCATTCAGGTGGTGTATATTCAATAATGTTTTTTTCTTCTAAAGTATATGGTACTTTTGTCTCACCTAAGTATTTTATTCTTCATCCAATATGCTTTGAGGAACAGTGGAGAGAGCATGGTAACTACTGTTGTTTAAAGGCTACCATCTTTCCAAGTCAGGCCCCAAACCAAGAATGATATGTGGTATTTCTTCCAAGCTGAGTTTTAATTGTTTCACACCTTTAAACAAAATCTTACCAGATTGGAGAATCTTCAATCTTCAAAAATCTTACCAGATTTCATCCACAACACAGTCTGTGAACTATTAGGAGGTGCTGTCTTCACCCTCTTTCTCTTATATATGTTATCTGGGCTGAGTTGCCTCTTAATCCTCTGAAATGCACCATCTCCCTCCTGGGGATCCATCTCCAGTCCACGTTCCAACAAACTCCATAAGTTGAAGAATGAACCTCTGCAGTGGAAAAGTTGCAAAGAATCCCCTTATTTGGCCTGCCAAAATCCTGTTGACCACTAGTTGGGAGCAAAGAAATTCAGAACTTTTAAAATGATTTGTTGTCATCTAGCCACAGTGGTCCTTCAAACTGTTGCACTTCAAATACAATCACCCTAGCACAGAGCCTAATTTTCTTACTAGTAACCAATCATGTATTCTGGAGTCTTCCAATTATCATTGTGTAAGGTAATGAGGAAAGGCTTTATATCATTTTAACAATGGCTAGGTATGCCATAAAATATTGTAAGTCAGCAGTGTGAAAATAGCCCAAAGAAGCAGAATGCCCATCAATTTCTACATAATGATAGGATGGTGATTTATTTATTTATTCATTTGATTTGTCAATCGCTTACATGATAATAGGTATAAGTATATATATAGTTGTGAATAGATGAAATGGGTACATATAAGAAAAATAAAAGAAACAATAGGACAGGGATGGTAGGCACGTTTGTGCCCTTATGCACAGCCCCTACAGACCTCTTAGGAAAGGGTGAGGTCAATAATAGACAGTCTAAGGTTAAAATTTTGGGGTTTGGGGAAGAAACCACAGAATCAGGTAGAATATTCCAGACATTGACCATTCTGTTCCTGAAGTCGTATTTCCTGCAATCGAATTTGGTGCAATTAACCTTGAATTTATATCTATTGTTTGCTTTTGTGTTGTTATGGTTGAAGCTGAAGTATTCATTGACAAGTAGGACATTGCAATGTATGATTTTATATACCATACTTAGATAAGACAGAAGACAGTGTAATTCAAGGTTTTCTAGGTCTAGAATTTCAAGTCTGGTGACATAAGGTATTCTACAACAAGTGGAGGAGTGGAGAACTCTTCTTGTGAAATATTTCTGGACGTTCTCAACTGTGCTAATATCAGATACATAAGATGGGTTGCAGACTGATGAGCTGTATTCAAGTGTTGGTCTAGCAAATGTTTTGTATGCTCTAGTTAGTAGTGTGATATTATATTATATATATGTGTGTGTGTGTGTGTGTGTGTGTGCGTGCGCTGTTCAGCTTCCTTAGGGTATTATCCCCCGTCATTGTAGTGCTTTTAAAGTTGTAGCAACGTTTCAGCAGAATCTCTTCTGCCATCATCAGGCTTCTGTATTGAGTGCGTATGTGGGTCAGGCTATCACAGCCGTTAGTTTTAAATTTGAGGATAGCCTACTTCTGTGCCAGGTTGTTTTTTTTTCCACATCCTGATTGGTTGGGAGTCTTGGTCTGCATTTTTTGGTCTTGGAGTTTGCTTGATTGGTGTTTCTGGTTTCTTCTGTCTGTTTTGTGGCTTCTATTGGCTGGCAACACTGTGTTCCTGTATTGGAGGCTTTCAGTGCAGTTTGGCTTCGAGTAAAAGGACAGCTATCATCTATTAGGAAGCTAGGTTTCATCTGGGTGTCTGGTTGGGGTGTGTTTGAGCTGGAGGTAACAGAGGGAGTCTGTTTGTGCCCAGGTGTTTGCCTGGCTTGTGGTGTGGTGATCTTTCTATTTGAGACTGCAGGCTTCCAAATGATTGACAGTCTGGTGGAATCATCTCTTCTATTCATGCTTTCAGATCTTTTTTCAATCTCTATGGCTTCTCTGATAATTCTGTGGCTGGGGTTTTCTATAGTGGCCAGGGTTTTAATGCCATTGAAGTTGATGTTATGACCTGTGGCTTTCATGATTTGGACTAGTGAGGAGGTGTGTTCCAGCTTTTTTACTGAATTTTTGTGTTCATCCAGGCGGGTACTTATTCTTCTATTGGTCTGCCCAATGTATGTGGCTGGGCATGATGCACAGGGAACTTCGTATATGCCTTGGTTTTCCAGGTCAATTTTATCTTTGGGGTTTCTAAGGATGGCTACTATTTTTTTTGTCTGTTTTGAAGGCAATCTTGATGTGATGCCTGTGTAGTATCTTACTGATTTTGTCTGTAGTACCTCTTATGTAGGGCAGGACAGCTGTTCCATAGGTCTGTTGATCTTCTAGGTCTCTATTAAGTCTTTGTGTGTTTTTGTGGATCAAGCTGGTGATTTTGTTTTTGTGGAAGCCGTTGGCTGTCAGTACTTTAGTCAGGGTGCATAGTTCAGTTTTTATGTGTGTCTTGTCTGCCAGGCATTTGGTTCTGTCAATTAGCGTTTTGGCCACGGAGTTTATCTGTGCTGGGTGGTGGTGGGATTGGGCGTTGAGGTAGCAGTTGGTGTGTGTTTTCTTCTGGTATATGGTGTGTCCTAGTGTGCCATCTGTTCTTTTGTAGATTAATACATCTAGGAATGGTAGTTGTTTGTTTATTTCTGTTTCCATGGTGAACTTGATTTTGGGGTATGTGCTGTTTAGGTGTGTTATGAAATTGTTTAGGTTTTCTTTTCCATGGGGCCAAATCACAAATGTGTCATCGATGTATCTTAGCCATAGTTTGGGTTTGTGGGTGGCATTAGCCAGGGCTCTGGATTCAAATTCTTCCATGAACAGGTTTGCAATGACGGGTGACAGTGGTGATCCCATAGGGACCTTCAATTTGCTTGTATCTTTGTCCTTTGTATACGAAATATGTGTTGGTTAAGCAGTGTTGTGTTAGTTCCATGAGGTGTTTAGATGAGATTCTGCTGAAACATTGCTACAACTTTAAAAGCACAACTACAATGACGTGGGATACATACATATACATATATAATATTAGTAGTGTGATATACAGTTAGTAGTGTGATAGTAGTGTGATATGAAGGAACAGATGTTAATATGTTTGCGATTACTTTTTCTAATCCAGAGGGATTAGATTATCCACATTAGGGTGTTGCATAGAGATTTTATAAGCACATATATGCAGAGATTCTTATTCATGCAGTTATCAAAGATCCTGGAAATCCTATGTGTTCTGCAGATGTCAGGTTCCAAAAACCAAGAAAGACTTGCAGAGGTACTTCTAAGCAGTTTCTTTTAATGTTCCTCATCCAGAGAGAGAAATCTTGCCAGACTAAACTATTTACACCAATATAGATTTACTCTCAACTCTTAGGGATGGGCTATTCTGAATTTTTTCCTCCCACTGAAACTAACCAAACTTCACTATCTTTTTCTCCTCTAGAATGCCTGAGACTTCATTCCTGAGACTCTATATTCCACTACTTCTGTTTTGCACAGCTAGATAGCTGGAGGTTGGGAATGGAACCAAGATGCTTATATCTACCTGATCAAATCCCTCCGTGGATGGCTATCCATTCAAGAAGCTAACAGAATTGTATCAATGAGACACACATTTGCCCTTAGTTCAGGTTTGGAGAAGCTAAATCTGTTAATAAAAACTTCAATGGACTCTTTCTGGCTAAAATGCAGGGCAGCCTGTGGAACTGAACAGAATGTGCCAGATCAAAAAAAGAAAAAAACAAACAAACAAAGGAACTGGCATTTCATTTATACTTTAATCACATACCACATGATTATAGCTTTGGCTTTGCCCTTCCTCCATGGTTTTCTATTCCACTTTGAAAGATTTGCCTTTTTTAAATCTTAAGCTGTTCATCCGCTAAAAGCATATTTATCCACCTCTCTTGTTTACTGTCATTAATAGCAAGGGCACTCCACTGTGTGTCCTTGAAATAGCATAAATTCTCTTGTTTCATATGCACAGAAACATACAAGCACGCAAACGTAGTATGGGAAAAAATAGGAAGATTGTAATTTAATGATTCCACACAGTGAAAAAATCAGTTGTGAATCTTAGAAATGTTTCTAAATTCATTTAAAAGTTTTCTAAAAAAAAGAAAAAAGTGGCACCCTTTAATTTATTTACCATTTTTTTTGTTCCAAAAAGAAAAACACTACTTTGTATCAAAACACAACCTCTTACTGTGATTAAAAAAAAGAAAATCCTACCATTCCACTATACTAATTATTCTAATGCACTTTAATAATCCACAAAGTATATTTCTGTAGGCATCTCTAAGACTCATAGAAAGTGCTTTTAAGTGGCACACAAACACTGTGCCCCTCCCACCGACCCCATACTTTTTGGTCTTTGAGGAAGTTTAGAAAGTTATTCTGGAGACTCAGTGGTAAACTATAGGACACATAGCTTTGACTGATTGGTGTAATGTTTATGCTTTATGTTTTTATATGTTTTAGTTTTTCTCCGGTTACTTTGTTTTAAATGCTTGTTTTTGTTTTTAACTATAGTAAAGAGGTTTAAAGCAAACAAACAAATAGGATTAAAGAAACTGGTTAAAAATGTTATTGTAATATTGGAGTGGGAGGTGGGACAATATCTCTCCTATTTATATTGTTTTATAAGGTAAAAAGTTATCATTGTTCATCACAGTGGAGTTCTTCATGTTCTTTGTGCTTGGTTGCTTGCTTGAAGACATTTCATTACCTGACTAGGTATCATCATCAGTGCGAGTTAGGATGGGGTGATGGGATAGTCCTACTGGTGCAATAAAAGGAAAATCTGGTCTTTCCAATCATGAAATACTGAGGTTTTCTCTATACCAGGCAGAGAAATGCCCCCCTTACCAATTCTCATTCAGTTGTAGGACAGCAAAATGGCTTTCTTAGGTTGAAGATAAATTATGATGAATTAGTTGATGTAATCCAATTCTCTTGCAAATGTTTAGTTATAAGATGCCCTGAGAATATCTGTAAATGCTGTTTTTTTTTAATATCTCCTGCCCACTTGATTTTCTAGATTTCTGTTTAGTCTTGGAATATATCGGGGGGAATAGAAGTGAACCCATTGGCTTTTTCAGTAGCAGCGTAATTATAATTGCTAAAGAGATTCTTGTACTTGAGAAATTCCTGGTGAATTTCACATTTTCTTTGAGAAATTCAGACAAATCATTCATCCAAGCTCTATATTTATAAATTTAACCAAGAATTTGTGTTTAACATCACTGTGTATTGGTTGCATCCACATAATCTATTAGCAATATTAATCCCCATTCTTAACAATTTAATATGATACTTATTTTTGTGGATTTTATGACTGTTTCCACAATTGGGCCCAACAAAATGCTTTTCCTGGGCAGCAACTTGTTTCCTGTAAAACTATCAAAAAAAAAAAGCTCAATATTCAATATAATTCAATTGAGGGAAGTGTCTTGTTGCATGCTGCGGCAGCTTCACACACAATGAATGTTGAAATGCATGGCAAATGAAACAGGTAAAATAAAAAAATAGGGGCAGTTATTAGCAAACACATGACTGGTTAGTAACAGGATGGGAAGATAGTAAAAATTCCAGGGCAGTTCACCAGATAAGAAGCACTTGTATAGTTGCTATTAGCCTTGTGAGATAGTTCAGTCAAGAAGCACACCCAGAAGTACTAGCCCTAACTTTAATATAAGGTTTTCATGACTAGAATCTTGCAAAACTGCAAGTACATCCCTCTTCCACAAGAAACTAGGAAAGGTCCCTTCTGAGTTGTTTGTCATGCTCCCATTCCTTCTGCAAGTTCTACCGTCTCTTATCTCACTGTTGACTGTTCTTCCACCTGCCTCCAAGGTCATTTCCACATACCATTACAGATGCCAAGAAATCTGTACGTTTCTGTGAGCTTACTAGAAGTTGAGCTCATCTTCAAAAATACCTTTACTTCTCTACCATTATGCTCTTATTGGAAACCACTGGCTGGTTCTACTCTGACATCACTTTTTAATAGCCTTCCATTATATTGACATAATGTGGGAAAACCTGTAAAATGTGGGCTGAATGAAGAAGCTTACCTACAAGGATATGCTTTCCTGTTCTGCAAAGCAGGCATTTTACTTATTATAATAAAGCCCACAAACAAGATCAGTGATGTAGCCTGGTATATAGGATGTGAAGTCACAATGCAGCATTTTTTATTAGAACTAAGGTGTTTCGAGGCAACTCTATTATCAAAGCATTGGGAAGCACAGGTATGTTTAGGAGACAGCTATCAGCATTTTCATTATAAACCCCAAGATTTCAGGGCTTTCTAAATGTTAGATAGGCCGACTGAAGAATGAAATGTGGCCATAAAAGATCCACAAGGGAGATATATTTTAACTAATGAAAGTTGGGCAAATGAAAAAAAGGAACATGTAACTCCTGAAGGACTTGTGCTAGTAAATGTTTTTCTTCAACCACAGTTCTTCTGCAAGAAGAAGTCTAAGTAGGAAGAAAAATATATTTTGTGAGCTGTGTAGTTCAGACTGAAAGAGAATCTGTTCTGAACTACACAGAACCCAAAGAAATACATTTTGAGCAAAAGAGGCATTGAAACAGAGATTGTAAATGAAAACTTTCCATTATGTTGTTGCAACCAGATATGATCCAAACAAAGCTGCAACCTTATTTTTTCCTATTTTGAGATTTATCAATGAGTTAAACAATTGTAGTCAGTCAGATTTTTGGACTGGATTTTTATCCACCTGTGATAGGCAGATATTGTTCTCAGCTGTTGTTTATTATGGAATTAAAGATAACATTGCAGGATGCAAACTGTCCTAAATAAAATTATACTTTGCAATTGACTGATGACTGTGTCTATGCTAATGGTGTTTGGGTGATGTTCAGATGTTTTGGGATTGTACCTAAGATAATTTTCACTATTGGTAGTATCATTGTTTTGTTTTGTTTTTTTGTCACAGTCATTCTGTGTCTATTTGCAAGTCTTTCTATTTTGTCATTCTTTTCCCCCCAATTCTTCCTCTTCTATTCTCCTGTCTCCAGGAACTACTGTAATGTTCACTATATTTGTTCTTTTGCTCTTCTTAAAAACAATTAAATCAAGTCTGGAGCAGAAGGATTATGTGTTTATTATTATCATTAGATGATACCTCTTATTATCCCTTCAAAAATATGATCTGAAACAGTGGAAAGGCTGAAAAATGGGGGCAAACTGCTATTGAAGAGACTGTCCCCAAGAAATTTCTCAGTAATTCACCTTTCATTTGGAGAAAAGCAATGGGATTCTTCCACTAATCAATTTCCCCAAAGATTCTGATATAACTCCTGCAGTAACAGATGGAAGAAATAAACACCCGATATTTTAGAAAGACTGTCAGAGTGGCAGTTTAAATAAATAAATGGACTATATCCACATATCACCCTTTATGACTAGCTTGGCTTTGGCTTAGCATAGTAACGAACCTAGACAATTGTGATTTAACCATTTATATTGTTCAACAAACCATAGTTAAACATATTAAGTATGATCTGAAAGCCAATAAAAAGTTGATGTCTGAGAAATGGGTATTATGCACTTCAATTTTTGTAACAAAAGATCCTCCTGCAATGATAATATTAGTTTAATTTAAACAGCTACAATGTACATAAAACATTTCAACTGATGCTCATAAAGCAGAACATATTTTCACTATATTAACTGTAGTCAAAGTTTCTGCATTTAACAGATAACAGATATTCAGAGTTGGAAGGGATCTAGTCCAACCCTCCACCCAAGTGGGAGACCTTATACCATTTCTGACAAATGGCAGTCCAATCTCTTCTTGAAAGTCTCAACTGATGGCGCTCCCACAACTTCCTAGGGTAAACTGTTCCACTGGTTGATTGTTCTCACTGTCAGAAAGTTTCTCCTTATTTCCAGGTTAAATCTCTCCTTGGTCACTTTCCATCCATTATTTCTTGTCTGGCCTACAGGCGCTTTAGAAAATAGCTTGACCCCCTCCTCTCTGTGGCAGCCCCTCAAATATTGGAACACTGCTATCGTGTTTCCTCTGGTCCTTCTCTTCACTAGACTAGCCATGCCCAGTTCCTGTAAACATTCTTCATATGTTTTAGTCTCCAGTCCCCTAATCATCCTGGTTGCCTTTCTCTGTACTCTTTCTGGAGTCTCAACTTCTTTTTTATAATGTGGCAACCAAAACTGGATGCAGTATTCCAGGTGTGGTCTTACCAAGGCCTTATAGAGTGGCACCAGTACCTTACTTGATCTTGATTGTATCTGTCTGTTAATGCAATTCAAGTTTGTGTTAGCTTTTTGCTGCACACTGCTGGCTCATATTTAGCTGGTTGTCCACTAAGACTCCTCTCACGGTTACTGCTATTGAGCCTGGTTTCACCCAGTCTATATGTACTTTTGGTTTTTCTTGTCTAAGTGTAGGACTTTACATCTTACCTAAATATAGGACTTTACATTTCATACACTTTGGAATTTTAGATCACTTGTATGAAACTATTTGTTTTCACTCTGCTTGCATACCTAGACAAAAAGTTAAAGAAAATTGAAAACATCTTCATTTAGAAGGCAACTTAACACCACAACATACAAATATGTATTTCTTTCCCATTAGAGAAAATGTGGGGTGTGTACATATTGCTGGATTAAAGCACTCTCAGAATGGATCCCGCTTGATAAAAAGCATCCAGGAAAGAGATCTCTAAAACAAGATGGACTGACAACATCAAGAAGTATTGTGGGGCCAGTTGAGAAAAAAAGCTCAGATCCATATTGTTTGGAAACATACAGAAGATATCTTCATCCTGCAGAGGATAAACAATGGTTAAGATGATGATGATGGATGATGATGATGATGATGATGATGATGATGATATGTAAGTATGTATGTGTGTGTATCTCCTCTTCTTCTTATAAAGATTTCCAAAATTGGAGTATTCTTCCTTTCCTTCCCTTCCCTTATGTTCCTTTTCTTTGAAAAATCTCTATTAGGTACAAAAAACAGTCTCTTCCTGCTGAGAGACATAAAACTGAGTTGCAACAGGGATAAATGACCATCTTACAAAATGCTATATTTTTCATACTTCTTGCTGGATGAACATTAGCTGAGTCTTTAAGATCCTGACACAGCAAACACACATGTATACACAACCATGCCAGCATTATTAAAAAAGAGAAAACTGTAATATGCTAGATGGAATTCTGCCAGGCTATATTGCAGCACTACTGTACATTTATAACATTTCCATTTGTTCAATGGAAAATACAAATCTAAATCTTCATTAAAACTTTCTCCAAGTAGCCCCATCTGCTGCTATTAGCTAGATGAATGCCAGTGAGACTGTTTTGTTTGAGTTTTTGCTCAGCTGTGGGAAAATATAACAATTCTGCTTAATCAGACCAGCCAGCATTCAATGTCATACATTGGTCAACTAGGTGTACTCAAATATTTCTTAAGCAATGAAGAGAAATATGGTAGCATTCTTACACTGATCTGCCCTAAAGGCTTGAATAAATTTAAAGAACTAATTGAAATTGCCAAGGCTAGAAGGATAACCCATAAGAATACTAATGAAACTGATTGATGTGAACATAGAACCATAAACTGCCAATTCTGAAAACTCCTGGAATCTAGAGAAATTTCCAGAACAGCTCTTTGGAATTTTAAATTGTTCCAAACTTTGGGAGGGGGGGAATGAGTAGACTCAGGAAACTACTATCAGGCTAAGAACAATGTAGAACAATTTGGCTAGAGTTTGGTCCTTTATTTACAGACAACAGACAGAATCTTGCCAGTCTAAACCCTTAAAACTACACAATTCAGAATTCTGGAAAAACAGTTTTGTTCCAGATTGCTTCTTAGGAAAAGATAATAAAAATATTGGACCAAGGGAAAGATAGATTTCAGAAAGAAAAAATGTATGTTGCTTAAGATTCTCCCATCATCAATACACACTCTTAACAGACTGCTTTCAACTTGTGAAGTGCTCGCACTTAACATTCATTACCTTACAGCAATTTTATGCATACATTAACACTAAGTCAGCCTCATTGTACTTAATGAGATTCACTTTATAATAGACACGCATATGAGCTTTCTATTAGGGAACAATTCCTACCAGACATAGTTACCTTGGTATCATCTAAAGTAAGTTACTTTGGCCTGCTGCCATACAAGACTAGTCTTGACATTTTCTAGGAGATGAGAATTTCTTCAGGTTGCCTCCAGACAATTTTGGAAGAAAGTCAAAATTATAGGAGTTGAAGTTGAAAAATCTTGTATTACAAACCAGGAAGACTACAGCAGCTGAAATTGTTATAAAGATGGACATCAGTGCCAGTTCAATGGAAACAAACATACTGGAAAAATTTCATGATTCTCCCCCACCCTCTGGTTATATACAAACTCCTGTGTATTCTAAAGGACAAAAGGACAAAAGGAAGGAAGCAGGTAAGCCGGAAACTCTGATTTGGAAATATCTAAATTTAACTTGATGTTCAGTGTCTGGAATAGCTGCAGTAATAAAGAAGCAATAAAAGGAGCTGTAGCTAAACAATGGCAGTATCAAGGAGAACATCTCTAGATAAGAAATGCTTCTTCCAAAGACCAAAAAATGATATAGACTACCACCTTAAATATAATTACATAATTATAAGCTATTATAGGACTATTTCATGCATTCTCCTTGGCTTCACTGATTACCATCACAACTAGGAGAGATCAAAGATGAATCTGCTGACACCTTGCATTCCATGATGCTCTTATTACTGCCCAAAACCCTTCCTCCTATTTTAATCTAGGTGAGAGGGAAAATACCATCAGAATTCTGTTGGTGGCATTTCTCAGCAGTTATCATTTGAAATATCTGCCTCTTTGACCTTCCTCAGATAAAATCATGCTTTGGGAGAAAGAAGTCATTAACTCCTGTTGAAACAATCGAATGGATGAGTAGCATCTTAAAAACTAAATGATATTTTCATATCTTTCTTGGTCTGCCAGCAAATGAAAGAACACCCACTCACACCCACTTGTCTTGCCCTTAGATGCTAAAATGACAAATCTCTGGCTTCAGGCCAGTTGCACCAGTTAAGATTACTGTCCATTTGTTATGAATAAGTCTTCCTTACATGCTTAGATTGGGCTAGCCCTAGCATTCTCTTTACAGAATGGACAGGAAATTGAGGACAATTACTAACCCACACTGTCTTACCTTGCTATGCAGAGCAGTTATTTTATGTTTAGGAAATGTAGGCTAACACAACCTGTATTTCAGTACAATGTGTCATTGAACAAGATTGGCTATGAGACCTCTATATACCAATAGCCACCATAGATTCCTCACAGTGGGTTCTTTAAAGAATGTCTTGGATGACATTAATAAGGTTGCTGGTATGTGAATTACTAAGTTACTGTCAGAACAGAGAACAGAAACATTCCATTGCCAGAGAGGCAAGAATAACATACAGGAAGAAAAACATACAGGAAGAGAAAGAAAGAAAACATTTTCCCCCCTGTATCAAGCAGCAAAAGTCAATTTGGCATAGTAGTAAAGACAGGCTAGAAACTTGTAGTACATTAGCAACAGTCTTGCCTTAGGTATAAAGCCAGCTGGATGGCCTTGGGCCGGTTCCTCTCTGGCATCCCTAGAAAGGAGGCAATGGAAAACTATTTCTGAAAATGTAGAAATGTAGAGACTTGTCCAGTCAGTTGAAAAGAGCCAACAATGGGTTGAAGACGCATAAAGACATGCAGACAAAATCTTACAGTACTATGGTATTCCAAATAAATGATTACAGAATCATTACTTAAGAAATATGAACCAATTGGAGGAATGGATTGTGAAGATGGCTGAGTTTGCAGAAACATCTAAATTGACTTGTTTGATTAAGGAGGGAATGACAACAACTTTACACATAGACTGGAAACCTTTCATAGACTTTTTGCTGACAATTAATAAAATGAACTGCTGATTTCAGTACTTATTGATTAAAATAGGTTTGCTTATCGAAAGAAGGCAATTATGATATACATTATGAGAGGGTAGAAAAGGTAATCACTATGTTTGTAACTGCTGCTATATAGATAGATAGATAGATAGATAGATAGATAGATAGATAGATAGATAGATAGATA
>BLBF01000045.1:13706995-13722086 GCA_015471245.1 Laticauda colubrina
ATAGATAGATAGATAGATAGATAGATAGATAGATAGATAGATAGATATAGATATAGATGTACACTATACACTATAGATGTACACTGTAGAAGAACACTATACAGAAGCCTGATGATGGCAGATGAGATTCTGCTGAAACGTTGCTACAATTTTAAAAGTACAGCTACAAGGACGTGGGAAAATACCCGAACAAAGCTGAACAGCATATATATGTATGCTATTCAGATTTTCTCCCACGTAAAATTGGAAGTATTTTGGCGATGTTTCGATGAAATCTCATTCGTCATCTTCAGGCTTGTGTCTTCGGCTTTGTGCTTCTCAGAGTAATATGAGCTTGCAGCTGTTATTTCTTTTCAACTGCCAGTGGGGGTGTGACTTGACTGGGTGGGGGCTTGGCTGTGTTCTGATTGGCTGGGGGTGGTTCCGATTTACTGGGGGTGTGTTCTGTTCAGGTGGGGGCTTGGCTGTAGTGGTAGCATCTTGTGTGGCTCTCGTGGGTGTGGGTCAGGTGTCATTCTTCATGTTAGGTACTCATTTGTTAATGAGGGTGGGTTTTCAAATGGCTGGTAGGCGGGAGGTATCATCTCTTTTATTCATGCTGTGTGGGCGTTTTTCTATTTCTATGGCTTCTCTGATTATTCTGTTGTTGAAGTGTTCTGTTTTGGTGATAGTTCTAGTATTTTTAAAGTCAATCTCATGTCCTGTGGCTTTGAGGTGTTAGACCAGGGAAGAGGCTGGTTCTTCTTTTTTGATTGAATTCTTGTGTTCTTCAATGCATGCACTAATTCTTCTGTTGGTTTGCCTGATGTATGTGGCGGTGCAGGCGGTGCAAGGGATTTCATATACTCCTTGGTTTTCTAACTCGATTCTGTCTTTAGGGTTTCTTAGGATGGTGGATATTTTTCTGTGCAGAATGCTGTCTTAATGTTGTGTTTTTGGAGGATCTTCCTGATTTTGTCTGTTGTGTCTTTTAGAGGAGGACTTTGCCGTTCTCTTGTTCTCTGTCTTGGATTTTGGTTGGGGTTTCTTTTTGGATTAGGTGGGTAATCTTCTTTCTTTGGAATCCACTGGCTGTTAGTACATTAGTGAGAGTATGCAGTTCGTTTTTTAGGTGTTGTTCATCGGCTAAGCATTTTGTTCTGGAGTTGAGTGTCTTGGCTACGGAATTGATCTGTGCTGGTTGGTGGTGTGAGAGTGCATGTAGATAGCAGTTTGTATGTGTTTTCTTCTGGTAGATGGTGTGTCCTAGGGAGCCATTGGATTTTTTGTATACGAAGACATCTAGGAAGGTAAATTGATTGTTAGCTTCTGTTTCCATGGTGAATTGTATTTTGGGGTGTAAGCTGTTGAGGTGTGTGAGGAAGTTGTTCAGTTTTTCTTTCCCATTTGGCCAGATTATGAAGGTGTCATCTACGTATTTGAGCCAGAGTTTGGGTTTGTGATCATATTTTTCTAGAGCTTGTGTTTCAAAGTGTGCTCCTTCTATTTGTTTGTATTTTTGTCCATTGTAGGTGAAGTATGTATTGGATAGGCAGTGGTTGGTCAAATCTAGGATGTGCTTGGGGGGGGGGTGTATTTGTTTTGGATGGCTGTCAAGGCTTCTTGAAGAGGATATGACATCGAAGCTCACTAGTAGGTCGCTGTGCTGTAAGTTTTGTTTCTTTATGATCTCAATGAACTGGAATGAGTTTCTTACATGTGAGTTGATGGGTTCTGCATTGGGCTGTAGTTGTTTGGTGAGAAATTTGGCTAGGTTTTGTAGAGGTGAGCCTATGGAGATGACTATTGGTCTAAGTGGAGTTCCTTCTTTGTGTATCTTGGGGAGACCACAAAGCTTAGGGCATCTGGATGATTTCTCTCTGGGTATGATTCTTTGCTGGATTTCTTCGCTGATGGGGGAAACTTTTATTTTGGATCTGTTGGTTTTTTCTAGGTAGGTGGTGGGGTCTGTGTTTAGAGGTTTGTATGTGGGATCTTGGAGTTGGTTGGTTAACTTGGTTTGGTAGTTAGAGGAGTTTGGTAGTCAGATGAGGAGATAGATGAGCTATCGCCAAAACCAAACACTTCAACAATAGAATAATCAGAAGCCCCCACCTGAACAGAACACACCCCCAGCCAATCGGAACACAGCCAACCCCCCAACCAATCAGATCACAGCCAGGCCCCCAACCAATGAGAACACACCCCCAGCCAATCAGAACACAGCCAAGCCCCCACCCAGTCAAGGTGCACCCTCACTGGCAGTTAAAAAGAAAAAACAGCTGCAAGCTCACATTACTCCAAGAAGCACAAAGCCGAAGACGCAAGCCTGAAGATGACGAATGAGATTTCGTCGAAACGACGCCAACACACTTCCAATTTTACGTGGGAGAAAACACGAATAACCAAAGATCCACAAACAAATACCCGCGAAAACCTCAGAAAACAAATATATACATATGAAATATGTACATATGAATATATACATATGAAATATATACAAATATATACATATGAAAACATACACACATACACACACACATATATATATGTGTGTGTGTTTGTGTGTATATATATATATGTTCTGATATATATCAGAAGTCACTTTTTTTAATATCTTTTTTTCTTATTTTGTGTTATTCTTCACTTTTTCTTTGACCCTTTTTTTTTTATTTTTTTTACTTCTTCTGTCTTCTTGTAGTTTTTAAAAGTCATTGTAAAATCTACTTTTAATGAAACATTTTTTTAAAAAAAAAGATATACAAGCCAAAGTGTAACACATAATATATACTACCTACCCCACAGTGTACAATTTTTGTCTGAGAATCACAAACTCAGAACAAATGTCCATGTCAAGTTTTTCCTTTTTCTTTCCTCCCCTGTGCCTGATTAGGGAAGTCCATGGACTTCTAAATGGTAATGCTATGCTGTTCCCAGCGGTCTTATAGTGACACCTGGCTAATTACTGACCCTTTCAAATGTTGAGTGTGTTGACCTTATCTGACTCTCCAAAGTATCATTTGTTGTTTAATTACAGCCTTCAGTGACTTTGGCCCTGGCCTGTTTTGTGAGCCAGCAAGGTCCTGTGGAGGAGGAAGACCTGGAGCCTTTGAAAACCTGCCTGCTTTTAGAATAAAATTGTTACAGAGCCATTAGTCTGGTTTTGTAACTCCTGCGGGCTCTTTCCAGCATCAAAAAACTGTATTTAATATTTCTAGGAGGGCAGTGGGCAGGATGGTGAGGCCATGACTTTATTTTCCTCCTCCAATTATCTTCCCTCCCTTAAAAAAAGAAGTTAAGCCCATCCTGAGCTTTTTTCCCCCTCAACTGACAATGATTGGAAACCATTATGATTGCATTAGAGGGTCACCAGAAAAGAATATCAGGAAATTTAGATTCCCAAGCCCCACCTTGTGAAGTTGCCATCAAAAACCAATTTGGGAGAAAATCAATTAGCTCAAAATTCACAAGAGTGCAAGTGTTACTGTTATAACTCAGTCATTCCCTTCCTGTTATTAAAGAACCAGATTAAAAGCCTTACGTTTATCTAGAAGTTCCTCAGAATAAAGATTCCATTAGAAGAAAATTTATAGGAAAAGGAAGAATCCCATTTCTGTCTTCACCAATGCCAATTTTATATATCTGATGATGATGCTTAAAAAAAAATCTTCCTCAAAAACAAGCCTAACTGAATAAAATATTATTTAAAATGCTTATATTGATTGGTTTCCATGTCTAGCTAAAGCTTTTCACCTTTGGGTTTTTTTTTTCTTATAATTTTTTTATTCTTCCAACTTAAACCAATTCTATTTGTAATTTTTGCTTATTCAGATTTATTGGCTTTATACTTTTTCCTACAAATAATTCATTTATTTCCCCTTTGCTGCCCCCCAGTCTCTGGAACTGACTCCCATGGCATATCTGTGCATTTATCTCTATTATTATTATGAAGCCTTTTGATGGCTTCTGAAAAGAGTTTTTTATAAAACTCTTGTAAAAATTGTCAAAACTTGGTTGTAATGGTACATAATCCTAAACCTAGTTGCACATCCAATCCAATATTTCACTCTATTACAAGAAGTTAAACAGTGGAAACAACTATCTAGGGAAATGGTGGCATCATTTCCTTCAGAGACTGGATAGTCAATTTACGATGGATGATGGTAATTTCCAGATTCTATCATATAATTACTTTGTGACCATGCCATAACTCTACATATGGATTATTGCAATGTATGTGTTCTTTCCTTATTTAACAAAAATGTCAACATGTCACTTCAAATAACTACATAGATACCTCCATTTTGTTTTCATAGGAGTAATATTAAAGTAGTTTGTAATGAATTTATTATTCCAGGATATTTGAAACTCCCCAGTTAAACTTACAGCCTTGAAATTTTATAGTAACTTCCCATCCAAATTCTAGTTCAGTCTGACTTCACTTAGCTTTTTTGAGGTCCATCAACATCAACATGGTACTATCCCTATTGTCATAGATCTGTGTTTCTCAAACTTGGCAAATTTAAGGTTGGTGGACTTCAAGTCACAGAATTCCCCAGCCATTCATGACTGGCTGGGAAATTCTGATGATATAGACATTCCCTTATATATTAAATTATATAAATCCCATTAAATCTTCTTCCTTCTTTCATTGTCTTCTAGTCTGGAAACCCTGCAATTTATATATTATTACCCGCAAATCATCCAATGATCAAAATAAAGTATTAGATCCCTTCATAGGTGGATAGTTTCTCGAGTTCAAAACACAGCTCTATACATTTCTATTTTATTCACTTAGTACAGGGGCTCAAGACTTATTCTCATGTGAAACCAGACATCAGCAGCAACAACCTGTCAACATATACTTCTTTTCTGAGTAATCTGCTAAAGACTTGTTTGTCAATGGTTAAATTGACAGAACCAGAGTGGATGTGGCCAGTTCCAAAATGTGATGGAGCCATCTATTCCTTTCCTTCTTCCACCCTTTTCTTGATTGGGTCCCATTTGTCTCTTCCTCCCTCCCTTCCTCTATATAGCAATAATCTTTCAGAAGTCCAATTTGTTTGACTGCAGAAGTATTTTAAAATTACGAAAATGGTGGCATGGAGCCCAAGAGCCAGAAGTTGGCCAGGTCTGGTAAACTCTACTAAAATGTCAGGGGTGTCTCTGAAGAAGGTAGGAAAACATCAGTTTAAAAAAATGTAGCTTACCTTTTGTTTACAGCAGTGCAATGGGACATAAAACTTATTAGTTCAACTATCACTTTCCCTTCTCAGTCCAGTCCTACTGACAGATTACAATTTTGGAAAGGTTATCCTAGTGATATTTTTTTTTCCAAAGGGAAATCTTGATTTGGGAAAGAGAAAATTTTCCAAGATTTTTCATATGCTGGCTACCATTTCTTTATTTACCCAATATATTCTATTTGGGGAAACATTCCAGGGGAAAACAGAATAACCAAGATAACACATTATACCTATTTTCATTGGTAATTAATACACAGCTTTATTTCTGGGAAAGGAATGAGGAGATTAAATTGAGAAATGGTATTCCTGCTGCTGTGTTTTCCATCCTTATAGTCCTTTTAAGTAGTGGCTTGGTTTTTGTTTTTTTTTAATGAACTACCTGGGATGAAGCTGAACTACAGAGGGATAAAAAGATATCTCATTAGAGCATGCCTTTTTACTTATTGTCAGCATTTAATTAGTTTGACTGTGTTCATGTTTATACAGAAAATGGTATGGCCCCAATATAATTAGAGGTCAGTAACAAATGCTATTTAATTTAGCTATGTTATGGGTAAAAGGAAAGGGGAAAAACAGATGGGACAAAACATCCACAAGCCATAAATTGTTAAACTTAAAACTATTGAAAGATCAACCCACTTGTGTATTGAGAGTTTTCTCCTGAAAGAGGGAAGCTATTTACTTCATACAAATGCACAGAAGTATAATCTTAGTTTGTTTACATGGGCAGCTAAAACCAGGAAAAGAGATTGTTCAGTACAAAAATGGACAACTTGCTAGTAACCCTTAACATTTTTCTTGTGGGTTCATAATCACCTGATGATGTCTACTGTAGTTACAAATGTCCCAATATTACTAGACCAACTTTACATCATAGTCTATCCACAATAGTAATATTTGAAAAAAAAAACAATGAATGTCATCCCTTTGCTGAATTATCTCTTAACCATATTGGTTAACTAGAATAAGATATGAAAATCACTGTCTCCTACTTATAGAAGGGATCCAGTGACCACCAGCCAACAAAGTCTTATGCTATATCTAGTTCCATCTCATGATGATACAAGTTCAATTCTGATGATAAATATCATAGGTTGGCAAAAGATGTCAGTTTGTAACTTATCAGATAACTACCTTGCATTCAGAGTTGTGATCAGATTAAACTCCCTCTCCGCCCCTCCCCCCCCCTTTTTTTTTTGAGCGTGGTAGCATATTTTGCAATATATTTGCTTGCATTCAGTCTAGGTTGGATTTTGTTTGCTAATGCAAGTCCAGTAAATCCATTGTCATTCCATCTACTGATATTCTAAATTTTAGGGTTATGCAAGCTTTAAAAGGTGCTTCATATTGTCATCTCATCTCACATTGATTTATCATAGATGTTTGCACTCACAAGGACAAAAATTCCTTTCTCATTAAGGAAATTGTACTCCACTGGAAATTTCAGTGCAGTTGTTTCAAAGTTTTCTGTCATTCATTTTCCTTCCTTTTCTTTCTCTCTTTCTTTTTTATATTTCTTCTTTTCCTTTTTCTTTCTCTATCTTTTTTCTCTCTTTTTCCTTTTCTCTTTCTTTTTGTAGAGTTTATCTGTGTGCACATGTTCTATCCCAAAGGTTTGGTTTGACTACTAGCAAAGTGAAGTGGAGAGAGCCAAGAAATTAATATCCAAAACTTTACAAAGAAAGAACTGGCCTCAGAAATTCCAGGCATACTTTCAAATGCTTAATAAAGTCCTACCACCAGCAAGATTGGCAAGGATGTTTAAAGATAAATCAGCTAAATGATGGAAATGTCATCAGAAACCAGAAACCATATATGATGGAAATTCATAGAAGCTAGAAGATACTGGACAAAAATACATACATGGTTGGAAATAAAACCTGAAATATCTCTGTTAGGGATTATCCTTGAAAATTATAGTAGAGATAAATTTATATTTAATTATTCATGTATTGACTGAAGCTAGAATTGTATTTGCATAAAATTGGAAAAGTGAAGAGATTCCAAATGAAGAAACTGTGATTAGAAAAATATTAGATTGTGCAGAAATGAATAGATTAACATTAGCAATTCAAGAGAAAGAACAAACTGAATATTATATGATATGGGATTTATTTTATCACTGGTTGGAAAATAAATATGGAAGTTAGAAACTAGAGAAGACTGGTATAAAATAGTAAAAATGAGGTAAGAATTAAAAATGTAAAGATGAATGTTAGAAGAATTTGATATATGATGTAGATTAGTATGATGTAAGGATAGAATATTAAAGTGAAACAATGAATATGTATAAACTATAATGGTTATTGCACAAGATATATATTCTCAGATGACACACTGTTCAAACAAAAGATGGAATGTTCGTATAAATAAAATTTTAAAAAATAATTAAAAAAATAAAGTCCTACTACAGTTTTGTATCACCCGAAGATTTCATAAAGGATCTTTAATAAGGAGCAATTTTCTTTATAAATTTTTTTATAAGGGATAAAAGTATTCACTTACGGACAAAGTGTGTATCCCTGCAACTTTATGATCCACAAAAAGAAGATGGATGAATTTGGACAAGAGCAAACATTAAAGTCTGGAATATTTATTAACTTCCCTTCAGAATTTGCCACTACTTGCTTCTTCCTAGGCTAGAAGTATGTGACTGGTCCAAGGTTACCCAGCTGACTTCATGCCAAATGAGATATATTTAGGTTACAGATGTAACTTTTTTTGGGGGGGGGGGGCTTGTTACTATCTACTAAGTAACTGTCAAGTTACTATCTTTACTTATTTTGAGAGACAATGAAAGGGTCACTTCATTTTTGAAACCCAGTATATTTCACACAACATGTGCTTAAAAGCATTAAAGCTGGTAATCACAACACGAGAAGTGGAAAAAAAAGTTTTTGATATAGGATTCAGTGAAACATGCAATCATCCAATTGTTGAAAACCAACCTTTGTATCAAACTGCCAAACAGGCAAACAATAACAATTGCAGTAGCCATTGATCAACCGAAAATTCTAGGACAAACAGTTGGAAACAATACACAATGCACAAACAACTGTTGGCAACATTTCAGTTTAACTTTCAGGAAGAACTCTGACATCTTAGAATGAACACTTCATGCAGAGATAATGCCAAATACTCAAAAGTTGTCATTGGCCAAATTCTTTGTAAAAACATCATAGGAAGTATGCAGGAATATGCAGGAAAACCAATAATCCAACCATAGCCTTAAATCACTCACTGTCTAACTTCAGAACCCCTATGATTGCATTGGGTGGCAGAGACTACCAGGAAAATAGGTATAAATTGCATGGTGGTTTGAATCTACCTAAGGCAGAGTTGTCCAACCTTCGCAACTTTAAGGCCTGGGAACTTCAATTCCCAGAATTCCCCAAACAGCATGGCTGGCTGAGGAATTCTGGGAGTTAAAAATCCATAAGTCTTAAAGTTGCCAAGTTTTGACAATTTTAACCTAAGGCATCAAACTCGTACACCAGCTCCTATGGATTTCTTGAACCCTTTATCACTGATAACCAATAAGAATTATTGTCATGATTGCAGAGACTGAGTGCACTGCTGCAGAAGATAGGAGGTCTGAAGGAAGACCCCAAATAAAATACAATAACCGGGCAATTACCCCCCTGTTGTGTAAACTGGTATGTAGTTAAATACTAAGGCTTTGGTAGCTAACCATTAACTATCAAACATAACTGTAGTCTAAAAGCTGGCCTTATCATGTATCTTTTTTTTTTCATTCCAAGGATTGTACACTCCTTGCACAAACCAGCAAACTAAGCAAGACACCAGGCCAATTTCCAAAGGGTAAAGACAAATGGAGCATACTCACACATACACAGAGAGAGAGAGAGAGAGAGTTTATTATTTTACACATAACTCAGGGGTTATTCAATACACTTTCCTTCTCCTATTTTCCCGACTACAACAACCCTGTGAGGTGGGTTAGGCTGAGAAGGGGGAATTTGCCCAACACCCACCCGGCTTTCATGGTTAAAGTGGGATTTGAACACACAGTCTCCCAGTTTCTAACCTCACCACTAGACCAAACTGGCTCCCATTATCCCCTGCAATTCCATTCTTCTATTTACTTATTTCCCTTCAGGGGGAGTAGAAAATATATTCTAAAACATTGTTATTTGATGTTTGTCAATTTGTTAAGGTATTAGAGGTGGTAAAGCTGTCATTACAGATGTTGTTGGTACGGTTTCATTTCACATTTTTCCATCCTCCTCAAATTTCCTTTACAAATCACAATCTGGCCAGGGCTGTATGGAATTCCCTTTGTCATGTTTTCCCTTGGGATTCAGTGAGAGTGTGAGAAGCCAGGGAGGCTACATTTCTGGGAAAAAACAAAGGTAGGATGAAAGAAAATACTCAGAGAATTCTAGAGCCATTACAGTTTTAGTCCACCTGAGACATGAAAACTGGCTGAGTGACTGGGCCAATCACCAGAAGACAGTGAGTTTTAGTCTGGCCTTAGGCATGAAAGCCAGCTGGCTGATTTTGACATGGCCCTTCTCCTTCATCTCACCTCACCTCACAAGGTTGTTGTTGTGGGGAAAATAGGAGGAGCAAGAACAATTAGATATATTCACTTAATTGAATTTTTTATAAAAAATAATAAAGGTGAGATAAATATAAACAATATATAAAAAATAAATCACAGTAATCCGGTTTCTTTCCTTTTCTTCATTACATCATATCAATAGTTTCAAGATGACATAATCATGTAAATATCAGGAATTTCATGGTCAGACTCTAGTACTGTTGAAATGCATTGTCTAGTATTGTAGATAAATGCGTGCATAAGTGCACAGTCATGCCTACTGCCCCTGTCCTATTGTCCCTAATTGTTAGTTCCTATTTCTTATATTTAAACTTATGTTTATTCTTATTTCTATTGTATTGTAAGCTTTTGACAAAATAAATAAATTAAATTAAATTAAAATAAATAAAACATTAGCATGACTATGATGTGTGTACCTCTTATTTTTGCAGAGGAAAAAGAAACTTCAGTTATGGCAACCGAGCCGGAGTGATTTATAAAGCAATAAACCAGGTAAGATCTGATTATACTTGGGTAGGAGAAAACTAGATTCAGAAGATTTAAAACAAAATCTAGAAGACTGAACTGGCCAACTAGTTCCAATTGGTGCCACAAAAAGTACACAAGTATGTGCATATAACCTCCAGAGATATTCTCAATTTCTGGGAGATTTTATTTCTTATTTATTTATTATTTTATTTTAGATGAAATGTTAGATCTTCACAATTCTGACTTCTAGTTTTGTTCTGAGTTTTCTAAAGAAGTAGAGGTAGTCCTTGACTTAAGACCACAATTGAGCCCAAAATTTATATTGCTAAGCAAGACAGTTAGTTGCCCAGTGAGTTTTGCTCCATTTGTACAACCTATCTTTCCACAGTTGTTAAAGGAATCACTGCAGTTGTAAAATTAGTAGCATGGTTCTTAAGACAATCTGACTTTACCATTGAGTTTGCTTCTTAGAAAATAATAAAAGATGATAACATAACCGTGCAACATAAATAAAGGTAAAGATTCCCCTCACACATATGTGCTAGTTGTTTCTGGCTCTAGGGGCCGGTGCTCATCTCTGTTGCAAAGCCGAAGAGCCAGCGTTGTCCGAAGACGTCTCCGTGGTCATGTGGCCAGTATGACTAAATGCTGAAGGCTCACGGAACGTTGATACCTTCCCACGGAGGTGGTCCCTATTTTTCTACTTGCATTTTTTACATGCTTTTAAACTTCTAGATTGGCAGAAGCTGGGACAAATAACGGGAGCTCACTCTGTTACGCAGTCCTAGGGATTTGAATTGCCGAACTGCCAACCTTTCTGATAGACAAGCTCAGCATCTTAGCTACTGAGCCACCGTGTCCCACTACAGAGTGTTAAGAACATCAAGATAGGAGCCCAAACCCTCTGATTTTACAAGCCCACTTCTCTTTTTTGCCTGTAAAATAGGATGGAGCCTCCATCACAGTATTCTTGATGTCCCCTTCTCTGCAAACATCCTGGAGACATATAATGAAAGATAAGCACAAAAGATAAATCAAAGGGTAACAATGTCCTCAGACTATTCATTATTTTTATCGTTAAGAAAAATAATACCAATAAAATATTTGCAGCATAGGTTTCTAAGTATTAAAATATATATATTAAGTATTTTCTGCTAATTCTTCCTTCTAATCACATTCTGAACATATAAATTTCAGCATTGTTTATTTCTGTAAGGGAAAATACTATCTTTGTGCATGCATGCCTTCTTCAAATATATTTAAGCTATGTTATTTGCCTTTTACATAATCATTTCCTGCATGTAATTTAAAAAAAAAAACATCTCTGTGTTTGTCAAAGAATTATAATCATCAGAAAGGTTATCTGGATGATTGAAACTGCATTTTGATACCGATTTACCTAAGAGTAAATCCCATTAAAGTTAATAGGGCTTATAAGCGAGTAGATGAGTATGAAATATTTTTTATATTGAATTTTTTAATTGAAACTCTGAAATTTTAGCTGAGTATCTATCCACATATCCCTCCATTTATAGACCAGAATGTTACTTTACTGACATGGATAATAAAATAGACCAGATTTTTTACTAAGCTACTCTTAACAATAGATATTCAGCTCTAGTAAAATACATATTTTATGTTCCAAATTTTTGAAAGTTTTTTTTTCTCTCCTGTCCCTCCATTTTTAAAAAACATTTTTAATTAAAGATTATAGATGCAATGGTAAAAACTAATACAAATTAAAGAAAAGGAAAAAGAAAGGAAAAAGAAAAAGAAAGGAAAAAATGTGGAGAATAGATAGGAAGAAAAGAAAGAAAATACTAATGAAGAATATAAATACAGTATAAAAACAAGTAGCTTCCAATCTTCACACAAGTATAAACAATTTTAGTAGTTTTCCCTCTCCTTTTAATTTTCAATCAGTTATCTGTTTATCTCATGTCTCATCTCTTAAACAGATCATTTAAGTCTTGCAGTCAGAAAAGTCTGCTGACTTGCCAGAAATATCAAAGTATATATTTCAATCTTTATTTTTTTTATTTATTTATTTGGTTTGACAATTGCTTACAAGATAATCGGCATAAGTAAAGACATAATTATGAATACATGGATACATATAAGAAAAATAAAAAAAGTAAAAGAAACAATGGAATAGGGATGATAGGCACATTGGTGTGCTTATGCATACCCCCTACAGACCTGTTAGAAAAGGGGTGAGGTCAATGGTAGACAGTCTAAGATTAAAGTTTTGGGGGTTAGGGGAAGAAACCACAGAGTCAGGTAGAGGATTCCAGACATTGACCACTCTGCTGTTGAAGTTGTATTTCCTGCAATCAAGTTTGGTGCGATTTACCTTGAGTTTGTATATATTGTTTGCTCTTGTTTTGTTATGGTTGAAGCTGAAGTATTCATTGACAGGTAGGACCTTGCAATGTATGATTTTATATACCATACTTAGATGGGAGTAAAATACATATTTAGTAAAATAGGTTATTTAAGGCGGCATAGTTCTAGGTTTTCTAAGTCTAGAATTTCAAGTCTGGTATTCTGCATCGAGTAGAGGAGTGGAGAACTCTTCTTGTGAAATATTTCTGGACTTTCTCAACTGTGTTAATATCAGATACATAAGATGGGTTCCAGACTGATGAGCTGTATTCAAGTATTGGTCTAGCAAATGTTTTGAATGCTGTAGTTATTAGTGTAATATTACCAGAGAAAAAGATAAGATAACAACTCTTAATGCCTTTTTGGCTGTAATTCAAGTTACAGTGGGCTCTAGCCCACTGTAGATCATTAGAGATGAATACTCCAAGGTCCTTGACAGAGTTTGGATCATCAACAAGGTCTTGACTATTCAGCCTGTATTTTATTTTCTGATTTTTTTTGCCAATATGTAAGACAGAGCATTTATTTGTTGAGATTTGAAGTTGTCATTTGTTTGACCATTCTGGTATATAGTCAAGGTCTTTTTCAATATTGTAATATTGTCTGTGGTGTTGAGTAGCTTTACATCATCAGCGAAGAGAATGCAGTTGCTCTTAATAAGATTACAAAGGTCATTTATATAGAGTATGAAGAGGGTTGGTCCTAGAACACTGTCTTGGGGGACACCACTATTGACAGGTACAGAATTTGATAGGACACTTCCAATTTTGACCATTTGTTGTCTATTTGACAGGAATGCTTCTATCCAATTATGCAGGTGTCCAGAGATACCATAAGATTTTAGTTTTAGGAGTAGTTTGTTGTGTACCACTGAATCAAAGGCTTTACAGAAGTCTACGTAGATTTTCTCTATTGCTTTGCCCTGATTGAGTTGTGTAGTCCATATGTTTTTGCAATGTACGAGTTGCAGATTACAGGATAGTTTTATTCTGAAACCAAATTGTTTGTTAGAGAGTAGGCTGTTTGTCTCTTAAGTGGAGGATGATGGATTGGTTAATAACTGATTCCATGATTTTACAGGTGACGCAGCATAAGGAGATTGGTCTGTAATTTTCAACTGGGCTGGGGTCTCCCTTTTTGAAGATGGGGATGACCGTGCCTTGTGACCATAGTTTTGGCAAGGAGCTGGTCCTGAAACATTTTTCAGAGGTTTTGCTTTAGAGGTTCTGCTATGGCAGTGGGTAGCTTTTTCAAGAAGTGGGCACATATTCTGTCCAGTCCAATAGATAGAGATGGTTTTAGATTGCATAGTGCTTTTTCAACATTGTCTTCTGTAAAATTGATATGTATTAGATCACTGTCGTTGTCTGTGGTTCGACTAGGAAATACTGAGCATTATCCATTGCTGTTTACAAATACTGAGCCAAAGAATGTATTAAAGAGTTGGCTTTAATGGTGTCATCGTTGCAGTCTTTACCATTAGATCCTTTCATGGGTGGGATAGACCTAACCAGATTAAATTTACATCTCCATCTATATATCTTAGATTTAAAACATTTGAGATTTAAATATAAATTATTAAGTTTTCAGGACCAAAATATAATTGAAATTTTTTTTTCAATACTCAGTTTTCTAATCTTTAACCATGAAGATCAATTTGAGTTTTACATAGAGAAATTATATTCTGCCCTTTTTTCTTTCAAAATTACTTTCTTTCCCCCCTGCTCTTTTCTTTTCATTATAATTAAGCAATAATTTTACTTGAGTAGTGAAAGCACACCGAAGACCACACTTGACATTTTTAAAATAAGAATATCAGCTATGATCATTAATATTCTATTTCATAGCCAACATTAAGAAACATCAGGTTTTTATTTTAAAACATAATTAGTTGTGGGTGTTTTTCTTCTTCCTCTCTTTTACACACATTGATCAATGTTGCTAATCATGATTTATTTGCTTCCTTTAAAATTCCAGATAAGCTTCTTTTAATTGCAAATATATACATTTGCCATTAAATTCTATTTATTGTTACTGGTGCTGGTTTAAGAGCATTTCCTTCTGAGGAAGTTACATTTCCTTCCGAGAAATATCCAAAATTTTCTTTTCTACATTTAACATCCCAATCATAAACTAAGTGCCCAGTACTGGAAATTGCTGGAATATATATATTCTTTAAGAACATTGAATAGACAGATAGATCGATGGATGGGATAGAGATATAGAGTTAAAGATATAAAATCAATGTTTTTTTTAAATTTCATTTCTTTAAAATTCCATTGAAGTTTTGCAAGGTAATAAGAAAACCAACAAAATTGTGTATTGTGAAATATTATATGCACCAAGACAAATTCCTTGTGTGTCTAATCACACTTGACCAATCATTCATTCATTCATTCATTCATTCATTCATTCATTCATTCATTCA
>BLBF01000045.1:13722096-13754964 GCA_015471245.1 Laticauda colubrina
TCATTCATTCATTCATTCATTCATTCATTCATTCATTCATTCATTCATTATAGCCGCTCTATGATCAATGCTGGAATAAACTTCCATTGACAGGATTTAGAATGGGCACAAAAAGAAAACTTGCTAAAATAGTAAATACATAAATAGACATAAATTATCCTTTCTCCACTCATGAAAATGAAGTTCTTAAGAAGCTTGATACATAAGCTGGCTATGATCATGCAACATATTTAATTAGTTTAAGCCCATGTCACACTTACCAACGGATGCAAAAAGGACACAACGGGCGTGCAAAATGTTCCATCCGTTGTTATCTACTCTCAAAAGGGGCAAAAATTTGCATAACTGGAGTGGATAACACGGACGCGGAGAGGACGCAGAGTGGATGGAAAGCGGATGCGGAACGGAAGCCCAGCGGATAAAAGCGGATGAGAGTGGATGGCACATCCGCTAGGCTTCCGGGGGACCTCAGCAAAGTGGACGCGGAACGGATACCGGGAATGCAGAGCGGACGCCGAACGGATGAAGCGGATGCGCAGCGGATGCACAGCGGATGCACAGTGGAAGCCTAATGGAAGCCGAATGGATGCCTGGCGTTAATTGCGCATGCAGGGGGGTTGCATTGCATCAGCCCCGCGGATATAACGGAAGCAGCTTGGAAGCAGGTTGCCACTCAGAGGAAAGACCTGCTGCCAGACGGATTGGCTGCCTTGCCTGCCCTGCCTGCATGTCTGCCTGCAAGCCTTGCTGCCAGCGTGCCTGCGAGCCTGCCTGCAAGCCTTGCTGCCAGCTGGTCTGCCTGCCAGCCTTGCTGCCTGCCTTCCTGCCAGCCTTGGTTCATGTCTGCCTGCCAGCCTTGGTGCCTGCATGCCTGCCAGCCTTCCTGCCTAGCCTTCCTGCCAGCCTTGCTGTCTGCCTGCCTGCCAGCCTTGCTGTCTGCCTGCCTGCCAGCCTTGGTGCCTGCCTGCCAGCCTTCCTGCCAGCCTTGGTGCCAGCCTCCTTGCCAGTCAGCAACCCCACAACCATGCGGAAGCACAGCAAGCCTCAGCCATCTGCTGCCAGCCCTTGCAAGAGGGACAAGGCTATGATCCCGCCCCCTGGTCCTCACTCTGGTTCTGCTGGGGCTTTTACAGCACGGACCCGTTCTTCTGGGGTTGGGGCTTCTGCTGCTTCTGCTTCTGGAGGAGCTGATGAAAAGGTGTCACACTGAACCAACGGATGCAAAGAGGATGTAAAACGGACAAAAAAGCTTGCCATCCATTCGAAAACGCGATGTACTCACTGCCTGCGTTTGGGTTCCTCTCTATCCGTCCAGCATCCGTTTATGGACGTTTCATCCACTCCAAAAGTTTTGGGCTGCCCTAAACTTTTGCGTGGAAAATGTATCCAGTTAGTCCGTTCTGCATCCGCTACGCATCCGCTAGGCATCCGTTAACCATCCGTTACGCATCCGCTATATCCGCTATATCCGCTATATCCACTACGCATCCGCGCAACTCGCATCCGCCTGGACGCAGGGAGGAAGCGGAACGGATGCAGAACAGATGCAGAACGGATGCAGAACGGATGCAGAATGGAAACAAAGCGTTTAAAACAGAAAAAACGTTCGCAGAGGGGACCTATCTCGGATATTAAGGATGTCTTCAGGATGCTTAGAGGATGCCTAGAGGATGCCTAGCAGAAAACCTATACTACCTATAAAAAGGGGGAGCAACTCGCCTGCATTTCACTTTCAGAACAGAAGCCCAGCGTTGCAGACCTCTGTACCCTTCATCTGGCTCTTCCTCTTCCACAGCATCCAGTCATGTCCACCGTGGATTGTGACAAAGTCCTTTCGGCAGCCACCATCGTTCTGCAACAGTGCGAAGCCATCTGCAGGCTCTGTGAACTCTACTGCGAGAAGAAAAGGAGCCACCCAAAAAGAGTCTGGATCCGAAGATGGTTCGCCAGAAGAGCAGAGTACGGACTGTACAACAAGCTGATGGTGGAGCTCAGGAATGAAGACACTCGGGCATTCCAGAACTTCATGAGGATGCCTCCAGCCATGTTTGATGAAGTTGTGCAGCGGCTGACACCCAGGCACTCACTCTGTGCCACCTGGCCTCAGGGACCTCCTACAGGAGCATGCAGTACGGCTGGAGGGTGCCATCCAACACCATCAGCATTGTGGTCAGAGAAGTGGTGCAGGCCATCATCGAAGAAGACAAGGAGTCCTCCAGTACCCCTCCACTGAAGAAGGATGGAAGAAAGTTGCAGAGCAATGGTATCAGAAGTGGAACTTCCCACACACCATTGGAGCCATAGATGGCAAGCACGTGGCCTGCAAATCTCCAGCCAAGTCGGGGTCCACTTATTTCAACTCCAAGGGCTTCTTCAGCATCATCCTCTTCACCATGGTCGATGCTGACTACAAGTTCATGTACATCGATGCTTCAGACAGCGGCTCATCTTCAGATGCCCAGGTATACAATGACAGTCACCTCAAGGAGGAGCTGGAAGGCAACTAGCTCATGAGCTTCCCAGAGCCAGAACCCTTGCCCAACAACACACAAGATGTGCCCTACTTCATCGTGGGGGATGACGCCTTCTCCCTCACAACCTACCTCATGAAGCCCTACACTTCCAGACTCCTCACCCGTGAAGAGAGGATCTTCAACTACAGGCTGTCCAGGGCAAGGCGGGGGGTGGAGAACACCTTTGGCATCCTGGCCAACAGGTTCCAGGAACTTCTTACCACCATGCAGCATTGCCCAGATACCATCAGGAGGATCATGGAAGCTTGCTACATCCTGCACAATCTCATGCGCACCCGCTACCCAGTCTTGCAGAACAGGCTCATGGACCTCCAGCAAGGCAATGGGGACATGGAGCCTGGGGAATGGAGGCAAGGGCGAAACCTGATCGACACTGAGGATGTGCAAGGCCCCAACAGAGCCTCACATGAAGCGAAGAAGCAGCGCAACCTCCTGAGACAATGGTGCAACTCCCCAGCTGGAGCAGTGGAGTGGCAAGACTGGATGGTAGATGCTTAATGCATGCTTCCTTCAGCCTGTCTCATCACACGGATGAGATTGGGCCATGTATTTTTGGTTGGCCTACAATGAACAGGGCGTTTAATAAAGAGTTGTGTTTGTGTTGACATGTGTGGATAATTATTACATCATTATTGATTATAAAGGGCCCTAGGTGTGGCACCTGGGAGGGTGGACCATACAGTCCCTCTATGCTTGAACTGGAGGTTTCTCTATCCCACAGCTATTACCCATCCCACAGGTATCCCTGCCCATCCCACAGCTATCTCAACCCATACCACAGCTATCTTAATCCATTCCACAAGCATGCAAAGGCTTAAACCATTTCTAAAAGTTTCCAGCAAGACTTTATTAAAAAAAAGAAATGAAGCAAGTGTGTGAATCAAATGTAGACTTTATTAACAAGAAGCTATTAAACAAAAATGAGTCTTTGGCACTCCTCTTGATCGCTCAGTCTCAGGGGTGAAGGGTCCAGGTGCTGTGGACATGGCTGGTTCCTCCAGAAGCAGAAGCAGCAGAAGCCCCAGCCCCAGAAGAGCGAGCCCGTGCTGCAGAAGCCCCAGCAGAACCAGAGTGAGGGCCAGGGGGCGGGATGGTAGCCCTTTCCCTCTTGCAAGGGCTGGCAGAAGATGGCTGAGGCTTGCTGTGCTTCCGCATGGTTGTGGGGTTGCTGGCTGGCAAGGAGGCTGGCACCAAGGCTGGCAGGAAGGCAGGCAGGCAGGCAGGCACCAAGGCTAGCAGGCAGGCAGACAGCAAGGCTGGCAGGAAGGCTGGCACCAAGGCAGGCACCAAGGCTGGCAAGGAGGCAGGCACCAAGGCTGCCAGGAAGGCTGGCAGTCAGGCAGGCACCAAGGCTGGCAGGCAGACATGAACCAAGGCTGGCAGGAAGGCAGGCAGCAAGGCTGGCAGGCAGACGGGCTGGCAGCAAGGCTTGCAGGCAGGCTGGCAGCAAGGCTGGCAGGGAGGCTGGCAGCAAGGCTGGCAGGAAGGCTGGCAGCAAGGCTGGTAGCAAGGCTGCAGCAAGGCTGGTAGCAAGGCTGGCAGCAAGGCTGGCAGGCAGACTTGCAGGCAGGGCAGGCAAGGCAGCCAATCCGTCTGGCAGCAGGTCTTTCCTCTGAATGGCGACCTGCTTCCGAGCTGCTTCCGTTATATCCGCGGGGCTGACGCAATGCATCCTCCCCGCATGCGCAATGAACACCAGGCATCCATTAGGCTTCTGCTGTGCATCCGCTGTGCATCCGCTTCATCTGTTCGGCATCCACTGTGCATCCGCTGTATCCGTTCCACATCCGCTTTGCTGAGGTTCCCCGGAAGCCTAGCGGATGTGCCATCTGCTCCCATCTGCTTCCATCTGCTGGGGTTCCGTTCCGCATCTGCTTTGCATCCGCCCTGTGTCCTCCCCGCGTCCGTGTTATCTGCTCTGGTTATGCAAATTTTTGCCCTTTTGAGAGCGGATAACAACGGATGGAACATTTTGCTCGTCCGCTGTGTCCTTTTTGCATCCGTTGGGCAGTGTGACATGGGCTTTATTAGGCATAGTTCAAAGTTGTCGAAGGGCCCGGTCCCACTGGCCAACGGATGCAAAACATATGCATAAAGGACACAGCGGACAAGCAAAATTTTGGGGGTGGCTCCATCCGTTGTCATCCGCTTCAAAAAGTGGCAAAAATTTGCATTAACAGAACGGAAAAGAAAGAAAAGAACGGACGTGGGTAGTATATAGCGAGGATGTTAAGTGGATGTTCATAGGAAGCCTAGCGGATGATAGTGGATGGAAGCGGATGACACTTCCGAAGGGGTTATGGGGGATAATTGCGAAGCGGACGCATAGCGGATGAAGCGGATGCATCACGTACACCTAAAGGAAAGATAGGGGATGCCGCCCAGATGTATATCGGATGCAAACGCATCCTTTCTATTTCCGTGCTACTAACGCTGTGTAGACGTTCCATGTACCTTTTCTTTCCTCCCTCTTTCCGTTTTTAGCTGCAGCAGATGTGAGTTGTGAGGATGCCCAGAGGATGCAGAGAGGATACAGCGGACGTTTAATGGATGATATACGGACATAGAACGTTTGTTGCTCGTATGTCGTGGATTTACATCATACACTGTTCATCTATTCACAAAGTTTTGTGCAGCTCAAAACTTCTTGCGCGGGTGAAATCGCAATGGACGGATGCTCGATGGATAGAGCGTATGAAACACATATGCAATGAGTACACAATTGATGCATAGCATTTTCCAATGGATGGCAAGCTTTTTTAACGTTTTATATCCTCTTTGCATCTGTAAGTGCAGTGGGACAGGGCCTTAAGCCTAGAATCTCAAGTCTGGTATTCTGTTGTGAACAGAGAAATCTTCTGGTAAAATACTTCTGGCAAAATACTTCTGGCCTCACTCAATTGTATTTATGTCTGATATACAATGTGGATTCCAGATTGCAGAGCTGAATTCAAGTTTTGATCTAGCAAAGGTTTTGAATGCCCTAGTTTGCAAAACAGTATTACCAGAGGAGAAGCTTCATAAAATTAAACTTAAAGCCTTTTTGGCAATATTGTTGCAGTGAGCCTTGGTGCTTAGATCATTCGATATGAGAACTCCAAGGTCCTTGACAAAGTGAGGGTCAACAACAAGGTCATATCAGCCTAGTTTGTATTTGGTATATAGATTTTTTTTTACCAATGTGTAGGACGGAACATTTGCTGGTAGAGATTTGGAGTTGCAGTGCAAATTGGTTTAAATTAATTCCTGATTTTCTAGTTTAATGGAAAGAAGAACTAGGGGTGACATCACAGCAGTGTTCCAAGATTTAAGGGGCTTCCACAAAGAACAAAGGGTAAACTCATTCTCCAATGCAGATGGTACAAGAAGATTGTACAAGAAGCAATGGATGAAAACTAATCAAGGAGAGAACTAACTTAGAACTAAGACAAAATTTCCTGAGAATTAGAACAATTATTTAGTGGAACAACTTGGATCCAGAAGTTGTGAGTGCTCCAACAATGGAGGTTTTTAAGAAAAGACTGGACAGTCATTTGTTTGGACTGGTATTGAACAGGGCGTTGGACCAGTAGACTTCCAAAGCCCCTTCCAACTCTGTTTCTCTGTTCTGGTTGAATATACTCTACAAATCCAGAAATGGGTTAATCTAGCAATTAGATTGCTAGATTAAATTTGTATGTTTTACAGTGAAGACCATTATGATAATTTATTTGTGCCATATATGTTTCATTGGGAAAGAGAAGATCATAGAGGTAGAAAAGCTTCACATTTCAAAATGTGTTGTTATAATGAGCTCAGAAATTCCAAATTGAAGACATTTATACTCTAAAGTCTGTGACTGCAATCTTCAGCAGCATCAGTAATTATGATGTGTATTCATCCTTAGTAGTTTTGAGCTTAGAACCATACCGCCTCATTGGAAATTGGCTGAGAGATGGAAACTTCATTTGATTCTCTTCAATTAACTTCCCTTAATTTGGCCTACTAATGTGATTCCATATAAATGTTGGTCTTCTCCCGTCATCCTCATCCTTCCGATCACACATTGCAAAATATCTCATCAATACCTTTAACTTTTAAATGATATCACAATGAGAATGTTGTTGCTGTTTGCAGGCTTTCACACATTTCTGTACACAACATGGCTCATAAAGTCTAATGAGAATAAGTTCATTAAATTAATCCCAATAATTAACAAACTTGCTGCCTGCTTCTCAGATGTCTAATTCTGTGACACAATCTTGGCATCTAGCTTCCAGTCTGGAAGCTGGAAACTCATCCAAAAAGCCTCTTTAAGAGAAGAGGAAATTCATCTTCATTAGAATTCCATCATTTAATTTAAAACCCATTGCTGATACCTATTAGCAAAGCAACTCTTCTGCAGGATTTAAAAAAAATGGCCAAGATACAAGAATTCATAGAAGCAATTTTTCATCCACACACAGCTGTCTCTGATATAAAAGTGATACACTGTGGATGGTTTATTCTTAATTTAACCCCTTTTACACTTTTCATATTTATTTTAAGACTATGTTTCTTTCAAGTTTCTTCATGTTTCCTTAAAATAATATCTGTGTGATATTTTACAAGGATTATTTTTCTATTGAGGTTATTTCAAAAAGATCAATGCTGTGGATAGCTTTAAGTCTCACCTATTGTCAACAGAACAGAGGAAGCAATCAATGTTCTCTACTCCTTCATTATTTTCATTAATTAAAAAAAAAATTCCTTCCCAGTGCACATCTCCCAGCCTGTCTCCAAACATATTTGTCAAATGACTTCCTTCTATTTATAGCTTTCCAAGGTCACTGATTTAAGAAAAGTACTTAAGAAGAGGTCAGAAGAGAAAATTGGGACAAGTGCTACCATTGCTATAGTTCCTTTCCATGTAATCTGGGTCCTCCCTTCTTCAGTGCCTGAGCCATAAATCCATGAACCCTCACCAATCCTTTCATCCAACTTTGCTTTTGGTTAGAAAGCCCCTGCCCTGATTGTCAGAATAACAAACTAACAAAGTTGGAAGGGAGTTTGGAAAACTCTATACCATTTCAGGCAAGTGGCTGTCCAATCTCTTTTTCAAAACCTACAGTGATAAAGCACCCCTGAGTTTTTAATGCAAGCTGGTCTAGTAGTTAATTGTTCTCACTGTTAGGAAATGTATCCTTCCTTCTAGGTTGTATCTCTCCTTGATTAATTTCTTTCCATTGTTTGTAGTCTTGCCTTTTGGTGCTTTGGACAAAATGTTTTTTTTTAATGTTTTTGAATGCCAGTTCAATAAATTTCAAAGAACCTAAATGCCTCTCTATTTCAGGGGGTCTTTCAGCCAATAAACACATGAAATGAACAACAGTGACAATCTGTGCTAAAACCTAGAATTCTGCAGATGTTTAATTTTTATTTTCAAGAAAAAGAAAATTTAATTAATGGAGTGAAAGGTCACAGGAACTAAAAATAACATTTTGAACCGGAGGCTTCCAAACTGGTGCAGATGTAATTTGTCAATTCAACAAATCCCAAGCATAAGGAACAGCATTTTTTTAAAAATAAATTAGGATGCCTGGATTAAATTAATGTTTGTACTGGTTTGAACCTATTTGAAAATTTGGGGTGACACTAGTACTAAATATTTAAACTCACCCAATTCCTCCAATATTTTGCTGGACAAAACTACAAAAGTGTTAGATTCCAACAACCTTTCATTATATTATCTCCATCAACCATGAAGACAATCTGGCGCTGCACAAATTTCTCAGACATGACTATCACACTTAAGTATTCTGTGAGTGAAAGCTAGGTGAGGAAAAAATAAATACATTGATTTAGATTTCAGTTCATTTCATTATAAAACAATATTATGAAGTTAGACACATCCAGCTCCATTTAGTATTTTTTCTCCTCTGTCAAATTTTCAAATGAAATTTAACAAACAAACAAGAGCTAAATCTGTAACACTTACTGAAATAGACAACTTTCTAAACTGAGTTCCTTGATCAGGCTCCTTGCAGCTACAAATAACCAAGCATCTTAGGCTCTTGTTTGTTTATTACCAACCTTTCAGGCTGTAGCAAAGTTGGGCCTCACAAAAGAATATTCCCAAATTTAGCAACACAATTGCCTTATGTGCAATTCCCTCCTTCTCTCAATGTTTTTCACCCTGAATCATATCAGTTGTTAGCAAATACACAGAAGGAAGCATGAAGTGCTGCACAACATTATCATTTCAAACAAAATGAATCTAAGTTGAGAGCAGAAGACATCTGGTTTCCATCAAACACATCAAAGAGATGGACATTACACCTCGCCAGCTATCAAATACATTAGACCCATTACACATTGCCTTTAACTTTGTTTGTTACAGTACTGGTAGTCATTTTCCCATCACAGAAATCTCCAGTGGTCCAGAAATGATAAAATCAAATCTATACCATTTCTTCTCACACATGGGCAGTTTCTGAAGTGAGGGGAAAAAATGTGATGAAATTGGTATAGGCCAAGAACAAAGCAGCCTATTGATAAAGTACTTGAAAGTAATAGAAAATATAGATATAGGTTTGAGCTGTAATTCTGAATCAATTCAATTTTTTTGTGTGACTGTAAAAAAAACTAAAGAGTTTTATAAAGCTGTCTAGGAAAAAATGAAATATGTACAACAAGTGTTTTTCCCCCAAGGAAACCTAGGAAGAAATTCATGAATAACTGAGGGAAAAAAATGAACTGTAAGCATGGATAAACATGTTAAGTTTATGGTTCAAATTAATTGATTACGTAAGAAAGGGCAGACATTTTCCTTTGAAAATAATTACAGCCTATTCCACAAATTGTGCAGCTGATATTAAATGTATGGATCTAGGATCAATTTAAGAAGTATTATTAAGTGGCATTCAAATAGTATTTCTTTGGAACATTTTATCTGTAAATGGCCCCATCAACACTAATTGATTAAAAAAAACCAATCTGGACAGAAGAAATAGGGATTCAGAAATAAAATGATGAATGAAGATCAAGGCCTCCACATTACCCCCTACAAAAAATAAAATGAGCAGATGTAGAGAAAACTGACCTAGAGATGATACATTAGGTTTAAAGAGTTCTTACAAACTTGAAAAATGGGAGCCTTACCTTGTACCAAGTTATCTTCATAGAGAGAGGGCTTTCTTTATTGAAGTCAGGCTGCCAAAACCAAGAAAGACACATGGAATTACTTCTGAGCAGTTTCCTTTACAGTTCCTCACATATAGACAGAAATCATGCCACAACTAAAGCAATTTATCATCATTGATATATTGAGAGAATTGTTAGGGTGGATCCTCATTAACTTTCTTTTTCCTGACCAAACTATCTAAGCTTCACTTCACTTTGCCTTCTGGAATGCAGTCCCTTCTTGCTGGGAATCCACACTGACACATCCAATGGAATGAAGAAAATGGTAGAGCAGTGCTGAGCATTAAAACCACTTCCTTGTAGAGACTACATGTATTTCGACTAAAAAAGCTATAAAGAATAAAAAGGGTTGATACACACAATCAGCAATTCTTCATGCAGTGTTAGTTTTTTAAATAAATGCAAAGATATTATAGGAGTATTTAGCCTTGAACATTTCTACTACCACTTTCTTATTTTTGAGTTTGAGGGGAAAAACAACAACCCTTTTGTTGATCAGAATGTTTTTTTGAACCAGATCATTTTATGCTTATAGCAACATGTAAACCTGCCTAAATTATTCCAGTGTCAAAAGACACTTTTCCTTGGCAATAATCTTCAATAAATACCATATTCCACCATGTTATGCTTATGAATTCAAAATAATAGTAGGCAGTAAGTGAAGAGTGTCTTATTTATAGTTAACAAAGAAGAAGAATTATTTGAAATATAAATGCTAGAAAGAAAGAATTTATTTGATCAGGGAACACTGCTGCCTAGTGTTGAACAATTCCTACAAAGCGTTTCTCAAGTTCTAAATTTTTCTCTCCCTGCCAAATAACTTCTGCCAATAAAGGCCCAACAAATAAATTGCCATCTTAACAAAACTGGAGCACTCTCATTTAACAGGGAATGTCTCACTACTTACTTAGTGGAGCCAGGCTTGCCATTAGAATATTCCAGCCATATTGCAATGGGCAAACATCTTGGTTTCCGAAGCCAAAAACAGTTATATAATTTTGAACCTTCTATATCCAAATCCAGACAGCCCAATGTTTTGCTTTCAATATTGGCCATTCTGATTCAGGCTCACAAGTGGCAAAGAAAAGCATTAGATTTCCCTTGATACTTTGGAACTGATTTATTACTTTATGTCTATCTTGTCTTTTTCCTTGGTGTTCAAGATGATTTAGGTGGTGAGAGTGTGGCCTCTTCTACCTTTACTTTCATTCCAATGTCTTAGTAATTAGTAATCTGGATTATTGCACTCAGTTTTGGTCACCATGCTATAAAAATATATATTTTTATATATATAGAATGCAGAGAAGAGCAACAAGGATGATTAGGGGACTGGAGAATAAAGCATACGAAGAACAATTGCAGGATTTGGGTATGTCTACCTTAATGGAAAAAAGGATTAGGGGTGATATGATAGCAGTCTTCTGATATCTAAGAGCCAGCCATAAAGAAGAGGAGGTCTCCAAAACACCTGAAGGAAGGACAAGAAACAATGGATGGAAAGTTATCAAGGAGAGCACCAGCCTAGATCTAAGAGTAACTTTTCTGACAGTTAGAACAATTAATCAGTGGAATAACTTGACTCCAGAGATTGTGGGTGCTCCAACACTGAATGTTTTTAAGAAGAATTTGAACAATCATTTGTCTGAAATGGTATAAGGTTTTCTGCTTGTACAGGTGGTTGGACTAGAAGACCCCCAAGGTCCCTTCCAACTCTGTTATTCTACTGCAATAGGTAGGTTGAGAGAACATCAGTGCCCGAAAGACAATCACTAAACTCTGTGTTTGAGGAGAGTCTAAATCTGGTACTACTCAGTCTAGGTACTACTCTGGTACTACAAATAAAAAACCCCTAATTTTTCACTGATTACATCGATTACTGTATTCATCAAGAGGGCCTGCTGCTACCAGAAAAGTCATAATTGTCCAGAGGTCAGCAATTACTTCTTCTCTATGGTAGTCAATTAGTAATTGTAAAATACACACCACACAGGCATATACACACCAGTTATGTCTTAAAAGGCAGACACCTAGAGCTTTGCTCAATTTGTATCACTTTAGTGTTTGTTCATCTTTGTTTCCACCCTTACTTCACTATGTTGGAATGGAGAGGGAAAAAAAGTGGTTATTTATTTATTTTATAGATTTATATAGCAGCTCAATCATAAACAGTGACTCTGGGAAGTGTACAGCATTAAAAATAAACAATATAAAAATTTCCCACTCCCTTAATAGTACTTGTTAATGTGATTTTCAGTGTTCAAATTTTTGAATTAAATTGTGTTTAGATACTTGCATTTAAAAAGCCATATTAGGACATTTGGGAAATAATGAAAAATAAAACAATGGACAAATAGCATTGCAAAATGATTCAGAAAGTTCTTAGTTTTTTAGAAATTTGCGAAGCAAAGAAAGGGTAAACAGTTTTTCACCTTTTGGGAAAAGATATATTAGAATAATTCTTTACTTTAAAAAAATTGTCATAAATAAAAGGACATCTGGTTTTGATACAGAGGTATATTTAAAATGAGAATAAAACAGAGTTTGGGGGTAGGTTAAATCTGTAAAGTACAGAAGCTGTCATTTATTTGGCATATGAAGATATATTTATTTTAGTCAACCCATCTGCTGTGACAAAAGGTCTTTCTTGGCTTCCTTCCACTAAGATCTTTGTTGTGCATTAAATTTAATAGAGCAATAGATCTACAATGTGGCAGTATCAATTCTTATTTCTGCAAAATCCCATTCTCTTTCCAACTCACTAACCTACTTTCCAGCTCTGTTCTCCTATGCAGGCAACAAAAGAAGACTCAGGTGATCAGCTGGGACTTAGGAGGCAGAGAATAGATGGGGGCGGGGCCACTCAGAGGTGGTGTTTGCTGGTTTTCCAAACTACTCTAAATTTCCGCTACTGATTTTCCAGAACTGGTCAGAACCTGCTGAATACCGCCTCTGAAGGGAATGCTGAGACATCAAGATCCAATCTGGGTCGGCCACTAGGACCAGAGTTTTACTCTTCTGGCCCCAGATTAGATTTTGCAATATTATCCTGGGACACAGATATTTGCCTTTATTTGCTGAGACACCACCTTGCAAGCTCTACTTTCTTTTTTTGTGCATGCACAGAAATGTACATAGATGTATAAAAGGGAAGGGTCATAGATAGAGGGAAACTGCTTTCATAATTCTGCTCTCCCTGTGCTTCCACCTGCAGACTTCCAAAGCATTGTATTTTATCATGTCCTGTGCATCAAGCCCCCCCCCCCCCCCCCGGGACTAATGGAAAACACAATCGTAGGGTGCAAACTATGATATTTGAAATCAAGTGATAAAAATGGTGGTAATTAATAACTGCAATCTATTTTAAAATGATGGAAATGATGTCCTTTCCCTCCAATTGCATTGCTATTTTAGAGTTGATATTTTAATTAGATTGGCTCAAAGTACCATCTTTCAGGAAGTCTCTGTGGGAGCTGAAAACATTGCTATGAAAGCACTATCATCTTTCTCTTCCCTGCCCAAGTGTTAGAAGGCATTGCATTTTTTCTTTCTCTCCCACTCTAAACTTTTTTATTTCTTTGCTTTTTGTTGAGGAAACAAAAACATTTGTTGTTGTTGTTGAGGAAACAAGATATGAAGATGGAACAGTGCATGGATACACAAAGGAAGAGTTTCTAATATTTGATTATTATGGGGTTGTTGGTTTTTTTGCAGTAATACATGCAGAACAAAAGTGGAAAAGTCATAGGGATTCTCATAGGCAGAAATCCGAACCTATAAATGTCGGTTGTCATAAATAAGTAGCAGAATTTAATAGAAAATATTAAAATATCCACTTTGAACTATTTTGCACTGTAGCTTGCAAAATGTCTCTCTGTGTGTATGTGTATAATTACAACTGTACTAAACTTTGCAGGGGTACTTTAAACAAAGCACACATTCTCATCAATTTTGAAAGAGTGAAACAAAACTATCATGGTGTTCCATTCTGATTCTCTGACAGGCTCAGTAACAGGGGCTGTTCACACACACATCTCTGTTCAGCTGCTTCCAATCAGTTGCAGACTGCTCCAGAGGTGGCTGTTAATATGATGAAAAGGGCCTTGAATAAGAGGAAAAGCATTGCCTCCACAGAGTGAAGCCTTTTGACAAAACAATTTGCAGCTGTCGTACCCCAGGCCTGAAATCACAGCTACCAAATTGTGTGCATTAGGGAAGATTCCAAATTGTGTGAATTGTATAATGGAGACATTGCTTTGACAAATGCGTTCAGATATGCTTATATTATTTAAGGAGAAGTTGCATAGAAATGTGTATTCACAATGCTGAACTTATAATAGCAACAGCCATTTGTAACAGATAGATACAGTTCTCAGATGTTCTCCTTCCCACCTGATTTTATTAGATGGAGACAATCAGGTAAGAAATATATTGACCAGGAAATCAAGTATGGGATGAGGCAATCTGTCAAATAAACTGGTCACATAGAAACTATTAAAAAAAAAAAAAGCCATTGCAGCCCATTTAAATTGCTTTACCTGTTTAAGTATTGCTTTTCTTTTGAGTTCCCTTGATGGCAGGATCCCATTTGAACACAATAGGACTACCATATCTGGGCTGGAAAAATCTAGAGAACCACTACATGGCAATAAAGGTTTTTTGTCCTTTTTACCTCCCAGAAATTTAGGCCTAATACCAGATTTCCTGATTTGAGTTCTTCTAACAGTTTCCATGGCAATTCTCTTCAAAGAAGAGTTGGCTTCAGTAACATAGTTTGGAACATATGCTTTGCTTGCAGAAGTTCTCAGATACAACCTGTAACAGAATAACAGCATTGGAAGGGACTTTGGAGGTCTTCTAGTCCAACCTTTTTCCTGCACAAGCAGGAAACTATAGCTAGACAGATGGGTGTCCAAGCAGAAAACATGGCTGCCCAATCTCTTCTTAAATATCTCCAGTGATGGAGCACTCACAGCTTCTGGATGCAAGTTGTTCCATTGTCAGGAAATTCCTTCTTAGTTCTACTGGTTTATTGTTCTCATTATTGAGAAATGTATCCTTAGTTCTAGGTTGATTCTCTCTTTAATTAGTGTCCATTGCTTCTTGTCCTGCCTTCAGGTGCTTTGGTAAATAGGTTGCCACCCTCTTATTTGTGGAAGCCCTCCCCCCCAAAAAAATGGAACACTACTATCATGTCACCCCTGGTCCTTTTCACCAGCCTAGCCATACCCAATTCCTGCAACTGTTTTTCCTGCATATGTTTTGGCATCTGCCCCCCTTAATCTTTATTGCTCTTCTCTCCACTCTTTCCAGGGTCTCAATATATATTTTTATGTTATGGTGATCAAAATTGGATGCAATAGTCCAAGTCTGGTCTTATCAAGGCATTATGAAGTGTCAACTCCAGTTTAAAATGTTGGGTTTACCGGAGATGAAAATTATCTTAGATAATATTCTGTTTAGCATCCCAGAGTAGGAAATAGTTGGTGACTTTAAAGCAAACAAATACAATATTTACAAAAGAGAAAACCCTATTTAAAACATTCCAGTGTCTCAAGTTCTATTAAAATTTGAATCCTTAAAGAACACAAGTTTTTTCTGGAAAGTACCAGAACTCAGGTGCTTAGGACTGATGTGTAAAAGCATTTATGAAAATATTTTCTGGCCAAATAAATAAGGCTTACAAGAAATGCTTGTATTTCCATCAGTGTTCGTAGCAAAAAGATAAATGTTTTACTGCTGTGTTTGATCTTCACTGTCTGAAACAGGTTGATGAGATAACATAGTATGGTCCTTTCATCTGCCTTGTTTCCAGAAAGACAATGACAGATAAAAGCAGCTACTCTCCAACTGAACTCTCTCTTTTTTCTTCCCTTGTCCCCAATGTGGGCTATGTCTTTGGTAAGGAGCATTACCATATTAGTCTTATAAAGATTTTTGAGAAATGATAAAAGTATACAATGTCAGAAAAATAAATAATAAATAAACCCAAGGTGTTTCAAGACAGTTCTCTGGAGCTGAATTCTGCCTTTATGAACAGGAGGCAAGATTTCATTTGATAACGGCTTTTTAGCCTTCATAATGAATTTTTAATCTACTTGTAAAATAATGCATTGATATTTTTACAACAAACCTTAAGCGAAAAGCTCTTGAGAAAAAAAAACTTTGCAAAACAACTACTGATCAGAGTTCTCCCAGAAACATTTAACAGAATGCCAAATAACAGATACTTCAGCATTTGAATGATTTTCAGTATTCAGCAAAGATGCTGTAAAATAAAATTTAAAAAAATATTCACACACATTGTTCCTCTATGAACTGACTTTACATGCCCTCAGTGATGGCAGCCCATAGCAAGCTCCACATGATTTCACCGTAGAATGACAATGCACCATTAGTTGACAATAATATATCTCAGAACCTGTATGGTGTAGAACCCAGGATGACCATCCAATTTCTATATAAAAACTTCTTGCTAAGGAAACTCATCATTTTGTATGGCATTTTATTATCCCCACTAAGTAGAGTAAATGATTAGGTAGACTAAAACAACTCCATAGGAAAGCTAAAACTTTTTGGAGATTGACTATGAGTCTGATTGTGCTGTATCTCTCCTTTTTATTCCTTTTCCAACTACTCTCAGCCACACGTTTCCTTTCTCATTGCTCTGATTACATACAAGCTTGCATGTTTCCATCTTCCTTACTCTCTACACATCCTGTCCCATGACAGAACAAGTTGTGTTTTCCATACATTCTTCCAGTTTTCTAGAAACTTCAAAGAATTCAAATAAAGAAACTGTATTTAAATAAATGGTATTTTAGAGTTGTTGCTATTTTGCTATTCTAGGATTTATTAAGAGACTTTAAGGAAACTTCTACATAAATTTTCCTTAAGTCGTATATTTGTACATTTCCATTCAAATCTCTTTGAGGTATTCTGGAATTTCTGTAATTGTTTCATTTGAACAAAAACTTCAGAAGTCCAACCCATTTTTATATAAATCAGAATTAGTTCCTTTTAAGAGATCTCTCTTCTCCCTTTCAATTTTGTACAGTCTATTAAAGATAAGGTTATTGGTCAATGTGGTACAATAATTCACCATTGGAATGTGGGGTGATTGAATGGTTACAAAGGAGTTTGGCTAGATTCATGAGGGATCAAGTTATTAATGGCAATTAATATTGATAGTATTTCACCAAAACTGTTAAATGGGATTACAAGACATAGAAGGAGACAATCGCTCTCCATCCATGCTTATAAGCTCTCACTGTATTAATTCACCATTAGAATTTGTGGTGGTTTGGATGGTTTAGAAAGGAGTTTAGATAGATTCATGAGGAATCCAGTTTTCAGTGGCAATTAACATTGATAATATTTTATTGAAACTGTTAAATGTGATTGCTGGAGGTAGTAGGAGGCTCACTGCCCAAGTTTGTGAGTTTCCACTGTATAACACACAAACACACAAACACACACACACACACACACACACACACATATATGTGCTGTTTAGCTTCCTTCGGGTATTATCCCATGTCATTGTAGTTCTGTTAAAGTTGTAGCAACGTTTCAGCAGAATCTCATCTGCCATCCTCAGGCTTCTGTATAGAGTTAGTTCCTGGTTTCAAATTTGAGGCTGGTCCATTCTGATTGGCTGGGAGCCTGGATCTGTGTTCATTGGACTTGGAGTTTGATTGATTGATGTTTCTGGTTTCTTCTGTCTGTTTTGTGGCTTTGATTGGCTGGCAACACTCTGTTCTTGTGTTGGAGGCTTTCAGTGCAGCTTGGCTCCGTGTGAAGGGATGGCTGCTCTTCATTAGCAAGCTGGGTTTCACCTGGGTGCCTGGTGGGGGGGTGTTTGGGTTGGAGCTATCAGAGGGAGTCTGTTTTTGCCCAGGTGTTTACCTGGCTTGTGGCATGGAGATCTTTCTATTTGAGAGTGCAGGCTTCCAAATGATTGACAGTCTGGTGGAATCATCTCTTCTATTCATGCTGTCAGGTCTTTTTTCAATCTCTATGGCTTCTCTGATGATTCTGTGGCTGGGGTTTTCTATGGTGGCCAGGGTTTTAGTGCCATTGAAGTTGATGTTGTGACCTGTGGTTTTCATGTGTTGGACTAGTGAGGAGGTGTGTTCCAGCTTTTTTACTGCATTTTTGTGTTCATCTAGGCGGGTACTTATTCTTCTATTGGTCTGTCCAATGTATGTGGCCGGGCATGATGTACAGGGAATTTCGTATATGCCTTGGTTTTCCAGGTCAATTTTGTCCTTGGGGTTTCTCAGGATGGCTGCAGACAAAAAAATACATATATACATATACATATAAATACATACACACACACATATATTTCTCTGGGTTTGCTGTACTACTACACATCCTGGATTTTATGTTTAGTTTTGTTTTCATCCTTGGTTTTAGAAACAATTCCCTGTACTCATTCCTGATATTTTGTTATATTAGATCCCTACTGCTAGTTCTTTTATCTACTGACAATATTTTCTAACTTTTAGACTATTACACTATATTGACTGAGGATCATACAATATGAATCTCATAAAATAGGGTCTCCAATTTTATACCATAACAAATATATTCATCTCCAAGACACTAGAAAACCATTTTCTCCTTCTATTACATTTTAAACTTTCACATTAAATATATTATTTTATATGACATAGTTACACTTCTGATTTATTTCTCTCATCTAGTGTTGATCTCTTGAACTCATTTTTTTTTTGTAAAAATCCGCTTGATGTTAAAATTTATTAATCTGCTGTTTTGCTTCAACATGGTTCATTTAGCTAAAGATATAAGTTCGTAATTACCGTTTATTGATTCTTGTTTATCTGAGATGAGATCTTCAGCAAAAGAAACATTTTATTTTTAAAGTCATTTCAGAGGACATTGGCAGGTTAGCAATATTTATGAGGCAAAATCACTGTGTTAATTGACTCCATATTTAGATATTACTGTATATATGCATTTTTAAACTGTTCCACATGAACAAATCTGACACACTGAACACCACGTTCACTCTGCTAAAATGATGATGATTATGATAGTGATGATGATGATGATGAGGAGGAGGGTTTGTCTTATTGGAAACCATAAATTGCCATAAATTGATTTGACCTCAAGTAAAGAATGAACATTATTACTTTCTCAAAACGAAAGTACAATTACATTCTGGTCATAAAAATCTGAGAATTACTTTTTCACATTTTTAATTTGTATACTAAATGTGTTTTCCTCTTTTTAAAAAATTCAAAATAACATAGGGAGATAAAACCTATCAAAGAAAGCTAAGAAATCTGGAAATATCAATCAGAACAATGATTGGACTTCTTGGAATCTACCTAATCAACAGTGAAGAAAAAATATAAATTTGCTTTTCTCACTTTTTATAATGTTTTATGTCTGACCTTTCTCAGGATCTCAGAATCATCACATTCTTTCCTCCAACTTTCTTTCTTCACATTAACCTTCATTGGACTAAGAGAAAAAGACAGCCACAGAGAGAGAGAGATAAAGAATGAGAGAGAGAGAGAGAGAGAGAAAGAGGGAGAGGGAGAGGGAGAGGGAGAGAGGGAGGGAGGGAGGGAAAGAGATTATTTTCCAGTAGCATTCTTTATTGACTCTAACTTGGAGAAAAATATAAATTTTATAAATAACTATTATTACAAATGAAGATGAATATACAAGTTCCCTGGCTTGGAAGATTGGATCTGCAGGATTGGATCTTGCAGATTGGATCCTGCAAGGTCCAATCTGGGTTGGTCACAGAAACCAGAGGTTTAGCCTTCCAAACTTTCAGATTTGTCCTGGAGCCAATCCTCAGGGAACTCATCTAGCAGACTGTGATTGAACCCTAATCCTTAGTCAGTCAACAGACGTGCTGATTTACCACCAGCTTATCAAATACTGGATGTGGGGGCTCAGTGGCTAAGACATTGAGCTTGCCGAACAGAAAGATCGGCAGCCCAGTGGTTCGAATACCTAGCATTGTGTAATGGAGCGAGCTCCCATTATTTGTCCCAGCTTCTGCCAACCTAGAAGTTCAAAAGCACGTAAAAATACAAGTAGAAAAATAGGGACCACTTTGCTGGGAAGGTAACAGTATTCCACGTGTCTTTGGCATTTAGTTATGCCGGTCACATCATGGAAATGATCATGGAAATGTATTTGGGAAGCACTTGCTCTTCAGCTTTGTAACGGAGATGAGCACTGTCCCCTAGAGCCAGAAATGACTAACACGTATGTGCGAGGGGAACATTTACCATTATCAAATATTTAAGAGGTGAGAACCTGGCAGCAAAAGGAAACAACAGCCAACAACTTAATAGCCAGCCATGAACATCTAAATGAATATCCCAATGAATTGTTCTGACCCAAATCTTGTTCCAAGGAAACAAACATGAAACAGAGGTAACAGCAAAACCTTTTAATGATTCTTTACGAATTCTGTTCCTTCACAGTTAAAAGGCTGTTTCAAACTAATTGTCTGTGATAAGAATGAGCCTTGCCAAGGTTGTGCAAGACTGCAAAGAACACTAGATAACGTTACTAAGAGTCTCCAAACACCAACCAAGATATTTTGAATGTCCACGAGGCTTGAGTGCAAAAAGTTATTTGCTTCCTGCAAAGAACTGTGGTTTCTCAGCTGGCTTTTATCTCTTGAGGGAGGGGCCATTACCTTGCAGCCTTACTCCTGAGTCGCCCATGCTGCTGCAGCTGCTCTTTCCTTTGAGCAGCCTGCATGCATGCACACTAGGCACAGGCTCCTCAGGGGATTCTTCCTCACTGCTTCCAGTCTCCACAATTTCTAAAGGCAGCACTCTACTCCCTGATGTTCCTGGCCCCATCTCTGCATCACACGCAGGCCCCTCATTTGAGTTTTCACTCTCCAAGATCTCAGCCATCCACACCTGCTGCTGGTGAACCATAACATGAACAGCTAAAAAGCCACACACAACAGCCACCTTATAAATACCACACACAGAATAGCCCAAAGCACACTCTGCCAAAGAGAAGTTCCATGCAGATGGGCTCCAGCATGAGTCCAAAAGCTCAGAAGACTAAATCTCTGGTCCTGGTGACTGAGCCAGATTGGATCCCACATAACTATTGTTTTTAAAGGAATCCTTGTGCAAAATAATTTCAAGTATTTGTCTATCATTGCCACTGTTACCAATTTGTTTGATTATGCATTCAAATCCAATCTACTTACCATCAAATATCTGGAGAATACTGCACATTGAGTGGACTGTTAGAATATTTTTTTCTCCTTTCTTGTCTATAGGACATTCCTTCTTTCCTTTGCAGTCCCTAATATTTCTAAGAACTGTGACAGATGATAAGCCCTAAAATATTCATTGCTATATTTTTAATTGTAGTAATCAAAGTCGTGATTTTTAATGTGTTTCCCATCAGGCTGGTTCAGCTAAGAAGTCTGGTTCAGCTAACTATGAAAGTATCCAAATTAAGTAGATTGTTAGAGAGTTTTGTGCCTTTGCTGTCTTCAGCATTTGAAAGCAGCTTCTCGTGAAAGTCAGGCTGCTTAAAATTCAAGCACTCTGCAACTAAGAAACTCCAAAAAGAGGTAATGAACCATAAATTATTGCCGTTAGATATTTAATACTCAATCAGTATGTGCTCTCTCATGCATATCCCACTGGCATTGCATTCAGTCTGACAATGTGGTATTGGTTCAATTACTTTGCTCATTTACAATAAAAGATTAATGAAAAAAAGGTATATTTTAGTTCACAGAGATTAATTGCATTCCTTCCTTTCCCTAGACTAGAAATATTCAGCCCATAATCCTGATAGCTTTTTCATCAACAAGTACATGGCAAATTAATAGACTTTTGACTGCTGGGATTCTTGGTGCCTTTGGCAAAAGCATCCAGGGAAAAAAAGCTCAGCTGAAAGGTTGGCTTTTCTAGTAAGTAGGCATTCATTTAGTGTTCTTCTCTTTTTAATCCATTCTGGTGGCCTTCTGAATTATCCTGAATACAAATGAATGAAGGGGGAGGACACTGCTATATTCCTGATCACATGTGTTCACTTCGACAATGAGAACAATAGGCTACTGCCAGGAGAAAAGATTGTATGAAGACAGACACTCACATATACGTGTTTACAAGATGGATAAACTACTAACCATTGCTGGGTAAATGTGACGCTGTGTCTAAAATTTTCTAATAAACCATGTTTCAACCTGATAAGGAATTAATAAAGGGTATGTATTTCTAAGTGCAAAATGACAAATATTTTTATTATTATTTTTCATATAATTTTATTGTACTTTTCCACATTTAAAAACTCATATACAATCTTTGCAACTCCGTGACATTGACATTTCCCTTGAGGTCAACATACATAAATACATTAATATTTATTTCTACTGTCTAACCAGTTATACCACTTATCCCAGACAGTATAATATTCCATATCTTCTCTATCATGCAGTTCCAATGTGAGTTTAACCATTTCTGCACAATCCAACACTTTCTTCATTATCACACTTTCAGACAAGTATTTTTAAACCAGCTACACTTTTAAAAAGCAGTTAACAGCATGACAATAGGCTCAACCCAAATTAATCCATTTTCTTTCTTTTTTTTTTGTCACTTTAACGAGATACACAAACATACATCCTGCATTAACACTTACATAGCATCATTTTCTATTACTTATACCTAGGAGTTACATTTGGCTTGTTAAAGGAATATAATCCAGGTGTCTTACAAACACCAGCAAAGCAGTTACCAATGAAATTATAAAGCAACATTTTTAAGCATCCCAAAATAATTAAATGAAAGAAGGGTAATGCAGTACAATCTAGTAAAAATATAATATTTTAAAAAGGTCAGTTTTTAAAAATAGGAGAAAAGAATTTATGGACCCAATCCTTATTCACGGAAAACTTCGCCGAAGACTATTAAGAATGAAAATTAAAGATAGTTGCCCACAATTTTGAGATTAATAAAACAATCTAATAAAGCCATAAATTGCCTTTGTTCAAAGGACAAAGAGAATCCTAAAAACCTGCTGAGTCCTCATCAATGTATCCCACCATATATATGAAGTAGCTATGCAATTAGATAGCTTTAACATCATAGCTGTATTAATTTCTTTTCTGTTTGAAACAATTTTATTAAAGTTGCTGAGATTAAAAAAAACTAAAGGCCCTGTCACACTGCCCAATGGATGCAAAACGGACACAACGGACGAGCAAAATGTTCCATCTGTTGTTATCCGCACTCAAAAGGGGCAAAAATTTGCATAACCGGAGGGGATAACACGGACGGGGGGAGGACGCAGGGCAGATGGAAAACGGATGCAGAGCGGAAGCCTAGCGGATGGAAGCAGATGGGAGCGGATGGCACATCCACTAGGCTTCCGGGAGGCCGCAGCAAAGCGGATGCGGAACGGATACAGCGGATGCAGAGTGGATGCAGAGCAGATGAAGCGGATGCAGAGCGGAAGCCGAACGGATGCCGAGCGTTAATTGCACATGTGGGGAGGATGCATTGCGTCAGCCCCGCGGATATAAGGGAAGCAGCTCGGAAGCAGGTCACCATTCAGAGGAAAGACCTGCTGCCGGATGGATTGACAGCCTTGCCTGCCCTGCCTGCATGCCTGCCTGCAAGCCTTGCTGCCAGCCTTGCTGCCAGTCTTGCTGCAAGCCTTGCTATCTGCTGCAGCACGGGCTCGCTCTTCTGGGGCTGGGGCTTCTGCTGCTTCTGCTTCTGGAGGAGCTGATGACAAGCACTCCAGCACCAGCCACCTCCACAGCACCTGCACCCTTCACCCCTGAGACTGAGCGACCAAGAGGAGTGCCAGAGACTCATTTTTGTTTTATAGCTTCTTGTTAATAAAGTCTATTTTTGATTCACACACTTGCTTCATTTCTTTTTTTTTAATAAAGTCTTGCTGGAAACTTTTAGAAATGGTTTAAGCCTTTGCATGCTTGTGGGATGGGTAAAGATAGCAGTGGGATGGGTTGAGATAGCAGTGGGATGGTCAGGAATACCTTTGGGATGGGTAATAACTGTGGGATATATAAACATCCAGTGCAAGCATTGTGGGACGGGATGGTCCACCCTCCCAGGTGCCACACCTATGGCCCTTTATTATCAATAATAATGTAATAATCATGCACACATGTCAACACAAACACAACTCTTTATTAAATGCCCTGATCATTGTAGGGCCACTCAACATACATGGCACAATCTCATCAGTGTGATGAGACAGGCTGAAGGAAACATCCATTAATCATCTATCATCCTGTCTTGCCACTTCACTGCTTCAGCTAGGGAGTTGCACCAGTGTTTCAGGAGGTTGCACTGCTTCTTCCCTTCATGTGAGGCTCTGTTGGGGCCTTGCACATCCTCAGTGTCTATCAGGTTTTGCCCTTGCCTCCATTCCCCAGGTTCCATGTCCCCATTGCCTTGTTGACGGTCCACAAGCCTGTTCTGCAAGACTGGGTAGTGGGTGCGCATGAGATTGTGCAGGATGCAGAAAGCTTCCATGATCCTCCTCACAGTCTCTGGGCGATGCTGCATGGTGGTGAGAAGTACCTGGAACCTGTTGGCCAGGATGCCAAAGGCGTTCTCCACCACCCGCCTTGCCCTGGACAACCTGTAGTTGAAGATCCTCTCTTCACGGGTGAGGTATTTGGTGGTGTAGGGCTTCATGAGGTAGGTTGTGAGGGAGAAGGCGTCATCCCCCACAATGAAGTAGGGCACATCTTGCATGTTGTTGGGCAGGGGGTCTGGATCTGGGAAGCCCACCATGAGGTTGCGTTCCAGCCCACCCTTGAGGTCACTTGCGTTGTATACCTGGGCATCTGAAGATGAGCCGTTGCCTGAAGCATCGATGCACATGAACTTGTAGTCAGCATCGACCATGGCGAAGAGGATGATGCTGAAGAAGCCCTTGGAGTTGAAATAAGTGGAGCCCAACTTGGCTGGTGCTTTGCAGGCCACGTGCTTCCCATCGATGGCTCCAACGGTGTGTGGGAAGTTCCACCTCTGATACCACTGATCTGCAACTTTCTTCCATCCTTCTTCAGTGGAGGAGCACTGGAGGAGCTCCTCCTTGTATTCTTCGATGATGGCCTGCACCACTTCTCTGACCACAATGCTGATGGTGTTGGGTGGCACCCTCCAGCTGTACTGCATGCTCGTGTATGTGGTCCCTGAGGCCAGGTGGCACAGAGTGAGTGCCACCTTGAGCCCAGTTTCTAGGCTGGGCCGGCAGTTGGTGTGTGCCTTGGTCAACCTGGGTGTCAGCCGCTGCACAACTTCATCAAACATGGCTGGAGGCATCCTCATGAAGTTCTGGAATGCCCGAGTGTCTTCGTTCCTGAGCTCCACCATCAGCTTGTTGTACAGTCCGTACTCTGCTCTTCTGGCGAACCATGTTCGGACCCAGACGCTTCTTGGTTGCCTCTTTTTCTTCCCGTAGTAGAGTTCACAGAGCCTGTAGATGGCTTTGCACTGTTGCAGAAGGATGGTGGCTGCCAAAAGGACTTTGTTACAATCCACGGTGGACATGACTGGATGCTGTGGAAGAGGAAGAGTCAGATGAAGGCTGCAGATGTCTGCACCACAGGGCTGCTGTTCTGAAAGTGAGATCCAGATGAGTTGCTCCCCCTTTTTATAGGCAGTATAGGTTTTCCCCTATGTGTACCTTTGCATCCTCTAGGCATCCTCTAGGCATCCTTAATATCCAAGATAGGTCCCCTCTGCAAACGTTTTTTCCTTTTTAAATGCTTTGTTTCCATGCTGCATCCGCTAGGCATTTGTTCTGCATCCATTCTGCATCCGTTCCGCTTCCTCCCTGCATCCGAGCAGATGCGAGTTGCGCGGATGCGGAACGGATGCCTAGCGGATATAACGGATGCGTAATGGATGCAGAACGAATGCCTAGCGGATGCCTAGCGGATGCAGAACAGACGAATTGGATACATTTTCCGTGCAAAAGTTTTGAGCAGCTCAAAACTTTCTGAGCGGATGAAACATCCATAAACGGATGCTGGACGGATAGAGAGGAAGCAAAACGTATGCAGTGAGTACAGAACAGGTACATCGCGTTAACCAATGGATGGCAAGCTTTTTTGTCTGTTTTACATCCTCTTTGCATCCATTGATGCAGTGTGACAGGGGCTTCAAGCAGACTGTAGACTGATGTCTTTTTAAAAAAAAAAATATTTGAAATATATATGTAAAAATATTTAGACATTTTTGAAAAGAATAGTGATTTTACTATGGGCATTTCATTAAAAGCCATCTGGAATTTCATTCATGTGAGCCAAACCTAAATATTGGCCTCTGCTTAGAAAAGAAAAAAAATGTATATAAACCCTGAATTCTATAACATTAAATGATGTTTCCAGTGAAGTGTTTTAATTGAGTGGTTTTGAGCCAGTCATTTTCTTTCAGAGAAGAAGGCAATGTCAAACCACTTCCAAAATCTTGCCAGAAAATTGCAGAGTCCAGGCAGTTATCAGAGAACCAATTCACTGCGTGCAATGGACCATGACCAACTTGTCACAGCAAACTCACCATGGCAAAGTCACCATAGGATAACTTGCCATGGCCAACTCACCATGTCGCCAGCTCACTCGCTGTGGGACAAGAGTTGCACTAATATCTAAGAAATGGTGGGATAGAATCATAAAAGTAGGGAAAAGGAGGGACAAAATGAAATGTGAATGTCAAAAATTAAAATTATTTTAAATAATAAAATTGAATTGTTGAATTGTCCCATAGTGAGTTATCCTGTAGAGAATTGGTCGAGGCAAGTTGGCCATGGCAGGTTGGCTGTGGAAAGTTGTTCCATTCTGGTTACCAGAAATTAACATTGATTCAAGGGCATGCACGTGAGCACACACGCACACACACACATGGAGGGAGGGTGGGAGGGAGAGAGAGAGAGAGAGAGAGAGAGAGAGAGAATGTTTAGAATACTACTCAAGAAACTGCAGAAGAGAAAACAGCTGGAATTCAGGAATTACACTTAGGCTTAGAATAACTTTGTCACTTTGAATGTACACTAATGGGCATACATTGAAATGAAATTCATTGCATTATATATTTCACCACCTCCAATATGCACTACGTAAACATGACAAAATAAATAAATACAAAATTATACACACACCCACATATATTATAGGACACACAGAAACAACACAGTTTATTTCAGATGTATATGCATGTACATGGTGAGAAAAATGAATCTCGCGAGTTTACCAGATGGATGGCATAAGAAACAAAGCTGTTACAGAATCTGGAAGTCCTGCTAATACTTCGAAACCTCTTCCCAGAGGAGAGCAACCAATACAGACAGTGAAGTGAGTGTGTGAGGTCTCTAACAAAGCTTTGAACTGTAAGCACATAGCACTTATAAGCAGTATCCTGAATAATGGGAAGTGAGCTTCCTATTATTTTCTCAGCCATCCTTAACACTCTCTGTATGGACTTTCTATCTGAGGCGCTGCTGCCACCAAAGCAAACAGTGATGCAATTTGTTAAAATGCTCTCAATCATGCCTCTGCTAAAAGTGGTCAGGACAGAAGAATTGGTGTCAATAAGGAAACACTGATGATAGTGGAATCACTAGTGAATTTGACATAGAAGAATGTAGTGCTTGAAATCTTTGTTTAAGATGAAGGAGACTCACATTCATATATAATCTAATATAGAACCTAAGTAGATGACATTTTATTATTCACCTTTGGGTATTTACTAAAAGAAAAAAAACCAGGATATCTCAAATATATTAAATCTATCTTACAGGTATTTATGGGGATGATAATAATGGAAAAGGGAAAATTATAAATACCACTTTGAGTTCACAGAACAAAAGAATTATATACTTAAATAATAAGGTTATATCAGTATGCAATACCAAGCTATATCTAGTCCAAGGAGATTCTAGCTGGATTTACAGACCACAGTAAATCTAGACTAAAAATGTACAATTGTTGGATTCATATAATATGTTCTACTCAAACTCATAAAGCATATTCTGACCTAATGTGATGGTTTGGCTCCTACGACATGCTGATTCACAAATTACTAACCCCACATTAATCTAGTCTAACATGCTATGCAAAACTAATTACCAAGATAAAGGTTGAACGTGATTTACCACCAGCCAGTAACAGTACTTTTCTAGCAGAAACTGGATTCACTCAATAATGAATCCATTGTTTGTTTAACTTTGGATTGCTGGGGGGAAAAGATCAGCTGTTTTCAAACAATATTTTAATCAAGCCATGGTTTACTTGTAAAATTTCATTCTGGCTCAAGAAAATATGCAAAACAGCTCCAAGGGTTTGATGAAGAAACATTTTATTCCAACAAACAATGGCCATAAATCTTTTTATCTCAGCTATCAGAACATCATCTCATCTTCAACTGTAGGCTTTAGGTTGTGGTGGGATTCAAAAAAAATTACCACCAGTTCTGTAGGCATGGCTTGGTGGGCACGGCAGGGGAAGGTTACTGTAAAATTTCCATTTCCTCATCACTCCAGGGAAAGGTTTCTGCAAAAATCCCATTCCCTCCCCACCTCACTAACCTACTTTCTAGCTGTGTTATCCTGTGCAGGCCAATAAAAGAAGACCCAGATGATCAGATGGGACTCAATGGGAGGCAGATAATAGTTGGGGGTAGGGCCAGTCAGTAGTTTGCCGGTTCTCCAAACGACTCAAAATTTCCACTACCAGTTCTCCAGAACTGGGTCAGAACCTGCTAAATACCACCTCTGGCCTTAGAGAACCCTTTCAAAGATTTTCTTTTATGCACAAGGCCATATTAATCAGTGCATTTTTGCTTATAAGGAATTATGTTTGGTAGCCAGATATCTTTTCACATGATCATCATCCAAGCTTGTATTCTTTGTTATGCATGGTTCTTCTGCCTTGGAGATATTTTGGCCCATTATTGAAAGTAAAATATGGGATTGTGAAATGGTTCTTTCATGTATGAAGTAGAGTGTTGAAAATCCTATGAGCTCAGAATGATTCAACAGTACATTCAAAACAGTTAAAACATCCATTTTAGGTGGGGAAAATGCACACAATGAGAACAATTTGTTTTGTGAGACATCTTAAAAGAAAGTGAACATTCCCTGTTCTACCTTAACCGTTGTTCTTATTTGAAAAGTCTTGAATCTTCTTCCAACAGAATCCGTCCTGCCTAGGTGAGCAGGACATTGAATCTGTTATATCAAGCTTTGATCTGTTCCTGTTTCAACTACAGGTACTCCTCATCTTACAATCACAATTAAGCCCAAAATTTCTGTTGCTAAGTGAGTTTTGACCCATGATGCAGCTTTTCTAGCCACCGTTTTTAATGAATCACTGAGGCTGTTCAGTTAATGACATGGTTGTTAAGTGAATCTGGTTTCCCCATTGAGTTTGTTTGTCAGAAGTCACAAAAGGTGATTGCATGACCCTGGGACACTGCAACCATCATAAATATGAGTCAGTTGCCCAACATCTGAGTTTTGATCATTTGACTATGGGGATGCTGCAATGGACATAAGTGTGAAAAACAGCCTCTTTTTTCACTGCCATTCTGTTCTGATCCAAACCCTTTTCCAATAAAACAAACATGAACCAAAGGGAACAGAAACCTTTTAATAATTCTTATGAATCCCCAGTTAAAAGGCTGCTGCAAACTAATTAACTTTGATGAGCACGACACAAGAGTCTTCAAATACCAACTCAGATACTGCAATGTCCATGAGGCTGAGTTTCAAAATGTCTTTGCTTCCTGCAAAGAACGTCCAATTCCCAGCTTTTATCTTCTTGAAGGATGGGCCATTACCTTGCAGCCTTACTTCTTAGTTGCCTGTACTGCTGTAGCTGTTCCTTCCTACGAGCAGCCCTGCACACATGCGCACTGGGCATGGGCTCCTCAGGAACCTCCTTATCACTTCTGACAGCTTCCATAATCTCTGAAGGCAGCAGTCCACTTCCTAATGGTCCTGGCTCCGCATCTGAGTTCTCGTTCTCCTCAACCATCCACACCTGCTTCCAGCTAACCACAACACATGTTGTGTTTAACTAGATAGAAGCACTGTATATGTTTAACTAGATAGAAGCATTCCTGTATATGTTTAACTAGATAGAAGCATTCCTGTCAAACAGACAACAAATGGTCAAAATTGGGAGTGTCCTATCAAATTCTGTACCTGTCAACAGTGGTGTCCCCCACGGCAGTGTTCTAGGACCAACTCTCTTCATACTCTACATAAATGACCTCTGTGATCTTATTAAAAGCAACTGCATTCTCTTTGCTGGTGATGTAAAGCTACTCAACACCACAGACAATACTGCTACCCTTCAAAAAAAAATTGACTGGTCAAACAAACTTCAAATCTCAACAAATAAATGCTCTGTCTTACATATTGGCAAAAAAAAATCAGAAAATAAAATACAGGCTGAATAGTCAAGACCTTGTTGATAATCCAAACTCTGTCAAGGACCTTGGAGTACTCATCTCTAATGATCTAAGTGCTAGAGCCCACTCTAACTAGATAGCCAAAAAGGCATTAAGAGTTCTTAACATAACCTCACACAGTTTTTTCTCTGGTAATATTACACTAATAACTACAGCATACAAAACATTTGCTAGACCAATACTCGAATACTGCTCATCAGTCTGGAACCCACATTATGTAACTGATATTAAAACAGTTGAGAAAGTCCAGAAATATTTCACAAGAAGAGTTCTCCCCTCCTCTACTCGTTGCAGAATACCTTATGCCACCAGATTTGAAATTCTAGACCTAGAAAACTTGAATTACGCTGTCTTCGGTATATAAAATCATACATTGCAATGACTTACCTGTCAGTGAATACTTCAGCTTCAACCATAACAATATAGAGCAAACAATAGATACAAACTCAAGGTTAGCCGCACCAAACTAGATTGTAGGAAATACGACTTCAGCAACAGAGTGGTCAATGTCTGGAATACTCTACCTGACTCTGTGGTTTCTTCCCCAAACCCCAAAAACTTTAACCTTAGACTGTCTACTATTGACCTCACCCCTTTCCTAAGAAGTCTGTAGGGGACGTGGATAAGTGCACGACTGTGCCTACCATCCCTGTCCTATTGTTTCTTTTATTTTTCTTATATGTATCTATATATTCATAACTATGTATTTATTCATACCTATTATCTTTAAGCAATTGACAAACCAAATAAAATAAATAACTAAACTTCAAACTGTCACTAGGCAAATGTTATAAGTTGGGGACTGTCTTTATTATTGTTGTAGATAAAGTGCTAAAGGTGCTTATGTTCTTTGTAGCAATATCCTCAGTATTTGAAAACTATAATGGCTGCAAGAATTGTGGGTTTTTGGGGTACAAGGCTGACAAAAAAAATTATCATAGAGCAGAGGAATAACTTGAAGCAATGAATTGTTGATTTGTGTTGTTTCCTCTGTATTTGCCTATAAAAGAAGCCTTGACAGCCATCCAAAACAAATACACCCTCCCCCCAAGCACATCCTAGATCTGACCAACCACTGCCTATCCAATACATACTTCACCTACAATGGACAAAAAAACAAGCAAATAGAAGGAGCACCTATGGGATCACCCCTCTCACCTGTCATCGCAAACCTCTACATGGAACACTTTGAAACACAAGCTCTAGAAAAATATGATTACAAACCCAAACTCTGGCTCAAATACGTAGATGACACCTTCATAATCTGGCCACACGGGAAAGAAAAACTGAACAACTTCCTCACACACCTCAACAGCCTACACCCCAAAATACAATTCACCATGGAAACAGAAGCCAACAATCAACTTCCCTTCCTAGATGTCTTAGTATACAAAAAATCCAATGGCTCCCTAGGACACACCATCTACCAGAAGAAAACACATACAAACAGCTATCTACATGCACTCTCACACCACCACCCAGCACAGATCAATTCCGTAGCCGAGACACTCATCTCCAGAACAAAATGTTTAGCCAATGAACAACACTCAAAAACCGAACTATACACTCTCGCTAATGTACTTACATGCAATGGATTCCCAAAAAAGAAGATTACCCGCCTAATCCAAAAAGAAACCCCAACCAAAATCCAAGACAGAGAACAAGAGAATGGCAAAGCCCTCCTCCCATATATAAAAGGCACTACAGACAAAATCAGCAAGATCCTCCAAAAACACAACATTAAAACAACATTCTGCACAAACAGAAAAATATCTACCATCCTAAGAAACCCTAAAGACAAAATCGAGTTAGAAAACCAAGGAGTATACAAAATCCCTTGCACTGCCTGCCCCATCACATACATAGGACAAACTAACAGAAGAATTAGTGCATGCATTGAAGAACACAAGAACTCAATCAAAAAAGAAGAAATGACCTCTTCCCTGGTCCAACACCTCAAAGCCACAGGACATGAAATTGACTTTAAAAATACCAGAACTATCGCCAAAACCGAACACTTCAACAACAGAATAATCAGAGAAGCCATAGAGATAGAAAAACGGCCACACAGCATGAATAAACGAGATGATACCTCCCGCCTACCAACCATTTGGAAACCTGCCCTCATTAATAAACGAGTACTTAACATGAAGAATGACACCAAACCCACACCCACAAGTGCCACACAAGATGCTACCACCACATTTCCACGTAGAAAAAAGACTCACACCCACCATGAAGATGTGGCACGACCACGAACACGAAGCCAAACAACAGGACCACAGCTTACCAGCTCAAATCCCCCAGTAACTAAGACTAACCTGAGCACAACCTAGCCCTCACCTAAACAGAACACACCCCCAGCCAATCAGAACACAGCCAACCCACCTACCAATCAGAACACAGCCAAACCCCCAACCAATCAAGTCACACCCACACTAGCAGTTAAAAGGAAGAAGCAGCTGCAAGCTCACATTACTCTGAGAAGCACAGAGCTGAAGAAACAAGCCTGAAGATGATGAATGAGATTTGATCGAAAAGTTGCCTAGATACTTTCAATTCTACGTTGGAGAAAACCCAAATAACCAAAGATCCCCAGATAGATAGATAGATAGATAGATAGATAGATAGATAGATAGATAGATAGATAGATAGATATAGATAGATAGATAGATAGATAGATA
>BLBF01000045.1:13758137-13785185 GCA_015471245.1 Laticauda colubrina
CTTCAAACCCCTCTGACCCATACAAGAAGCAAACTGACACCCACCATGAAGATGTGGTACGACCACGAACACGAAGCCAAACAACAAAATCACAGCTCACCAGCTCAAATCCCCCAGCAACTAAGACTAACCTGAGCACAACCAAGCCCCCACCTAAGCAGAACACACCCCCAGCCAATCAGAACACAGCCAACCCCCCTACCAATCAGAACACAGCCAAACCCCCACCCAATCAAGTCACACTCCCACTAGCAGTTAAAAGGAAGAAGCAGCTGCAAGCTCACATTACTCTGAGAAGCACAGAGCTGAAGAAACAAGCCTGAAGATGATGAATGAGACTTCATCGAAACGTTGCCTAGATACTTCCAATTCTACGCGGGAGAAAACCCGAATAACCAAAGATCCACATACAAATACCCGCGAAAACCTCAGAAAACAAATATATATATGTATATATACACACACACACTTTCAAAAATACATCTGGCTTCACAGACTTTCTTAAAAACAGACAAACAGAGGCATAGGGGACCTATATTTTAGTACTATAAGCAGAAGCTGACAACAAGAAGAAAAAAACCGGGGACAGTATTAAGCAGTTTGCTTAAATAAATGTTCTGTTCAGAGGCAGCCCAATTTGTGCTATTTTGTGACAGTAGTCAATATTTAAAGATCCAAATAGCTTTCCCCCTCCCACATCTCAGTCTTCTGATTTCTTTTCTTCTAGAAATTGGAATTGGTTTTAGACATTTTAAGCAGTAATTGAAAAAAAAAGGAAAAGAATAAGTGATTGCTGAGCTATCATGCCACTATGAGAAAAGAATCCAGGGAAAATCTTGTTCTTGAAATTTCAGGTGAAATACAGAAACAATTTCCAAAAGCCCATTCTTGAAACTTGATTAGAACAAAGATATCCCAATAAAGCTAATGACTTTATTGAACAATTTGTCATGTTTATATCAAAATGAGACTTGTGTATATGTGAAAGCAGCCACACTTGAGTTTGTCTTCTTTTTTTTTTCTGCTTGCTGCATTGTCTAATCAGAGGATGGGAAGAGTGGAACATAAATAACAAATCTTGGATGTGTGTCAGGCTCCAAGAACCAAGAAAGATACACAGAGTTACATCTGAGGATTTTCCTTTTATTGTTCCTCTCCTATAGACAGAAATCTTGCCAAACGAAAGCAACTACTTGGATAATTAAAGACACACTCTGAGAATTGCTGGAGAAGAGATGTTTTAACTCTCTTTCTTCAGCCAAATTATCTAAACCTTCCTGTCTCCTTGCCCTCTGGAATGTAGACCTTCTCTCCTGGGAATCCAACCTATTTTCCACCACAGTTGTAGATCTAGAAAAATGTGTGCACAAAAATTGGATTGGAAAGGAAAAAAGAAAAATAGGAAATTTGATATAGACAGCAGAATGAATGTATTACCCAGCATGAAGGAAAGAGCTGAAAAAAAGAATAAACTAAGATGGTTTATGTACAATTGTTATAATATTTATGTGAACAATAATAGAGAAGTATATATTCTCTTGCCTTTGCTGGAAGATGTATGGTAGAAGAACCCAGCAGCTGGTTTAGACACTCCCTTTGTGTAATCTTTTGCCTACAGTTTAGTTACAATTGACTGTTAAATCATCATAGCCCTACTTTTTTCCTAACAAAGGCACAAATTCTGGTATATAAACCACAGTAGTAAAAGTGACTTTTTGCTTGTCTGCTTTGGCTGGATTCTTCAGAGGTTTACCGAACTGGATCAAATATGACAGGACAGCCAAAAACCTCATTCCAAACTGTTTTTGAGAGGCACATCTCATGATGATATGTATAATTATTCCCTACAATGACCAGAGTAATGAAAACGCAGATGCCTAATCTGCATCTATCAAAGGTCAGTTGGAAGCTGCAAAAGTTACAGGACTCCAGGTCAGTCTAGCAAACAATATTGCAAAAGTTTCTCTGATATTTCACAATATCAGAGAAAGTACCTGGTTTTCAGATGTATTTGTTTTTTGGTCCCTTGAAATATGTGCTTTTACAGAATACATGTTGTCCTGTTACATTTCTCATCAATTTAAAAATAGCCTGTTCACTCTACTTCAGGTGAGAATTAAACATATTCAGTTCATTATATAATTGAAGCTCTGAATTGATCTCATTTGCTGAATGGAAGCAAATTTTGCATGTGGGTAAACCTTATAAATTGTCAGAGTTTTAATCAAATTGTCTTTAAATAAGCTCTCCACATTTAAGCTTTGCATAACACCAGTAAAATGAAGAAGACAAACTTTACTCTGCAGAAATATAGCTTTATTAAGCACCACTGTAATTTAACCACACTCCTGCAAGTTATTAACTTCTTTAAGTATTTATTTTATTCCCAGTGTTTCTCAACCATGGCAACTTTAAGATGTGTGGACTACAACTCCCAGAATCCCCTAGCCAGCCCTAAAATTGCAAAGCTTAAAGAACACTTATTTTCTATAGTGATGAGCATTTTTTTAAGAATGTGGAACCATTGTACTGTGGAATGTACTGCATTGTTTTAAACAACCAGGGTTTGCAATGCATTTCTGGTTATTTTTGCTAGGATATTGACAACTTCTGTATATAACACAGATCTCAATAACACAGCTTTTCCTTTCCAAACTTTACTGCTCATTCTTTATTTTTTATTTTATTTTATTTATTTATTTGATTTGTCAATTACTTACAAGATAATAGGTAAAAGTATATACACAGTTATGAATACATGAAATGGGTACATATAAGAAAAATAAACAATAGGACAGGGACGGTAGGCACATTGGTGCACTTATGCACGCCCCCTACAGACCTCTTAGGAAAGGGGTGAGGTCAATAGTCGACAGTCTATGGTTAGAGTTTTTGGGGTTTGGGTAAGAAACCACAGAGTCAGGTAGAGTATTCCAGACATTGACCACTCTGTTGCTGAAGTCATATATCCTGCAATCAAGTTTGGTGTGATAAACCTTGAGTTTGTATCTATTGTTTGCTCTTGTGTTGTTATGGTTGAAGTTGAAGTATTCATTGACAGATAGGACATTGTAAGGTATGATTTTATATACCATACTTAGATCAGATCGAAGACGGCGTAATTCAAGGTTTTCTAGGTCTAGAATTTTGAATTTGGTGGCATAAGGTATTCTACAATGAGTAGAGGAGTGGAGAACTCTTCTTTTGAAATATTTCTGGACTTTCTCAACTGTGCTAATATCAGATACGTAATGTGTGTTCCAGACTGATGAGCTGTATTCGAGTATTGATCTCGCAAATGTTTTGTATGCTCTAGTTAGAAGTATGATATTACCAGAGAAAAAGCTATGTAGGATTAGATTAACAACTCTTAATGCCTTTTTGGCTATGTAGCTACAGTGGGCTCTAGCACTTAGATCATTAGAGATGAGTATTCAAAGGTCCTTTACAGAGCTTGGATCATCAACAAGATCTTGATTATTCAGCCTGTATTTTATTTTTTGATTTTTTTGTGCCACCATGGAAGACAGAGCATTTATTTGTTGAGATTTGAAGTTGCTATTTTTTTGACCATTCTGATACATAGTCAAGATCTTTTTGAAGGATAGCAGTATTGTCTGTGGTGTTGAACAGCTTTATATCATCAACAAAGAGAACGCAGTTGCTCTTAATATAATCACAAAAGTCATTTATATAGAGTATGAAGAGAGTTCGTCCTAGAACACTGCCTTGGGGGACACCACTATTGACAGGTACAGAATTTGATAGGACACTCCCAATTTTGACCATTTGTTGTCTGTTTGACAGGAATGCTTCTATCCAGTTATGCAGTTTTCCAGAGATACCATAAGATTTTAGTTTTAGGAGTAGTTTGTTGTGTACCACTGAATCAAAGGCTTTACAGAAGTCTACGTAGATTTTCTCTATTGCTTTGCCCTGATTGAGTTGTGTAGTCCATATGTTTTTGCAGTGTAAGAGTTGCAGATTACAGGATAGTTTTATTGGAGAGTAGGTTCTTTGTCTCTAAGTGAAGGATAATGGATTGGTTAATAATTGATTCCATGACTTTACAGGTGACGCAGCATAAGGAGATAGTTTTGGCAAGGAGCTGGTCCTGAAAGATTTTTCAAAGACTATGCTTTCGAGGTTCTGCTATGGCAGTGGATAGCTTTTTTAAGAAGTAGGCACATATTCCTTCCAGTCCAATAGATAGAGATGGTTTTAGATTGCATAGTGCTTTTTCAACATTGTCTTCTATAAAATCGATATGTATAAGATCATTGTAGTTGTCTGTAGTTTGGCTAGGAAATACTGGACATGATCCATTGCTGTTTACAAATACTGAGCCAAAGAATGTGTTAAAGAGATTGGCTTTAGGTTTTCCTTCTCTTCTTTCCTATGATATCTCTATCCTAACATCTCCCACCATAATCATTTCTAAGCTCTGAAGGTCATCATTATAACATCAGAAGAATAAGCCCTGGTTCCTGATCAGAGATATATTCCTATTGTGTACAGGACCACTTCTAACGCAAAACAGAATCTGGCACAACATATGCAAGCTTCTATCCTGTATTCCCAAGCTCATAAAGATAACTTGCAAGCATGCTAAATGATGTTCAAGAGCTACAACAGATGTTCACCTTAATGTCACTGTAAAGCTCTATAATGCCAGCATTTGCTTCTGCCTTGTGCCAAGACTTTATTATCATCTAATGAGACTGGACAAATTAGCCTGAAGAATATTTGGAAAAAAATGTTTTGAGGTTAAAGTGAGCAAATGGAAAATGCATTTCATTTTAATAAATGATGACTCATCCTTATCTTTTTTTTTTCTTTTCTTTTTCTTTTTGGTGGTAGTGGTAGAATGGCAAGAGGAATTAAAGAAAAAGATAATTACTGTCTTTCAAAAGGAGAATTTTCTCAGTGCAATGCAGACACAAGATCCCTCTATGTTTCACTCCCCCATTTTTTACAAATTTCTATCTGGAAAACAAGAATTCCCATTTGCCAAGAATTCACCACAAAAGCTGCATGATTATGGACAATTTGTCCATAGTTTTGTTGAATAAAGTACTATTGGCTGAATTCCAAACATAGTGAAGCAGAAATTAAGCTACCATATTTGGGCTCATGCTATGTACAACCCCAATAATTGATTTTGTGCAGATCATGGTGTTTTCTGAAAGAGTGATGTGGTGGCCAGAAGTGGAACTCTTACCTCACAATCAGGAGGCTGTGAGTTTGATCCTCGATAGGGGCAGATATTTCTCTCCCTGAGCACACTGAGATACTGAACATTCATTTCCTCAAATGTAAGCTTCAGCCAGCAAAAACTGTTTCAGACTTATTATTATATTATTTGAATGAGTTTCAAAAGAAAAAAAAATGCTTGAAACCATTTCTATTACGCTACTTCATGGTATAGTTTCAGTTTAGAAATCCAGTCAGAGGTCGAATCAGCTGAATTATTGAATAAAATTGACTTTTTAAATTGGATACTTGTTTTGAATAAAATTAAATCCATTACTTCTAAATTGATCTAAAAGTCTCATGGATCCCCCATTTTGTGGAAGGGATCAGCTCCTTTTGACAATCTAGTTTGGAGATCCCAAATGAACCAATGCTTTAACTGATCTGCTTCAGTTTCCATACATCTACCATATAACTAAGCATAATGTTAACTAAACAAATTTAAATAAATTAAATCAGTATTGAATTTTGTTCTGACTATGCCCACTTCTGCCCAAGCCATATGATGCCCTTGCATCCAAAAATGTCACCATCCCTTTATTTTAAGGTACAAAACATCTATTTTATTTTATTTGTCAATTGCTTACAAGATAATAGGTATAAGTATAAACATGAGTAAAAATGCACGAAATAGGTACAAATAAATGGGGACAATAGGACAGGGATGGAAGGCATGATGGTGCACTTTTGCACGTCCCTTATTTTTTATCCAAATTTTTCAAAAGTCTACTCAACTGAAAAGAAGAATGCTGTACTTTAAATAATCTGAATTTCTTTTTATGGATTACAAATAGTTTTTTCAAAGCGACACATGCTGTATATTGTTGTGAGCTCAGTATGGCAAATTTAATCATTCAGTGTCAATTTCACTGTGGCAGGATTGTGACTTCAACAGTAATTTATGAACTTTAATTAAACTGATTTCTAGCTAATTTTTGGAAAATATCCCTCCAATTACAGAGGGCATCTGCTATAATGAGAGCTTTGGAAAATGCCTATTTGCTGTAAAGACTAGGTGCATTGTACAATTAAGCATGTACTATGTTTCAATGTATTTGAGAGGACACTGATGACCACAAGGTGTTAGAAGCTTAGAGGATTGTGATAATAAAGAGTGAGATAAAAAAGAACGGAATTGTACATTAAGAAAATATTACAGTTCATTATCTTCATTAACTGAGGCCATCTTTTCAACCCAAAAAAGACAGAAAACCTGATAAGTGGAAACCAAGAAAGAAGATTACTTAATAACAATAGTTAAATTTGCAAATAACTAGTTTCACATGGTTGGGTTGATATCTTCACAAGTGCACCAAAACAGTAACTCCCAATCTGCTAAGTCTACGCTCAGCCAATGTAATATATAGATAAGTCTAAAAATATAGATATATATATTTTAAAAGTTTTTGCGGGTACTTACATGTGTGCTGTTCAGCTTCCTTCGGGTATTATCCCATGTCATTGGAGTTGTGCTTTTAAAGTTGTAGCAACATTTCAGCAGAATCCCATCTGCCACCATCAGGCTGCTGAATTGAGTTCGTATGTGGGTCAGGCTATCACAGCCGTTAGTTTTAAATTTGAGGCTAGCCTATTGCTGTCCCAGGATGGTTTTTTTTACATCCTGATTGGTTGGGAGTCTTGGTCTGTGTTTATTGTTCTTGGAGTTTGTTTGATTGGTGTTTCTGGTTTCTTCTGTCTGTTTTGTGGCTTTGATTGGCTGGCAACACTCTGTTCCTGTATTGGGGGCTTTCAGTGCAGCTTGGCTTTGTGTAAAAGGACGGCTGTTATCTATTAGGAAGTTAGGTTTCATCTGGGTGCCTAGTTGGGGTGAGTTTGAGCTGGAGGTATCAGAGGGAGTCTGTTTGTGCCCAGGTGTTTGCCTGGCTTGTGGTGTGGAGATCTTTCTATTTGAGAGTGCAGGCTTCCAAATGATTGACAGTCTGGTGGAATCATCTCTTCTATTCATACTATCAGGTCTTTTTTCAATCTCTATGGCTTCTCTAATGATTCTGTGGCTGGGGTTTTCTATAGTGGCCAGGGTTTTGGTGCCATTGAAGTTTATGTTATGACCTGTGGCTTTCATGTGTTGGACTAGTGTTCCAGCTTTTTTACTGCATTTTTGGGTTCATCCAGGCAGGTACTTATTCTTCTATTGGTCTGCCCAATGTATGTGGCTGGGCATGATGCACAGGGAACTTCGTATATGCCTTGGTTTTCCAGGTCAATTTTGTCTTTGGGGTTTCTAAGGATGGCTGCTATTTTTTTGTCTGTTTTGAAGGCAGTCTTGATGTGATGCCTTTGTAGTATCTTACTGATTTTATCTGTAGTACCTCTTATGTAGGGCAAGACAGCTGTTCCATAGGTCTGTTGATCTTCTAGGTCTCTGTTATGTCTTGGTGTGTTTTTGTGAATGAAATTGGTGATTTTGTTTTTGTGGAAGCCGTTGGCTGTCAATACTTTAGTCAGGGTGCATAGTTCAGTCTTTATATGTGTCTTGTCTGCCAGACGTTTGGTTCTGGTGATTAGTGTTTTGGCCACAGAATTTATCTGTGTTGAGTGGTGGTGGGATTGGGCGTTGAGGTAGCGGTTGGTGTGCATTTTCTTCTGGTATACAGTGTGTCCTAGTGTGCCATCTGTTCTTTTGTAGATTAGTACATCTAGGAATGGTAGTTGTTTGTTTATTTATAATATATATATTAATATTAAGGGGAAAAAGACAACAAAAGATGTAGATATAATCATTTTCTGGAGAAAATCCTCCTGTGCAATTTTTTATATATATTTCCCTATGCTCTGTCCTATGTATCCTCTGCACTTAATGCTATTTTTTTTAAATGTTCAGGACATGTGGTATAAAAATTGTTAAAATATAAAAATGTATGCTGGTTCCCTCCTCCTCCCATTTTGCTTGGGCAGAATTGCATTTGATTGGACATGCATTTGTCTGAAATGGTATAGGTCAGGAGTGTCAAACTGGCAGCCTATGAGCCAGATTTATCACATGCAGGCCACACCCACCCCAGCTCCATGAATGGGAACAATGCAAAATGTCATGTGATAGCAATGTCACACAGGGAGTTTGACACCCATGGCATAGATTTTCCTGACTGAGCAGGAAGTTTTGATCTGTGGGCTGTCAGACTTCTGAATGCAACATAACAACACAATTAGGTTTAATATGATAGATTTGCAGGGTAATATCACCAGTGCAGTGACTGTGTTTTCTAGTTAGGTAATGAGCCATTTAGTACAGTGGTTTGAATGTAACATTGCGGGCAAACTCTCCCAACAGCCTGGAGTTTGATCCTGACAGGATTCAAGGTTGACTCAGTCTTCCATCCTTCCAAAGTCAGTGAAATGAGGACCAAAATTGTTAGGAGAAATATGCAAATAATGGCTTACATTGCAAACTGCCAGAGAGTGCTGCGAAGCCTTCTGGGGTGCTATATATGTTGAAATGCTATTGCTACTGAAATGTCTGCAAGAAAACACAAGAAATTCAGAGATCAATTCAGTCCTGAGCAGCAAATATTCTATCAATACATGTGAAGATGTAGCACAAGATTCAGGATCATTTTTTGTTTAAACTTATCTTGCTAAATAATAGGAAGGCCTCTTTCTTTAAAAAAAAAAAAAAAAGAGTGTCCTACATTTTCCTAGTTGCTGGAAAACTTGCCTACAAAGTTATTGTTACTTTTCTCAGTTCTAATTACTAAGACATGGGCATTAATCCAGGCCGGAGTAATGTTTAATGGCAAGCTTCCAGCATGGAATTTTCCAGTGGCTGCTGACAGTCATAAAAAAAGAGCCAGCAAATCTTTTCAATGCAGAGTCATTAGAGCTCATACAAAGGGCAAACTACTTGACACTTTGCAGCAATGCATTGAGCAAAAAGCCAACTATCATATTAAGTAGAAGGAAAGCACCAAAGGGAAACTAGAAACAGTAGCTTGTGGGAACAACTCAGAAAGCACATAATGGCAGTTGGCTTTTTTAATGTAATTGCTTCAACAAAGTGTATAAACACTTTCTCACCAGCCTTTCTCCTTTGTCCTTCCTGTTCAGGAACGAACAAAAAACAAATAAAACAAAACTATATGTTGTTCACCAGGTTCCTATTCTCCAGCCATACTATTTTTTTTCAACCTTTCATTTCCCTTTGCTAAAGCCAGCTGGTACTTTGCTACTGCTGAACTTGCAGCATCTTTCCTTGATTTACAGCCAAGATACCCTCAACCAGAAAGCAATTTTTAGTAATTAGTAGCTGGATGCCTCAAAGACAAGGTGGTTGAGTTCTTCTAATTTTGCAAAGTTGATTTTGTTTGCCTGCCTTTGTTCTCCAAATAAACTTTGGTGATATTAATGGTTGCAGAGCCATTTGCAATTACTGGGATTGCAAGAATGGGAAAGGGAGAAGAGCAAAAAGAACTGAGTTTCTCACTAAGCCTCCTCCTCTTCCTCTTCTTTTGTACTTATGGTTTTTATTGAGGTAATTTAGTTGAAAGACACTCAGGTGTTAAAGGCCATGTCACACTGCCCAACGGATGCAAAAAGGACACAACGGAGGAGCTAAATGTTCCATCCATTGTTATCTGCTCTCAAAGGGGGCAAAAATTTGCATAAGCAGAGCAGATAACACAGAAAGGAACAGACGTGGGGAGGAAGCAGAGCGGATGGAAAGCGGATGCAGAGCGGATGTATAGAGGATGCGTAGAGGATGCGTAGAGGATGCGTAGAGGATGCAGAGCGGATGTGTAGAGGATGCAGAGCGGATGCAGAGCGGATGAGCTGCATCCGCTTTCATCCTTTCTCCATCCGTGCTACTAACGCTGCGCGTCCGTTCTGCTTCCTCCCTCCATCCGTTTACTGCTGGAACGGATTTTAGTTGTGCGGATGCACAGCGGATGCCTAGCAGATATAGCAGATGCGTAATGGATGCAGAACAGATGTCCCCCGTATGCCTAGAGGATGCAGAACGGATGCATTGGATACATTTTCTGCACAAAACTTTTAGGCAGCTCAAAACTTTCTGAGCGGATGAAACGTCCATAAACGGATGCTGGACGGATAGAGAGGAAGCAAAACGGAGGCAGTGAGTACATCGCGTTAACCAACGGATGGCAAGCTTTTTTGTCCGTTTTACATCCTCTTTGCATCCGTTGGTGCAGTGTGACATGGGCTTTAAAGAGATTAACAAGTAATGAGATCAACTCTTTTTGGGGTCTTCAGAATACACTACTCTTCTTTAATTTGTCAGGATTTCTGGACAGGAGCAGCTGGTTTAGGAGGCAAAAGTGATGGGTTGTAGCTTTGCTGGACATCCTGGAAACTGGCATTGGATTATTTGTGTCTCATACTCTCTATGAATTTAAAAGTTTATCCAATAGGTAAAAGCAGGCAAGTGGCTTCTTAATAGTTATATATATAAGTGGCTTCTTAATATATATAATATTATATATTATAATATATGATAATAATATATTATATTATATATAATAACTATTATATATAATAGTTATATATAATTCTGGGTGATTCAAATATTTTATATCAGTTGCCAATCACTTTTTCTGTGCTAGAATATAGTCTGGATTCCCAGAAGGAAGGGGCTACAAAGAAGCAAGAGGCAACTCAGTTCAGATAATTTTGTGAGACAAAGACAGTGAAGATGAAGATATATCCACCTTATAGTTCCCAGATTATATGCTTGATGTAGATAGTAGATAGTAGAGTGTTTCAGTTTAGCAAGATTCTGTCCATAGCTAAGGAACAAGGAACATAGACTCTCATAGATGGGGTGAGAGATTATTGTTTTTACTCTTTGATATTCTTTTTTTTGGGGGGGGTGTACGGTGCGTAGAGTCAGTGAAAGTGAGTGTGCAGCCACATATATTCTCTAAGTAAATAAATAAATCTGCCTGAAAGAATCACAAAGTATCTTTCTTGGCTATGGAGCCTGACACAAGCTCTACTTTCCTAGCCCCTTCAGCAACTTTGGTGATTTGGCATAGTAAATTAAAAATTTTGTTTAACAAGGTCTTGAATGTCTTCTCAGATGATTCTCTAAGCAAGGCCTTAGGTTTGCATCATCTGAACCCATACCAAATTCCCCATCCTGAAAGTCAGATGAAAAACTGATAAAATTTCTTCGAATTTTCCAGTTGCCAGAGGATCTCTCCATCTCTCCTTTTCTTTTCCCTTTTGCTTCCCCTTTCTTTTTTCTTTTTTGAATAAGAGTTCACAGATTTGTCAGCAGGAAAAGCTCATTCTTTTTATGTCAATTATTTATTTTTCTCCTGCCATTGCTAGTACCTGGAATAGCAGATGTGGCAACCCTGACACTGTTTTATATACTTTGTAAAATTGCACTTTCAAAATTATCCCCCAGCATTTTTAGAATGAAATGTTAACCACTTCCCCCACCACCTCCAATAAATAACTAAATGGAGAACACTGCAAAAGTTCTGTAGAGGAAAAAAGTGAGTAAGAATTTTTTGCTCAGCTCTATTGAAATAATGGAAATGAGATTTATTATGAAATGGCTATGACTGATAGTCTCTATAAAAATTCAGTTTTGTTTTTCCAAAACTGGATGTAATGTAATAGGTGGCATTATTAATAATAATAGCCATATTAATAGCTCATATGCTTATCCACAAAGGAGATGTCACAGGATTTAGTTCAAGGGTCTTCAAACTTGACAGCTTCAAGACTTGTGAACTTCAACTGCCAGAATTCCTGAGCTAACATGATTGGAGGATAAATTCTGGGAGTTGAAGTCCATAAGTCTTGAAGCTGTCAAGTTGGAAGACCCCTGGTTTATTTAATATTATTAGGAAGTCTTTGATCCAGAATTTTTTTTCCAAATAAATATAACGGCTTTTTTCTTTTTTTTTCTTTTTCATAAATTTCTTTTATTTATTTTTCTTTCATTCAATCATCTCTAATTCTTAGACACTGCATGGAAAGGTTCCTGCAATTTTCTTGGCAAGGTTTTCAGAATTAGTTTGCCATTGCCTCCTTTAGGACTAAGAACGAGTGACTGGCTCAGACTTATCCAGGGGGTTTGGTGCCTAAGATAAGACTACAACTCAGGATCTCCCAATTTCTATCTTGGTTACTTAACTAGTACAATAAACTGGTTCTCTATTGATATGCTATAATATATGATATGATAGGATGTGATGTGATATTGTCATGCACCTGTTGAGACTGACTCCGAGGGAGAGGAGGAACAGCTGACAGGGAGTGGAAGTGTGGCTCTGGAGGTTGTGGAGGAGGCTGGTGAAGGGCAGAGGCTGACTGGGCAGCCAGAGACCCATCCCCTCTCCATCCTAGGGCATGCAGGGAGGAGAGGATAAGGGAATGGTGTGGTCTATGGGGGAGGAAAGGGCCTTGATCCTCTTCATGGGCTGCAGCTGTGAGAACTGGTTAAAAGGATGGACATGCGTATAGGTCAGTGCTGGAAACAAAGCATGGAAATATCTCCAAACTGTTGTTCCTCTCTGAGTTTGGTATCCTTCCCAGTGTGTGTTCCGATATCTATGGATGTCTTCAAACCCTTATCTTGCCTGGTTCCCTGAATGGCTTCAGTGTGGGTTTGTGTTGTTTTTACTCTTTATAATTTGTATCCTCCTTTTTGTAACTGCTTGTGGAGGAAGGTTTTTTTTGTCTTGAGTCAAGGATATTTGGAGCTTTGAAGCAAAATGAAGGAATAAAAGGGGCTTCACCTATTTTTGTGATTGTGTTTATTTTGTATCCCACCCAGGGTCATCACAGATACATAATGATATAATGTTTCTGTAAGGTGATCCTCCTTGGCATTAACCACTCAGTTTTATCACATTAGTGTAACTTCCTTTTTTTCCCCATAACATGCAAAAGAGTGTCAGAATTCATAGAGTGTCTTGTTTTATATTAATATTTCGTTTGGTGGATTCTCTACCAAAGGCACCAATTACACAAACAGTACAATTAGTAGTGCCATAGAAGAAGATACTATTGCATACTTATAGTTAAGAGAACAGGGATATTAATAGTATGTTTGATACTTGGCAAATATTTGTTTGTATTTACTTGTTGGCTGGAAGAGAAAAAGCAGAATGAAAGCCATGAATTTTTCTGGTCACTGTTCTACCCTTAAAACATTGGAGAGAATTTGGCATTTAATGATATGCAAAGTGTTGTTCCTGTTTGATTGTTGCTTAGTATGTATGCCTTCAAGCATGACTTGAAGTAATTTAACAACGGGAATAACAGGCATTTGAGAGGAAACTAATTTCATACAAAGGCAGACTGCAAGCACGAGCTTTGTTCATTAAAAGTTTCCTTATTCTATAAAATGTTGGGTATCAACAGGATGATCATGCAGTCTTCTTTGTAGTTCAGGACTTTCAAACTTGTTTTCATTGGGGGTCACATCAGGATTGTGTTTGACCTCAGTGGGCTGGGTGGGGGTGGGCATGGCAGGGGTGGGGGTGGCCAGCTTGAGGTCACTTATTGAGCTCCATTTTTGGCCATGACAGGCTTCTGCAGCCCTCCACCAGTGAAAATAGAACCTGGGCGGGTTGTGTGTGACTTCCACAATCTCCATTTTCACTAGCAGAGGGTTGCAGGAGGCCATTATTGCTGAAAAATGCCCACTCAAGCTCCATTTTCACTAGCAGAGGCAATGCAGACCAATCCTTTGATGTTTCTAGGTGACCCCATGGGCCAGATTTAAGCACACCATGGGCCAGATCCAGCCCCCGGACCTTGAGTTTGAACCCCTGTTATAGATGGCCATGTGTTTCCCTCTATAAATAGTCTTCTCTTTAAGTGACTTCCAATCATTGGTTTGAAGGTTACATTCAAATTTCAGCTCTTTAATTGCTGTGCTCCATCCTAAAATTGCTCTGAAGTCCGGTTCTTCCTTTTGGAAAGGATTTCAAAGAACTCTTTTTTTTTTAATGGATATTTCAACACTTTGTCAAATGAAAATCATTGTGATCATGTCACAAACTTTGTGCACTGCTGCCTTGGTTGTCTTTCCTGAAATCACTTGGATATTTTAAGGTGACATTATGGTAAATTCCAATTGCAATGAGAAAAGTTCAGCACAGCAAAAAAGATATTGTAATCTTTTAAGGACAATGGAGTTAGGTCCAATAGCGCAGTTAATGATTGCATCCTACCACTTTCCAAATTCATAATAGTGGAAATTTTAGTGATAATGGTTATCATTCCTGGGCATTTTCCAAAAACATACTTATTGCAGTAAAACATGATATAAACACAAATATAGATGCATAGCTTCATCCTTCTTACTTCCTTAAGCCCATGTCACACTGGCCAAGGGATGCAAAAAGGACACAACGGACGAGCAAAATGTTCCATCTGTTGTTATCCGCTCTCAAAAGGGGCAAAAATTTGCATAACCGGAGCAGATAACAAGGACGCGGGGAGGACGCAGGGCGGATGCAAAGAGGATGCAGAACGGAAGCACAGCGGATAGACGCGGAAGGGAGTGGATGGCACAACCGCTGGGCTTCCGGGGGGCCTCAGCGAAGTGGACGCGGAACGGATACAGCGGATGCACAGTGGACGCCGAACGGATGAAGCGGATGCAAAGTGGATGCACAGCGGATAAAGCGGATGCACAGCGGAAGCCTAGCGGATACACAGTGGAAGCGGAATGGATGCCGAGCGTTAATTGCGTATGCGGGGGGGAAGTATTACGTAAGCCCCCCGGATATAAGGGGAAGCAGCTCGCACGTGGCCAGCATTCCGAGGAAAGACCTGCTGCTGGACACTTCGAGTTCCTTGCCTGCCCTGCCAGCCTGCCTTCCAGCCAGCCTTGGTGCCTGCCTGACTGACTGACTTCCTGCCAGGCTTTCTGCCAGCCTTCCTGCCAGGCTTCCTGCCAGGCTTCCTGCCAGCCTTGGTGCCTGCCAGCCTCCCTGCCAGCCAGCAACCCCACAACCATGGGGAGGAAGCGAAAGCCTCAGCAACCTGCCGCCAGCCCTGACAAGAGGGACAGGGCCAATCTCCTGCCCCCTGCCCCTGACTCTGCTGGTGCTGGGGATTCTGCTGAAGCTGCTCCTGGCGGTGGTGCTTCTGCTGGTGCTGGGGCTTCTGCTGTTGTTTACTCTGTTGAAGCTTCTCCTGGTCCTGCTCGACCTGCTCGTGCTCCTGGACTTGCTCGTCCTGCTCGTGCTCCTGGTCTTGCTCATCCCGCTCGTGCTCCTGGTACTGCTCGTGCTCCTGGTACTGCTCGTGCTCCTGGACTTGCTGGCCCTGCTGGTGCTTACTCTACTGCTGCTGATCCTGGTCCTGGTGTTCCTGCTGCTGCTGCTGCTGCTGCTGCTGCTCATGATGATGATGCTGACGATGATCCTGCTGGTGAGGATGATGATGCTGCTGCTGCTGATGATCCTGCTGGTGCTGCTGCTCCTGCTGGTGTGGAGGAGCAGCCCCTACTACCTGGGAGCCCCTCTGATGAGGGCCCATCTGGTCCTGCCAAAGGGAGGAAGAGGCGTATGCGACAACGGGAGAGGAGGCAATACTCCATTGCGGAGACGCACAAGGATGAGGTGCTGGAGTGGCTGAGAGAGAACGACTATCTGTGGCGGAAGGGACACCGGCTGTACAGGGACACCAAGCGGAAGCAGGCTGCTTGGAGAGAGAGGGCAGAGAGTATGGGGTACACTTTGGAGGTGCTCCTCGGCTGGTGGAAACATATGCACACCTGGTACGGGAAGCTGCACCTGAAGAAATCTGGCCAGGCCACTGTGAAGCTGACAGACAGAGAGACCTACGTCATGGCCAGGTGCAGCTTCCTGGAGGGTGAGGTCCACCACCAAGGAGCACCAGCAGCCCCTCTCACTACCCTCTCTCTCTGGCAGCCTGCTGCCACCTAGTCCTCTTCCGGCCGAGAGTCAGTCCCTGTCTCCAGGCAGGTTTCTGTGGAGCGTGCCACGGCGGAGAACCTGCGGACAGGTGTGGTAAGCGTGGTGGACTGTGAAGAGGACTCCCTGGTGCGGTGGGAGAAAGGAGACATTGAGTCCACCACAGTCCTAGCTGCATCCACCCCCCCAGCTCCGCCTCCGCAGAAAGGCAGAGAGCCGGACAGCTGGAGGGGCAGACCCACAATGTCCTGCTGGAGATCAGGGACACCATCCGCACCAGCATAGATCTCCTCTCTCAGCTGGTCAACACCGACTCCTCCTCCTCCAACCGCAAGCCCTTCCTCACCTATGTCAACCAGACCCTCAAGGAAATGGCAGATCCATAGTACCAGCAGGTGAAGGACCGGATCACCAAGCTGCTTCACAACCCTCCAGACCCAGAGGAACCTGCTCCCACCCAGTCCTGCTCCTCTACCCCAGGTGATGTCCCTCCCATTCCAAGGCTTCCCATAGGCCCTCACCTACCAGGGCTATGGCTACCAGGAGGTTCAGCAGCACAGGTAGCAGCCCTTCCCAGCCCAGGCACAGAGTCATCAGGCGACACCATTGCCACCTGTTTCACTGATGCCACAGATGCCACCCACGCCAATGATGCCACCGACGACAGCGATGCCAACCACACCAGTCCTCACCCAGCTGCAGAGCAGACAGCCCCACTACACTACTCCTTTCTCCACCCCACAGCCAAGCCCGGCCTCAGTACATCTGTCATCAGTACTGGGGCTGACACCCCATGGCATGGAGGAAGGAGCTCTCAGCATCACGGGGCTGAGCCAGCAGTCCGAGACCTTTCTAAACACACCATTCCCTGTTGTACTCTCAAGGCCAGGCACTCCAGCACCACCTACCACCACAGCACCTGGACCCTTCACCCCTGAGACTGGGAACACCTCCGAGTGACCAAGAAGAGTGCAAGAGACCGGGTAGCTGCCTACCTGTGGACTTTATTTGGACAGTTGACTTGGGTCATTTTTTTTTTTTACAGCTTGTTGTTCAATAAAGTTTATCTTTGATTCACACACTTGCTTCATTTCTTTTTTAAAATAAAGTCTTGGTGGAAACTTTTAGAATTGGCTTAAGCCTTTGCAAGCTTGTGGGATGAGTTAAGATAGCAGTGGGATGGGCAGGGATACCTGTGGAATGAGCAGGGATACCTTTGGGATGGCTAATAGCTGTAGGATAGATAAACCTCCAGTGCAAGCATAGTGGGACTGTATGGTCCACCCTCCTAGGTGCCACACCTATGGCCCTTTATTATCAATAATAATGTAATCAATCATCCACACATGTCAACATAAACACAACTCTTTATTAAATGCCCTGTTCATTGTAGGCCCACCCAACATACATGGCCCAATCTCATTCGTGTGATGAGACAGGCTGAAGGAATCATCCATTAATCATCTACCATCCTGTCTTGCCACTCCACTGCTCCAGCTGGGGAGTTGCACCAGTGTTTCAGGAGGTTGCACTGCTTCTTCCCTTCACGTGAGGCTCTGTTGTGGCCTTGCACATCCTGAGTGTCGATCAGGTTTCACCCTTGCCTCCATTCACCAGGCTCCATGTCCCCATTGCCTTGTTGATGGTCCACGAGCCTGTTCTGCAAAACTGGGTAGCGGGTGCGCATGAGATTGTGCAGGATGCAGCAAGCTTCCACGATCCTCCTCACGGTCTCTGGGCGATGCTGCATGGTGGTGAGAAGTACCTGGAACCTGTTGGCCAGGATGCCAAAGGTGTTCTCCACCACCCGCCTTGCCCTGGACAGCCTGTAGTTGAAGATCCTCTCTTCACGGGTCAGGAATCTGGAAGTGTATGGCTTCATGAGGTAGGTTCTGAGGGAGAAGGCATCATCCCCCATGATGAAGTAGGGCACATCTTGTGTGTTGTTGGGCAGGGGGTCTGGATCTGGGAAGCCCACGATAAAGTTGCCTTCCAGCCCCTCCTTGAGGTGACTAGCGTTGTATACCTGGGCATGTGAAGATGAGCCGTAGCCTGAAGCATCGATGTACATGAACTTGTAGTCAGCATCGACCATGGCGAAGAGGACGATGCTGAAGAAGCCCTTGTAGTTGTGATAAGTGGACCCCGACTTGGCTGGAGCTTTGCAGGCCACGTGCTTGCCATCGAAGGCTCCAACGGTGTGGGGGAAGTTCCACCTCTGATACCACTGCTCTGCAACTTTCTTCCATCCTTCTTCAGTGAAGGGGCACTGGAGGAGCTCCTCCTTGTATTCTTCGATGATGGCCTGCACCACATCTCTGACCACAATGCTGATGGTGTTGTGTGGCACCCTCCAGCCGTACTGCATGCTTTTGTAGGTGGTCCCTGAGGCCAGGTGGCACAGAGTGAGTGCCACCTTGAGCCCAGGTTCCAGGCTGGGCCGGCAGTTGGTGTGTGCCTTGGTCAACCTGGGTGTCAGGCGCTGCACAACTTCGTTAAACATGGCTGGAGGCATCCTCATGAAGTTCTGGAACGCCCGAGTGTCTTCATTCCTGAGCTCCACCATCAGCTTGTTGTACAGTCCGTACTCTGCTCTTCTCCTGATCCATTTTCGGACCCAGACGCTTCTTGGCTGCCTCTTTTTCTTCCCATAGTAGAGTTCACAGAGCCTGTAGATGGCTTCATACTGTTGCAGAAGGATGGTGGCTGCCAAAAGGACTTTGTTACGATCCACAGTGGACATGACTGGATGCTGTGGAAGAGGAAGAGTCAAATGAAGGCTGCAGAGGTCTGCACAGGTGGGCTGCTGGTCTGAAAGTGAGATGCAGATGAGTTGCTCCCCCTTTTTATAGGCAGTGTAGGTGTCCCTTTGCATCCTCTAGGCATCCTCTAGGCATCCTCTAGACATCCTCTAGACATCCTTAATATCCGAGATAGATCCCCTCTGCGAATGTTTTTTCCGCTTTAAACGCTTTGTTTCCGTGCTGCATCTGTTCTGCATCCGTTCTGCATCTGTTCCGCATCTGTTCCACTTCCTCCCTGTGTCCGGGCAGATGCGAGTTGCGCGGATTTGCAGCGGACGCCAAGCGGATACAGCAGATGCGTAACGGATGTGTAGCGGATGCGTAGCGGATGCAGAATGGACGAACTGGATACATTTTCTGCACAAAAGTTTTAGGCAGCCCAAAACTTTTGGAGCGGATGAAACGTCCATAAACGGATGCTGGACGGATAGAGAGGAAGCAAAATGGAGGCAGTGAGTACAAAACGGATACATCGCGTTAACCAATGGATGGCAAGCTTTTTTGTCCGTTTTACATCCTCTTTGCATCCGTTGGTTCAGTGTGACATGGGCTTTAACAAGAAGTCCCTAAATTCCTTTGTTATCATCCCTACAGTATCACACCATTCTCCGGATACATCATTTTCAGTATTTTACCACCAAACACTTTTCCAGAGAAAATCTCTCTGCAAGTTATTCAAAACAAAGTGAGGCAATGACTTATTTTTCCTTTGCTTTCTTTCAGTAACTGAATCAACCAACCAGCTGGACTCCTATCAGAGAGAAAGTGCTGATCTAATAACAATTCAGACCTTTATTATGTATATCAAGTGCAGAAACTAATCCAGAGATGAAATAAAAATAAAAATAAAGGACAATTCTGCTTGTTGTTGCCAACCATGGCAGCAGCGGCGGTGGGGGGGGGGGAATGCTCATATCTTTTTCAAGGCCATTGAGCCAGCATTGCCCAAGGACATTTTTGCTGGCATGTGGCCATCATGATATCATAGAGCGCTGCTACCTTCCCACCAAAGTGGTACCTATTTATCTACTTGCATTTGCTTGCTTTCAACCTGCTAGGTTGGTCAAAAGAGCTGAGGCAAGGATAGAAGCTTGTCCCATCACATGGCGCTTCGGCCTCAAACTGGAACTGCTGGCTTTCCAGTTGACAAGCCAAGTGTCTTAACTGCTGAGCCATCAGACTGCCTTGAAAGTGAAAATGAGAAAAATCAAAAAGAAAAGAAAAGAAGCATTCTTATCCATGCCCAGAATCTATAAGCATACTCCCAACTAGTAGAATAAAGTATAACAAATGCATTTAATTCAAATAAGTTTCCATCAGAATCCTGCAAATTTGAATCTACTTTTATTTAGAGTATTCTCTAGATTGCTTTATTCATGTATTTTTTTTCTTGCACTTTGAATCCCAGATTATATTGCTATTTATTTATTATTTATAGACTACACAAATGTATATGGACACCCATCTCACATACAGATGTCCTTGAGTGGCTAACAACTTTAAAAACCCACAAAATAAAAGCCCTAAAGCCACATCCCAAAGCACGTTTACCTGGATTGGAGTCAGTGTAGGAAAAAATGCTTCCTATAGAAGAGAATATTTGTAGTTTGGTGTTAAACTGTAGAATCCTTGATGCTCTTTGAGCCTGGATGTTTTTCTGTTTCAAACAGGTAAACATCCAAGCTAGTGCATTGATGATGTCTGCTTCCAAACTAGTGCATTTTTTTGGAAATGCATTCTGCCTTATCAATGCTTTCTCAGCTATTTGTGCTTCATATGAAGGGACCATAGTAATATAGACTGGGTCAGCAGAAGCACTATTACACTCTTCTTTATGAATTCCCTAAGCAGTGTAAAATTTTAAGTTAGGGCTAGAAACAATATCCAAGATGCTCTTACACATCCAAAACTGAACATGAAAATACATAGGAGTCTAGGATCATAGTTCATTTTTATAGACTTTTCCATGATCTGGAATACCCCATGATCCAGATTCTACAAAGCATGGGATCTTATGATTCCTAATTCAAAGCTCTGCTTTCCTTCTCTACATGGGAAAATAGAGATTGATGAATATGTTATGATCGAAAGGCAATAGGAATATGTAATATAGCTTTGATCTGAGTTTTATAAAGCCAGATACAGGGTTATTTATAAACGGGACTATTTATTCTCTAGCCAAGGTTATAAACCTGCATTCATAAGGTTAACAATTCCTGTCTGAAGCCTATAATAATGATCTAACATACAATCGATTTAGTTATTTAATTAGATGATACATGAGCTACCTGTTTCTTTAACTGCTTGGTTTGCAATGATAAAAAATCCAGCATTATAAATATAATATACGGACAGCAAAAAATAAAGTATAGGTAAATGAATTACTTTTTGATATCCTCACAAACTGTAACAAAGAGAAACATTTTTTCAACTAGAGTGGCAGGATTTTTTTTTCTATCACATGAGGCCCATTTATATTAAGCTTGATTAAGTTTTACTAAGGTTATAGGACCTCAATCAACCCCTACATATCAATAGAAAAATATAGAACAAGCTCAATCTTTCTTGGAATCTAGTTGTTGTCTGGACTTTGATGATGTAGAACTGGTTTTTTAGTTTAAAATATTTATATTTTGTTTATTATTAGATTTATTTACCACCCACCTCATTTCAAATGACTCTGAGTTACACATCCGATGTATCCTCTCGGCATCCTCTGGGTATCCATGCAACTCACATCCGCTCCAGCGGAAAGCGGAAAGAGGGAGGAAGTGAAAGGTACGCGGAATGTCCACACAGCGTTAGTAGCACGGACATAGAAAGAATGAAAGTGGATGCAGCTCGGATATAAAGCATAAAAACGGACAAAATGCTCGTATATGGGACGTATCTCGGATATTTAGGATGTCTGGAGGATGTCTAGAGTATGTGGAAGGACACCTAGTGGAAAACCGACATTTCCTATAAAAAGGGGGAGGAAATCACCTGGATCTCACTATCAGTCCAGCAGCCCTGGTATGCAGACCTCTTCAGCCTTGGTCTTGCTCTTCCACATCATCCATTGATGTCCACCATGGATCATCGCACACTCCTTTTGGGAGCCGCCATCATTCAACACCAGAACCAAGCCCTCTTCAGGCTGTTTCACCTTTTCTACACAAGGAGAAGGAGACATCCAAGAGCTGTGTGAATCTGAAGATGGATCGGGAGAAGAGTGGAGTTTGGACTCTATGACAAGCTGATGGTGGAGCTGAGGAATGAAGATCCTCGTGCATTCCAGCACTTCATGAGGATGTCAGCAGCCATGTTTGATGAAGTTGTGGAGTGTCTGAGACCCAGGTTGACCAAGCTAAGCACAAATTCCATCCCAGCCTGGACCCTGGACGAAAGGTGGCACTGACTCTGTGCCACCTGGCCTCTGGGACCACATACAGAAACATGCAGTATGCCTGGAGGGTGCTACACAATACCATCAGCATTGTGGTCAGAGAAGTGGTGCAGGCCATCATCAAAGAATATGTGGAGGAGCTCCTCCAGTGTCCCACCACTGAAGAAGGCTGGAGGAAAGTTGCAGAGCAGTGGTATCATAGGTGGAACTTTCCCCACACCGTTGGAGCCACAGATGGGAAGCACTTGGCCTGCAAAACTCCACCCAACTCAGGGTCCAATTATTTCAACTACAAGGGCTTCTTCAGCATCATCCTCTTTGCCATGGTTGATGCTGACTACAAGTTCATGTACATCAATGCTTCAGGCAAAGGGTCAGCTTCAGATGCCCAGATATACAATGCCAGTGACCTCAAGGGTGGGCTGGAATGCAACCTCACCATAGGTTTCCCAGATCCAGACCCCCTACCCAACGATACACAAGATGTGCCCTACTTCATTGTGGGTGATGATGCCTTCTCCCTCAGAACCTACCTCATAAGCCCGACACTTCAAGATACTTCACCCGTGAAGAGAGGATCTTCAACTACAGGCTGTCCAGGGCAAGACGGGTGGTGGAGAACGCCTTTGGCATCCTGGCCAATAGGTTCCAGGTACTTCTCACCACCATGCAGCATCACCCCCAGACTGTGAGGAGCATCATGGAAGCTTGCTGCATCCTGAACAATCTCATGCACACCCGCTACCCAGTGTTGCAGAACAGGCTTGTGGACCGCCAACAAGGCAATAGGGACATGGAGCCTGGTGAATGGAGGCAAGGACAAAACCTGATAGACACGGAGGATGTGCAAGGCCCCAACAGAGCCTCACGTGAAGGGAAGAAGCAGCGCAACCTCCTGAGACACTGGTGCAACTCCCCAGCTGGAGCAGTGGAGTGGCAAGACAGGATGATAGATGCTTAATGGATGCTTCCTTCAGCCTGTCTCATCACACTGATGAGATTGTGCCATGTATGTTGAGTGGCCCTACAATGAACAGGGCATTAATAAAGAGTTTTGTTTACGTTAAAATGTGTTGATCAATGATTAAATTGTTATTGATAAAAAAGGGCCATATGTGTGGCAGCTGGGAGGGTGGACCATACAGTCCCGCTATGCTTGCACTGAAAGTTTATCTATCCCACAGCTATCATTACCCATCCCACAGCTATCCCTCCCACAGCTATCCTTACCTATCCCACAGCTATCGATCCCACAGCTATCTTCCAATCCCACAAGCATGCAAAGGCTTAACCCTTTTTTCAAAGTTTTCACCAACACTTTTTCAGTAAAAAAAAATGAACCAAGTGTGTGAACAATAATAACAAACTGTATGACTTTATTAAAAAGCAAAATGACCCAAGTAAAGTGTCTTAAGCAAAGATAAAGTGAACAGGTAACAACTCAGTCTCTGGCACTCTTCTCAGTCACTCTGAGATGTGCCCATGGTCTCAGATGTAAAGGGGCCAGGGACTGTGGAGGTGGCTTTGGCTGGAGTGCTGGTCTGAGGCGCCATTGGGATGCCTGGCCCCGAGAGTACAACAGGAGATGGTGTGTGCAGGAAGCTCTCAGAGAGCTGACTCAGTCCCGTGAGGTTGAGAGGCCCTTCATCAAGTACCTGGGATGTGAGGCCCAAGACTGATGACAGATGTTCTGATGAAGGGCTTGGCTGTGGGGTGGAGGAACAAGGAGTGTAGTGGGGTTGTCTGGCCTGCAGCAGGGTCAGGTGAGGCGTCTCTGGCATCTGTGGTGGCCGATGAACCTGGGCCTGGACTGGGAAGGGCTGCCTCTGCTGTGGGAAGTCCTGGTAGTGGTAGGCTTGGTAGGCGAGGGGCTGTTGAAATCTGTGGAAGGGCTGTGACATCGCCTGGGGTGGAGGAGCAGACCTGGAGTAGGTAGAAGCAGGTTCAGTTGGGCCTGGAGGGTGGTGCAGAAGAGCTGTGATCCTCTCCTTCATCACCTGGTACTGGGCCTCGGGCATGTCCATGAGGGTCTGGCTCACGTATGTGATGAAGGGCTTGCGGTTCGAGGATGGTATGTCACTGTGGACCAGCTGGGAAAGGAGATCTGTGCTGGCTTTGATTGTGTCCCTGATCTCCAAGAGGACAGTGTGGCTCTGTCCCTCTGGTCTGCCTCTCTGCCTGCTTCCTGTGGAGGTGGAGCTGGGGGTGGGGATGGGTTGGTCTCTGGTGGCTGCTTCTTCTTGCTCCATTTGAGACAGGGGATCCTCCATGTCCTCCGGCATGGAGAGTGCAGCTGTCGGGGGGATCTCTTTCATGGGGCCCTCCAAAGACACCTGCCTGGACAAGGTAGCTGTCTCCTGGCTGGAAGAGGAGTGGCTCTCTGTGGGCTGTCTGAGGGAGAGTATTGACAGAGGGGCTGCTCCTCGGTGGCGGATCTCACCCTCCAGGCAGCTGCACCTGGCCATGACATAGGTCTCCCGGTCATTGAGCTTGACAGCAGCCTGCCCAGATTTCTTCAGGTGCAGCTTGCCAAACCAGGTGTGCATGTGCTTCCACCATCCAAGGAGTACATCTGAAGTGTAGCCCAGGATCTCCGCCTTCTCTCTCCACGCTGCCTGCTTCCTCTTGGTGTCACGATAGAGCCTGTGGCCCTTCTTCCACAGGTACTCATTCTCCTTCAGCCATTCCAGCACCTCCTCCTCATGGTCTTCGGAAATGGAGTACTGTTTCCTCTCTTCCTTCTCCTTGCCTTGCCTCTTCCTCCCTCTGGCAGGGGCTTCAGGGCCTTCAGCAGCAGGGCTTTGAGGGCCTTGGGGCTGGTCCATCACAGCAGCAGCAGCAGGAGAAGCACCAGCAGAAGCACCAGCAGCACCAGCAGGAGAAGCACCAGCAGCACCAGCAGCACCAGCAGGAGAAGCACCAGCACCAGCAACACCAGGAGCACCAGCAGCAGCAGCAGCAGCAGCAGCTTCAGAGTCAGTGCCAGGGGGTGGGATGGTGGTTCTGTCCTTCTTGCCAGGGCTGCAGGAGTAGGCATAGGCTTCCTCTTCTTCCCCATGGTGTTCTCTCAAGATGTCTCTGGCAGCAGGTCTTTCCTCTGAATGCTGACTGCTTGTGAGCTGCATCCTTTTATATCCGCGGAGCTTACGCAATTCATCCTCCCCGCATGCGCAGTGAACGCTTTGCATCCGCTGCACATCTGCTATGCATCCTATAGGCGTCCATGATGCATCCGCATCATCCACTCCGCATCTGCTCTGCATCCGCTCCTTCTGCTACACGTCCACTTCGCTATTCTCCCCTGGAAGCCCTGCGGATGTGTCATCCGCTTCCATCCGCTTCCATCCGCTAGGCTTCCGATAAACATCCACTTTACATCCCCGCTACATCCTCGCCATGTCCGTTCCTTTCCATTGTTGTCCGCTCTGTTTATGCAAATTTGGGGCACTTTTGAGAGCGGATAACAACGGATGGAAATTTTGCTCGTCCGCTGTGTCCTTTTTGCATATGTTTTTAATTCGTCGGCCAGTGTGACCTAGCCTTTAAAGAAGATGACTTAGAATTCAATTTATCCCTTTTTTCATTTTCTGAGTGCAACATTTTGCAGTCACTTAAACAATATCTGATTTGCTGGTGATTTCCTTCTTTGTTCATGAAATTACCATCCTGGATCTTCAACAACTTGTCTGGATAATTGTTGGGAATAAAAAAAAAATGGCTCTACATAATTATAGTAATTCAGACAAAACGTGTGTTATTCCCTCAAAACCAAATTAAGTTAAAAAAAATTAAGTAGGAAGTTAAACTGCAAAGCAGCAGTAGAAGTTACTGGACAGAATTTATACAGTATAAGAGAGAAATGTTAAGAAGAAGTAAACAGGATAGAGAATCTGTAGTGCTCAATTGGGAGGGAGGGAAGGAGGAAGGAAGGAAAGAAGAAAGAAATACAAATGTAGACAAGGATATTAGGTTATAATCTTACCAAGAACCTCATTCATAGACCTCTTTGGATTAAAACCAAATTCTTCCAAGCCAGGAACACATAAGAAATAATCAAGTTATAAAATCCAAGGTCAATTCAGAGTTTACGTTTTACTCTTCTATTAATTTTTTATGCTACCAACTGTACATTGTCACCTCTCTCCACTGGGAGAAACTACCTTAAGAAAATTTAAGTTTGGTATGCCACTGACAGGCAACACATAGGAAACTCCATGTCACAATCCATTGAACAAGAAAAACCTAGCAAGCAAATAAAAGCAATCATAGTTATTCTGAAAGATACCCATTAGAGACAATATAGTATAACATAATGCCCAATTACAATACTAGTATGCAGCTTATGGAAATCCATTAGATTTAGAAGTCTAGAAAATTCATGATACTGTATCAATTGCTTTAGCACAGGGATGTCAAACTCGCAGCATCATGGCAGCATCACGTGACATATCAGGACTTTTTTTTCTGTTTGCTAAACCAGGTGGGGGCAGAGCCAGCATATGATGCATCCGGCCCGCAGGCTGCGAGTTTGATACTCCTGCTTAAGCAGGACATTGTTCTCTTTACATACAATCACAAGTTTGGGAATATGGAAAGAGACTCTCTTTGTTTGTTTTATTACTTTTCAAAGTCATCTTCTCATTGCAAAAGCAATTTTAAGGAGCCTTGGGAAATATATATATATATATATATATATATATATATATATATATATATA
>BLBF01000045.1:13785585-13803841 GCA_015471245.1 Laticauda colubrina
ATAGATAAATATAGATATAGATAAAGATATGGATATAGATCTATCTATCTATCTATCTATCTATCTATCTATCTATCTATCTATCTATCTATCTAACTACCTATCTATATCCTTCTGCAATTTGAGACACTTCTTCTCAAGCAACAGTTGTCATGATCTGTTGATTTAATAACAATATTCTATGTTAGGCTATGTTTGCAGGCAGAGATGGGGAATGTAAAAATTAACTATCCCGTCTCAATGTTCAGTGATTAGGGTTATCTTTGGGAGAACCCTCTTTGAATGAGGCCATCAGATTTATATATATCAGACCAGAATTGTTTTCAAAAACAGTGGTGGTATTCTTCTGGTTCGGCCCAGTTCGCCTGAACCGATAACTCTGACAATCATCTGTGAGGGAACTGGTTCACTTCAACAATATTTCCTGCTTTTTAACCTCATCTGCTTCACAGGACTTGCAGCAGAAGATGAGTTGCAAATGTTGTGCATGCACCAAACCAATAGGAAAACTCTTTGAAACCCACCACTGTTCAAAATCACCATAATCAATCAGCATGCCATAATAATACAAAAACAGCATCTAGGTCATAGCATTGTGATATTATTTTATTGTCTTCCCCCATTAACAGATTATGAATAAGAATTGTGGATGTCATAAACTGAGGAATAGATTGATCCATTTAGGTAATTAATGTTCTGGTACATATAGGAGGTACAACATGGAAACCACTGGAATAGGTTCAGTTTTTTTCATATATGGTACAACATAAAGCATGTTTGTGATATACCTAGAGGAAATAGTTGCCTCATCCCTGCAGAAGTCCTACTTTGTAAAATCCCACACTCTTGTCTTTTCACAAATATTTGGCATTTGAGAAAGCATTTGATGGCTAAGACTCTAGTAATGGATTGTTCTTAACCACCATATGGATTTTTATTAGACTGGTAATGTCCAAAATCTATTGGGCAAAGTATAATGTTTAATAAATACATAAGTAAAGAGTTGTTGCATATAGAAAGTTGTGTATGTTGTATTTTCAAATGCACAAATAAATGTGTTGAGATCATATAGACTCCAAGCTGTAAATCAATTACTACAGATTTAGTGATGGTTGTTTGTAGGAGGAGAGGCAGAACTAGGGGCAGAGTAAAAAGAGTCATCGGCCTAGAGTAATTACATTCCCACAAGCATGTTTGTGATATGATCCAGCCCCTACTAAATTCTGTTAACTCTTATCTAGTGCCAATTTAATGTGGGCCATTAGTTGACTAGATTCTTATGTATGTATAGACATGAGCAAGAGTTCAGCTTAATTAGAATTTATTGTGGTCCTGCCTGCTTCTTTGTACCTAATGTTGTTAAATATTTTGAAATAAATTACAGAAAGGGACTGGATTTCATTACAATACCATTCATTGTTACAAACAGAGGCACATGCTTAACAGAGGCACAGCAGTTACATGAGAAAATAATAAAACGAATACAATTAATACAAAGAATGGCTTCTGCTCTATCTCTTTATGATCTATAGCTTGATCATGCAATTCACTGATACATTTATTCCATTTTAATTATTTATGTGGATGAAGTTCTCTTATTAAATGTTTGCTATGTCTTTTTCTTAAAAAAAAAAACTTTAAAAATAAATGATTTAAATAGGAATAGAGTTACCTCCTTGAAAACTGTCACAAGTTTGTTGCAAACCTACCTCCACTAGGGGGCAAAACTATCTCATTTTAGTATTATAAGTAAACTATGAATACCATTTCTTAACTTACTAACTTTCCATTCCAGAGGTATGTGGATTAAGTTAATCAAAGGAACATGTTCCTAGTTGAAGGCCTATCTTTATTTTGATCTCATAGAAAATTCAAAAGAGCTGTTGCTGTAGCATCAGAACAAAAACTTGTCTAGATTTGTCAGCTTCCACCAGTATCCTTCATTGTAAGCATGTAGATTTGTCAGATGTTTCATGAAAAACACACTTACATGTTGCTAATTTTGCTATCGGGAGAATGAATTTGTTCATCTTTCATTTCGTTGTACTTAATTTTGTGTAAACTACTACAAGGAAGAGTGATTACAAAATAAATCTATGGCTCAAAAGTCTATGCCTTAGCTGACTTATTTTTACTCTTTATTCTGTCTCTTGACATCCTCACCTGCCCTTTAGCATCAACAAGCACCAATAAGCAATTATTTGCTCTCTGATGTGCTTTTTCTGCTATTTGATTCTGATTTTTGGCTCCTGACTCTTAAAAGAAGTTTGTGGTGATGTTGCCTTGGTTTAACCAATAAAATAGTGTAATAGTCCAACTCTGCTTCTACTCGTAAGCCTGAAGCAGAAAGCTTCATAATGTGCATTTATCCAATTTTACAAAAACTTTAGAGGTGTACACAGACTCTTCTGAAATTTTACCTGTAAAGCATTGATGGGAAAACATTTATACATTTGTAGTACTACCATACTTCCATAATATTTTATCTGCAGTTCCTTACCCCTTATACACATGTATTATTTCTCCACAATTACCAACCCATGAACAATAGAGGCAATTCTTCCATTTGGATGAGTAGTGGGAATGCACAGCTGCAGAATAACTCAGTTGTATGGAACATAGCTCATTTTCATGGCCATTCATTCACTGAGCTTGCAGAAGAGTTGTGTAAGTCTGTTTTAGTTATGAACTTCATGCCAGTATTTACAATATTAGACTGATAAATATCCCATCCTCAGGGATATTGTAAAGTAAAATGAAGTTAATTTAATGTGAAGGTCCTTGAACATTCATGCATCATATAAAGCATTAATTGCATAGGCAAATGTACTAATTACCAATTTTTCCTTGCAAAAAGATTTCCACTGTTTCTACTGCGAGTTTATGAGCAAAAAAAGTGCTCCAAGCTCCTGCCCTCCCCACTGGACTCAATTCTGAATATTACCAACCACTTTTCTGAATTCAGCAAAAGATATCATGACAGGTCTACTGTCACAATTCTGCATACAAGTAGTTCTTGATTTACAACTACGACTGAGCCCAGAGCTTTAATTGTAAGTCATTGCATTTTAAAAGTCAAATCACCACAGGACTGGACACGATTTTATGTTTATGATGGTCATTAAGCAACTCACAAGGCAGATGTGACCAGGGGATGCTACAACTGGTCAGTGATGCAGTGATTAGAATGTAATATTGCAGGCTAACTATGCCCACAGCCAGGAGTTTGACCCTGATGAGGCTCAAGGTTGACTCAGCCTTTCATCCTTCTGAGGTGGATAAAATGAGGACCCAAAATTGTTGCAGGCAATATGCTGACTCTATAAACCACTTAGAAAGGGCTGTAAAGCACTATGCGGTGGTATCTAAATCTAAGTGCCATTGTTGTTGTTATAAAAGTGAGGCAATTGGAAAATGCCAAAATGTGATCATGTGAGCACATAATTGCTGCATCAAGGACTCTTTTGAGTCTGTCATAACTCTGAAGCTATTAGTTATAGGTTGAAGACTACCTGGATTAATCATGTCAAGCAGTGGTGGGTTTCAATTTGCTTTACTACTGGTTCTGTGAGCATGGCTTGGTGAGCGTGACATGGCTTGAGAGGGTGTGGCTTGATGGGCGTGGCAGGGGAAGGATACTGCAAAATCCCCATTCCCCCACCACTCCACTAACCTGCCTTCTAGCTCCGTTCTCCTGTGCAGGGCAACCAAAGAAGACCCAGCAGATCAGCTGGTACTCAATGGGAGGCAGAGGAGAGATGGGGACAAGGCCTGTCAGAGGTAGAATCTGCCGGTTGTCCAAACTACTCAAAATTTCCAGTACTGGTTCTCCAGAACTGGCCAGAACCTGCTGAATACCACCTCTGATGCCAAGCAGCCAAAACAAAAAGGTATTAAGGCCAAGTTGCACAGATGGTGAGAAGGCTTCTTGTATACTAGATGCATGCTGTTGGCATCAGCAGGTAAAGCAAGGAAGTTTCCTTTGGGGAAAATTCAAGTAACACAAAGACTGGCAAGCTGTAAGATGTTTATCTTGACTTATTTCAAACTTTTATCATTTAGTTGTCTCCCTTCAATGTTTACTCATGTAAAACAAACAAACAAAACTGCTTTTTCACAAGGTCCCATGAGTCCCTCTGAATATATCTGCACAGAAACATTTTCTGTATTGCTTGAGCTGTCCAGAGGCACCATCTGTTCCAACAATTGCTTACTACTCTCTAGTTTTCTTTCAGCAGTCCCAGGTTACTCACTGTTCCAAATTGTTTATCTTCTGGGGATCACATTTTAAACGTTAACAGGCAAGTTCCTAATCTTATTTTTCTTCCATGCTTTTATGTTATTATCTTCTGTGAGTACTCTAAAAATTAAGGCTATAGTCCTATATCAGGATTTTGAGGATGTAAGCTCTGCAGTATCATCACAAGTCCATGGGGATCTAGGAAATAAAACTTCCCAACACTCCTGGTCCATTAGAGTTTCCCATGGTCCTTTCATTTGAGATAGCATTTGTATGTCTTTTAGAGCATGAGAAAGAGATATGTATACCTTGCTGCTACCAAGTCACACCATCCAATATGTTTGGAAGCATGAAAGATGAAGAAAGCATGTATTGTCACACAGAGGATAACTGGCACGTTATGAAAAAAAATGCAAAAAGTTAGTGGGAGCTAGAAGCTGGAAGAAAAATGTGTTTATTTATATCTTAATAAAAAAAATTGAACTAGGTTTACATATGCCTTAATAACCATTTCAAAAGAAAGAAATGGCAAGTTTTCTGAAAGTTATAATTGCCTATTCTCTCTCTCTCCCTCTTTCTCTCTTGAAGAAAACCATAAATGGGGCATTCATGAAAATAAATTTTCAAAAGCATTGCATAAAGAGAAGGGAAAAAAGTCTTTTTAAAAGGCCTTGGGAGAAATGAGTACCATAATAAATGTTTAAAAATCTCTAAATATATAAAAGGTGAATAAAAATATATAAAAAGGAATTAAAATATATAAAAAGGAATTAAAATATGTAAAAGATGAATAAAAAAATATAAAAGGTGAATAAAATATATAAAAGGTGAATGAAAAGAATTTAAAAAAGAAAAGACAACCGATGAAGCAAACATTAGGGGAGATGCAGTAACAGAATATGATCCATTCACTTATTTCAACTAAGGAAAAGCATTTTTACTCTACAATGGCACCTATCATCGTACTTACAGACCAAATATATTTCTTCACATCGAGATCCATCTATTTTTGGGAAGATACTTTGTATTGCATTTTGAATGCATTGAATGCATTGAATCCATTGTATTGCATTTTGAATGCATATTCAGAAATTAGTTTATATATGTGTGTCTTTGTCCATTTAGAAATAGCAGGCCACTGAATTTTGCCTGTAGGCCAGAGTTATATAAATCTATCTGACAGCCTCTATGTATGTTTCTATTCATGGAATGCAAAATTTCTTTGTGTATTTTCCTTTCTTCTAAATCAAACCAATATATATTAAGAATTTGCTTTTAAAGTCTGAATAATATTTTTGCTTTGGATTTCCCCTCCCCCCTCAGAAAAAAGCCACCTGTAAATAAAATTGAGTATTCATAGCAATAAGCTTTATTTACTGATCACCTGCTGTGATGAAAATAACCTTAATATCCTCTGCTGAAAAACGTATTTCCATTTTGTGATTATTTTTCTTCACCTGAGCATTCCTGACTCTCTCAAACAGAATGCTTTATTTCACACGATGGGACTTAGAAATCCAAAAATGATCAGAAGCTGCAGCATATAATTTTAAGTCCATTTTTATGTATATTTATGCTAAGCCTAAATCATGTTCTTGATTTCCATAAGCAGCTGGGATGAGATGGCAACCTTCTGCCACATTCCTTTAAAAAAAAATGTAGACAGCTTTGATGAACGAAATTGATAGTATGGGATGAACAAAAGAATATTGATGACATGCGCCAAGTGATGTTTGATCAAAAAAAAATGGAGAACATGTCAGGTGGTTAGTCCAAAACTTCAGCTGCTTTGCAAAAGTTTGGCAGGATATTAAAAGGAAAAAGAAAAAATATAAGACATGTATATAAGGAAACTTCCAGCCTATTTATATGTAAATTACTTCTGAACTAAGTATCTTATTCTGCCTTTATTTCTGTAAGGGGAAGGATGCTTGGTGATTTTAACAATGGATTATATGTTACAAACTTGGTTCATTCACTAACAATGAATAGATCATGGCTCCTTTCTTCATTTCTTAGACTGTTTTATTAAACAGTCTCTCGAATTCACATCTCAGAATGAATTTACTATGACTTAGCCCAATATTTAGCTGGCTCTCTAAGAATCCCTAGAAGCTGGCTAACCAGGAGATCCAAGCTCCAGATTGGCTATCTTAAATTTCCTTTTCTTTTGGAAGTCACGCCATCCTTCTTCGAAGACATCTGTTGGGGGAGCTTACTTGGCCTTCAAAATCTATGGAATCATCCAGCTCATGATTATCCCAAAGATGCTTTTTTCAAGAAGCAACTGGACTTTCTGGTTTTTCTTTAATGAGTCAGAGCTGAAGAAGTTTCTTGGATGTGAAGCAAAATGACTTCAAAGAAAAACCAGAAAGTCCAATTGCCTCTTGAAAAAAAGCACCTTTGAACTGGCCTTCAAAGGATAAAGATAAAGTGTTTGAGTTTTGTAATTCTCCTCTTGTTCTGTTCTGACTCAGGCTTCATCAAATTAATAAAGCTCAAACTGATTTTAAAAGTAAAACCTATTTTAATGCGACACTGGGAAATACTTGCATTCCCAGCCAAAACTAATTATACACAGTTCCTCCAGATAAGAGCATGCTTTTCAGCACTGTAGAATGCTGCCAAGAAACAGAAGTCCAATTAAGGCTAACATAAACCAACTCAAAAACCCAGAAAAAAACCGACCAGAGTACAGAGCTTCAAGAAGGACTCGGAAATTACTGAACTGCTTTGCTTCCTGCAAAGCTTTTCCTCATTGAGGTCTGACTTTTATCCCTGATGGGAGGGGCAGTCACCTCCCAGCCTTACTCCCGAGTCACCTCTTCTGCTTCAGCTGTTCTCACCTTTTAGCAGCTCTGCGCACATGCACACTGGGAACAGGTTCCCTTGGATCGTCTGCTTCACTGCTGCCAGACTCCGAAGGAAACATCCCACTCTCAGATGATCCTGGCACCATCTGTGCATCGGATGCAGGACCCTCATCCAAGTCCTCTCCAGACTCCCTGATTGGTTCACTTTCATCCTCACTATCCGATACCTCTGCTGGCAAACTACAACATGCTCTTCTCAGCCAAGATGAAATTTCATCACAGATGACCACAGATTATTGGAGATAAGTCAACTTGCAGATTGGAAGGATGTTGTTTCAGCACACATAGCATACGTAGCATTTCCTCTCTTTCCTCCTATAAAAGAGAGGATAGAGAGAATGATGGGCTTATTAGCAAAAGATGGACTAAAACCTGTGCGTACTTGATGTTGGGCCAACAACTAAATGCTATAATGGAATTTTTCTGCTTCCATGCTGGGTGGGTTAAAATGGATATAGAATGCATGAATTTGATGTAAGCATTCACTTTCCTGCAACATCAAATCTGTTTTAAAAACTAGAAGAAGGGGGAAAAAAGTTTGCTCTATGATACACATACATTGTTTATTCGTTATTTTACCTTTATTTTAATGTAACTTTTAATGAATTGCAATTCATGTAAAGATGTGACTGCTATTTACTAACAGAAAAAATGTTTGCTTTCAAAAATGATGACAAATTGAATTTCCTCTCCCTCCCCTCCCCCCCAAAAAGGGATCAGTTTATTTTTTGAAAGTGGGTGGTGAATCAAATCTTCAAATCAAAATTTATCTGCAAATCTAACAATTTGTTTGGCTCAGACTACCAAAGTGAATCAGTTACTTTTAATAAATTTGATGCTTTGGGGACATGTGAAGAAAATACTTTTTTACAAACTGAAAATATTTATTTTAAAAAAATGAAAAGTATTAAAAGAATTGAAATTTGATAACCTGGTGTGAAACACCTGGAAAATCAGAAAATCCAAGCACTTCAAATAGATATACAGGTAGTCCCCGACTTATAACAGTTCATTTAGTGGCATCTCAAAGTTAAAATATCACTAAAAAAAGTAACTTATGACCATTTTTCATAGTTACGACCTTTGAAGCAACCCCAGGGTCATATGATCAAAATTCAGATGCTTGGCAACTGGTTCATACTTATGACCATTGCTATGTCCCAAGGTCCTTTTGCAACCTTCTGACAAGCAAGGTCAGTGGAGAAGCCAGATTCTCTGAACGACCAGGTTACTAACTTAACAACTGCAGTGATTCACTTCACAATTGTGGCAAGGAAGGTTGTAAAATGGGACAAAACTCACTTAACAAATGTTTCACTTTAGCAACATGCATTTTGGAGTCAATTGTGGTTGTAAATTGAGGAATACCTACAAAGATTGTTTCAAAACTTTATCTCTCTACAAGAATCTGAACTACTAATGATCAAAGCATTTGGCGGTAGATAAGAGTCAAATGAATTCAAGAGAATCTGGACTTGGATCTCTAGTGGGCAGGAAGGGATTTGTGACTGATGACCTGTTTGACACAGGGGAGGGCTTCAAAAATTTTAGCAACGGGTTCCATGCCTGGTCGCTGGGTGGGTGCGGCCATGGTGGACATGGCCTAGTCAGCTTCCTGCACAATGGTGGAGGGGGAGTTTGCCCTCCTCAGGCTCGGAAGCTTTACTTGAGCCTCCAGGAGGGTGTAAACACCTCCAGAAGCTCTTTGGAAGCTGGCAACAGGCCCATTTCTGGCCTTCCCAAACTTCCAGGAAGCCCGTTTTTCACCCTCCCCGAGCCTGTGCGCACATCCTGCATTTACCTGATGTCAGCTATGAGATTCAGCTGCCAAGACTGCTATAAGGAATACAAAAAACTTGTAACTTTCCAAGAATATATAAAAGAATGTCTGTCATTTTCTGACCTGTGCAATATTTAGCTACTTGAATATATGATTATGCCATGATAAATTAATCAGAAATGATGAAACTTCTATATCAACTAATATAAGCACGTTCCAAGATAATGCTACTTTTATTAGTGAATAGTTTGCACATGCATCTTAATTTATGAAAGATGGATTGATAAGAGATTGATGGATGGTTTGAAATGATAGTATACAAAATCAAATTATGTTGCTTCAGAGCCTTTGAAGGAACAGACTTTAAGCCCATGTCACACTGCACCAACGGATGGAAAGAGGATGTAAAATGGAGAGAAACACTTGCCATCCGTTGGTTAACGTGATGCATCCGTTCTGTACTAACTGCATCCGTTTTTCTTCCTCTCTATCCGTCCAGCATCCATGGACTGAGGTTCCATCTGCTCAAAAAGTTTTGAGCTGCTCAAAAGTTTTTGAGCGGAAAATGTATCCAACGCGTCCATTCTGCATCCGCAACGCACATGGGGAACATCCATTCTGCATCCGTCGTCATCCATTACGCGTCCGCTACATCCACTAGGCATCCGCTGCACATCTGCGCAACTCAAATGCGCTCCAGAGGAAAGCGGACACAGGGAGGAAGTAAAACGGACGCGGAACGGACATGCAGCATTAGTAGCACGGACGGAGAAAGGATGAAAGCGGATGCAGCTCGCAAAGAAAGCATTTAAAATGGAAAAAGCATTCGCAGAGGGGACCTATCTCGGATATTAAGGATGTCTAGAGGATGCCTAGAGGATGCAAAAGGACACCTAGTGGAAAACATATATTGCCTATAAAAAGAGGGAGCAACTCACCTGGATCTCACTTTCAGCAGCCCACCTGTGCAGACCTATGCAGCCTTCATCTGGATCTTGCTCTTCCACAGCATGCATTGATGTCCACCATGGATTGTAACACACTCCTTTTGGTAGCCACCATCGTTCTGCAACAGTGCGAAGCCATCTACAGGCTCTTTCAACTGTTCTACGGGAAGAAAAGGAGGCGGCCAAGAAGCGTCTGCATCTGAAGATGGATCGGGAGAAGAGCAGAGTACGGACTGTACAACAAGCTGATGGTGGAGCTGAGGAATGAAGACCCTCGTGCATTCCAGAACTTCATGAGGATGCCGCCAGCCATGCTTGACGAAGTTGTGGAGCGGCTGACACCCAGGTTGACCAAGCAGAGCACCAACTTCCGGCCCAGCCTGGACACTGGGCTCAAGGTGGCACTAACTCTGTGCCACCTGGCCTCAGGGACCACCTACAGGAGCATGCAGTACGGCTGGAGGGTGCCACACAATACCATCAGCATTGTGGTCAGAGAAGTGGTGAAGGCCATAATCAAAGAATACCTGGAGGAGCTCCTCCAGTGCCCCTCCACTGAAGAAGACTGGAAGAAAGTTGCAGAGCAGTGGTATCAGAAGTGGAACTTCCCCCACACTGTTGGAGCCATAGATGGGAAGCACGTGGCCTGCAAAGCTCCAGCCAAGTCGGGGTCCACTTATTTCAACTACAAGGGCTTATTCAGCATTATCCTCTTCGCCATGGTCATTGCTGACAACAAGTTCATGTACATCAATGCTTCAGGCAACGGGTCAGCTTCAGATGCCCAGGTATACAACGCCAGTGACCTCAAGGAGGGGCTGGAACGCAACCTTATCATGGGCTTCCCAGATCCAGACCCCCTGCCCAATGACATGCAAGATGTGCCCTACTTCATCGTGGGGGATGACGCCTTCTCCCTCACAACCTACCTCATGAAGCCCTACACTTCCAGATGCCTCACCTGTGAAGAGAGGATCTTCAACTACAGGCTGTCCAGGGCAGGGCGGGTGGTGGAGAATGCCTTTGGCATCCTGGCCAACAGGTTCCAGGTACTTCTCACCACCATGCAGCATCGCCTAGAGACTGTGAGGAGGATCGTGGAAGCTTGCTGCATCCTGCACAATCTCATGCGCACCCGCTACCCAGTGTTGCAGAACAGGCTCATGGACCTCCAACAAGGCAATGGGGACATGGAGCCTGGTAAATGGAGGCAAGGGTGAAACCTGATAGATACTGTGGATGTGCAAGGCCCCAACATAGCCTCACGTGATGGGAAGAAGCAGCGCAACCTCCTGAGACACTGGTGCAACTCCCCAGCTGGAGCAGTGGAGTGGCAAGACAGGATGATAGATGATTAATGGATGATTCCTTCAGCCTGTCTCATCACACTGATGAGATTGGGCCATGTATGTTGGGTGGGCCTACAATGAACAGGGCATTTAATAAAGAGTTGTGTTTATGTTGACATGTGTGGATGAATGATTACATTATTATTGATAATAAAGGGCCATAGGTGTGGCACCTGGGAGGGTGGACCATACAGTCCCACTATGCTTGCACTGGAGGTTTATCTATCCCACAGCTATTACCCATCCCAAAGGTATCCCTACCCATCCCACTGCTATCTTAACCCATCCCAAAGCTATCCCTGCCCATCCCACTGCTATCCTTACCCATCCCACAAGCATGCAAAGGCTTAAACCATTTCTAAAAGTTTCCACCAAGACTTTATTGAAAAAAATAAATGAAGCAAGTGTGTGAAGCAAAGATAATCTTTATTAATAACAAGCTGTAAAAGAAAAATGACCCAAGTCAAGTGTCCAAATAAAGTCAACAGGTAGCCACCCAGTCTCTGGCACTCCTCTTGGTCACTCGGAGGTGTGCCAGTCTCAGGGGTGAAGGGTCCAGGTGCTGTGGAGGTAGCTGCTGCTGGAGTGCTGGTCTGAAGCACCACTGGGGTGCCTGGCCATGACAGGACAACAGGGGATGGTGTGTGGAGGAAGCTCTCAGAGAGCTGGCTCAGTCCTGTGATGTTGAGAGCCCCTTCCTCCATGCCATGGGGTGTCAGCCCCAGTTCCAATGACAGATGTACTGAGGCCGGGCTTGGCTGTGGGGTGGAGGAAGGAGGAGTGTAGTGGGGCTGTCTGGTCTGCAGCTGGGTGAGGACTGGCATCAGTGGCATCTGTGTCGTGGGTGGCATCGGTGTCGTGGGTGGCATCAGTGGCATCAGTGGCACCGGTGGCATCCAATGAACATGTGCCTGGACTGGGAAGGACTGCTGCCTGTGCTGCTGGACCTCCTAGTAACCGTAGCCCTGGTAGGTGAGGGCCTGTGGAAAGCCTTGGAATGGGAGTGACATTGGGGTGGAGGAGGAGGCCTGGACTGGGTGGGAGCAGGTTCATCTGGGTCTGGAGGGTTGTGAAGCAGATCGGTGATCCTGTCCTTCACCACCTGGTACTGGGGTTCCACCATGTCCATGAGGGTCTGGTTCACATAGGTGAGGAAGGGCTTGCGGTTGGAGGATGGGGCGTCGCTGTGTACCAGCTGAGGGAGGAGATCTACGCTGCTCCTGATGGTGTCTCTTATCTCTAGCAGGACAGTGTGGCTCTGCCCCTCCTTTCTGGCTCTCTGCCTTTTTGTGGAGGTGGAGCTGGGGATGGATGCGGGTTGGGCTGTGGTGGAAGTGCCGTCTCCTTTCTCCCACTGCGTCAGGGGATCCTCCATGCACTCTGCCATGGGTAGTACAGCTGTCGGGGGTGTGTGTCTCTGTCATGGCATGCTCCACAGATACCTGCCTGGACACAGGAGCTGACTCTCTGCCGGAAGAGGACTGGCTCTCAGCAGGCTGCCTGAGAGAGAGGGTTGTGAGAGGGGCTGCTCCTCGTTGGCGGATCTCACCCTCCAAGAAGCTGCACTTGGCCATCACATAGGTCTCTCTGTCCATCAGCTTAACCGCGGCCTGGCCAGATTTCTTGAGGTGCAGCTTCCTGTACCAGGTGTGCATGTGCTTCCACCAGCCGAGGAGCACCTCCAAAGTGTAGCCCAGGCTCTCTGCCTTCTCTCTCCAAGCAGCCTGCTTCCTTTTGGTGTCACGATAGAGCTTGTGTCCCTTCCGCCATAGATACTCGTTCTCTCTCAGCCACTCCAGCATCTCATCCTCATGTTCCTCTTCTCCCGTGTATTGCCTCCTCTCCCGTTCACGCGTCTGCCTCTTCCTCCCTTTGGCAGGACCATATGGGCCCTCATCAGAGGGGCTTCCAGGTTGTAGGGGCTGCTCCTCCACACCAGCAGCAGCAGCAGCAGCAGCACCAGCAGGACCAGAAGCTCCAGCAGGACCAGCAGGACCAGGAGCACCAGCAGCACCAGGAGCACCAGCAGGACCAGGAGCACCAGCAGGACCAGCATGACAAGGAGCAGCGCCAGCAGAGTAAGCACCAGCAGAAGCACCAGCACCAGGAGCAGAACCAGCAGAGTAAGCACCAGCAGAAGCACCACTGCCAGAAGCAGCTTCAGCAGAGTAAGCACCAGCAGAAGCACCACTGCCAGAAGCAGCATCAGCAGAGTAAGCACCAGCAGAAGCACCACCGCCATAAGCAGCAGCATCAGCTCCTCCAGAAGCAGCATCAGCAGAAGCCCCAGCACCAGAAGAGTGAACTCGGGCTGCAGAAGCCCCAGCAGAAGCAGAGTGAGGGCCAGGGGGTGGGAGGGTGGCCCTGTCCCTCTTGCCAGGGCTGGCAGCAGATGGCTGAGGCTTTCTCTTCTTCCCCATGGTTGTGGGGTTGCTGGCTGGTAGGCTGGCAGGCAGGCTGGCAGGCTGGCAGGCTGGCAGGCTGGCAGGCTGGCAGGCTGGCAGGCAGGCTGGCAGGCAAGTAGGCTGGCAGGCTGGCAGGCTGGCAGGCTGGCAGGCTGGCAGGCTGGCAGGCTGGCAGCAGGCTGGAGATGTGTCTGGAAGCAGGTCTTTCCTCTGAATAGTGACCTGCTTGGGAGCTGCTTCCCTTTATATCCGCGGGGCTGACGCAATGCATCCTCCCTGCATGCGCAGTGAATGCTAGGCATCCGCTAGTCATCCGCTAGGCTTCCACTAGGCATCCGCTAGGGTTCCGCGAGGCATCCGTTTCATCTGCTAGGCTTCCGCTGTGCATCCGCTTCATCCACTCAGCATCCGCTCTGCATCCGCTCTTTCTGCTGCGCGTCCGCTTTGCTGCGGTCCCCCGGAAGCCTTGCGGATGTGCCATCTGCTCTCATCTGCTTCAGTCCACTAGGCTTCCGTGGAGCATCTGCTTTCCATCTGCCCTAAGTCCTCCCCCCGTCCATTTCTTTCCATGTTGTCCGCCCTGGTTATGCAAATTTTTTCCCCTTTTGAGAGCGGATAACAATGGATGGAACATTTTTCTCGTCCACTGTGTCCTTTTTAAAAATGTTTTGCATCCGTCGGCCAGTGTGACAGGGCCTTTAGCATCCAAACACAGTGCTTCTTATAAAATGCATATATATTAATTCTACCTTAGATAGGATAATGGATTTCCCCGTCCTCTGGGAATGATAGGCAAAGAGTACAAAACATATTGTGTTCAGATAATCTTCAATGAGTACCTATTTAAATCCACTTATAGATCATTCTGGTTGCCCATTAAGAAATCAGGTATTGCCTCTCTAGCCTTCAAGATTATGTATTGTTAATGTTAGCTTTGCTTTTGCATTAATTGCATCTATTATGCATGAGACAACCCAGAGGTGCAGGGTATGTAGCAAGCTGAAGATTGGAGACTAAAGGTCTGTTTGAGGGCAACTGTAGGAAGCTTTATGAGGCCTTCCTGGAGCGATGGGTGTCAATCAGCCATCTGAATTCCTTTTCACTGAATTACAATGAGATAGTGAGAAAGATTATTGTCACTGATGTCAGTGTTATTTTTCTTTGGGGAAAGGAGCTGGTGGATATCTGTTGGGGACACAAAGCCTAATAATTTTTGTCGGCATCATGAGGTCATACCTGCATGAGAATAACAGCACAGTCTATTCTGGCTTAAACATGTGTATATTACATATGTTAAACTGGGGAACTGGAATGTAGTAAATGTTTTTTTTTCTTTGTCCTCTGCTTTTATGCAATGCCTGCCTTTACGTCTTTTAGATAAATAAAGTTCAAAGAACATTGATGAGAATAATATCATTCCAACAAATCGGGAAGGTATAAATGGAAACTAAAATTTTGATTGTACTGTCAATACTTGGTTTTCTATTTGCAGTCATGTAACCAGAAGTGGTATTCAATAGGTTCTGACCAGTACTGGAGAACCTGTAGTGGAAATTTTGAGTAGTTCAGAGAACTGACAAATACCACCTCTGACTGGCCCCACCCCCATCTCTTCTCTGCTTCCCAAGTCCAAGAGGCTGGGTCTTCTTTTGTTGCCCTGCACAGGAGAACAGAGCTGAAAAGCAGGATAGTGGGGTGGGAAGAGAGATTTTACAGTATCCTTCCCCTGCCATGCCCACCAAGCCATGCCCACAGAACTGGTAGTAAAAAAAATTGAATCCCACCACTGCATATAACTTTGTTGATTCGTATTCAGGGTTCATCATTTCCCCAACTTATCTCTTCTACTCAATTTACAGGGTACGCCATAAAAATCAGAAATAGAAAAAAATGAAATTTACAGTCCTCATTGTTGATTGGGCTCTAGCCAGCCTCTTTTGCTCCAAGTTCAAATCACTGCAGCTCTCTGACTTCTCTTCAATGTAATGAATTAAATTGAACATCTTAATATACATTGGAGTTGTTCTTGGATGGTGTCACAAGAAAGAGACAAACACAAACCTAAACTTTTTTTTTTCATTAAGAATGCCTAATCAAGGTGTTCATGCAATGTCTTCAAATGGTTTTAGCTGCATTGAACAATTTGGTTCAAAAGTAATAGCAAAAATCAAGATAAGAAGAAGATATGGATGCAAACTTAAAACAAGGTGGGTTGGTAATGGTGCAGGGACAGTCATGTTTTCAGCAGAAGACAGAAACAAAGGTTCAAAAGATCCTCTTTCCTAAAGATCTCATTGAATCAATCTAGAAAGCTATGAGAGTGCAAAAGAAGTAAGGAATAAAAAGAGCTCAGAACAGATGACACAATGTTTTGGGAAGTCTTTCTCTGCCCTCCCTGACGAGTAACTCATAACTAAGTCACAAATATCCCATGCACAAGCAAAGCACCCAAAAGCAACTTACACAAGGAAGAAAAAAATGCCCTACAAGCCCTAAAAAACAACAGCAACATTATCCTACTTCCAGCAGATAAAGGTAATGCCACAGTAGTAATGAACCAAAAATACTACAAAACAAAACTGGCAGACCTACTACAAGACTCCACATCCAAACCCATAAACACTGACCAAACCACAAATCTAGAAAAAATAACCAAGAAGAAAATCATAACCATCAACATTAGCAAAGAGATCCAACAGAAGATCATCCCAAGAGAAAAGTCTTCCAGATGCCCCAAACTATACGGCCTCCCCAAAATACATAAAGAAGGCATACCTCTAAGACCCATAGTCCATAGGAGCACCACTACAAAACCTGGCCAAATACCTAGCAAAACAGCTACAGCCCATGCTGAAGCAGAAGCTTCACATTTACAAAACTCATACCACTTCTTAGAAATGATCAAAAATCTTCACATGGAATAAAAAGATCTGCTTGTAAGTTTTGATGTGGTTTCACTATTCACGCAAGTCCCAGTGAAAGAAACTCTAGAAATCATCAAAAACAAATCCCAACCACCCAAGCACCTCATGGAACAAACAGAACATTGCTTAACCAACACATATTTCCTATACAAAGGACAAAGATACAAGCAAATTGAAGGACCCCTATGGGGCCTATGGGATCACCACTGTCACCCATTATTGTAAATCTGTTCATGGAAGAATTTGAATCCAGAGCCCTGGAAAATGCCACCCACAAACCCAAAGCTAAGATACATCGATGACACATTTGTGATTTGGCCCCTTGGAAAAGAAAATCTAAATGATTTCCAAACACATCTAAACAGCACACACCCCAAAATCAATTTCATCATGGAAACAGAAACTAACAAACAACTACCATTCCTAGATGTACTAATCTACAAAAAAACAGATGGCACACTACGACACACAATATACCAGAAGAAAATACACACCAACTGCTACCTAAATGCTCAATCCCACCATCACCCAGCACAGATAAACTCTGTGGCCAAAACACATCGCCAGAACCAAACGCCTGGCAGACAAGACACACATAAAGACTAAACTATGCACACTGACTAAAGTACTGATAGCCAATGGCTTCCACAAAAGCAAAATCACGGACCTGATCCACAAAAACACACTGAAACACAATAGAGACCCAGAAGATGAACAAACCTATGGAACAGCTGTACTGCCCTACATAAGAGGAACAACAGACAAAATCAGAAAGATACTATGCAGGCATCACATCAAGACTGCCTTCAAAATGGACAAAAAGAATAGCAGCCCTCTTAAGAAACCCCAAAGATAAAATTGACCTAGAAAACCAAGGCATATATGAAGTACTCTGTGTATCATGCCCTGCCACATACATAGGACAAACCAATAGAAGGATAAGTACCCACCTTGAAGAATACAAGAATACAATAAAAAAGCTGGAACACACCTCCTCACTAGTCCAACACATGAAAGCCACAGGTCATAGCATCAACTTCAATGGAACCAAAATCCTAGCTACCATAGAAAGCCCCATCTACAGAATCATCAGAGAAGTCATAGAAATTGACAAAAGACTTAATAGTATGAATAGAAGAGATGACTCCATCACACTATCAATCATCTGGAAGCCTGCGCTCACAAACAAACAAATCTCTATACTACAATCCAGGCAAGCATCTGGACACAAACAGACCACCTCTAAAACCTCCAGCCCAAACATACTCCAGCCAGCTACCCAAATAAAACCTAGCTTCCTAATAAATAATTATCGGCCATTCACAAGAAACCAAGCTGCACTAAGAAACCCCAGTACACAAAACACAATATTGCCAACTAATCAAGAATACAACAACTCGGAGGCCAATAAAAACAGACCTAGACTCCCAGCCAATCAGGATGAGGAAAAAAAAACATTCAAATAAAGCAGAAAGCCAGTACCAAATTCAAAACAAAAAACGGTTGCTAAGCCTAACACACAAGATTAAAAAGAACCCAACACACAAGCCTGAGGATGGCAGATGAGATTCTACCGAAACGTTGTTGTAATAAAAGCACAATATTAAGACGTGGGAAAATACCCGAAGAAATCTGAATACTTTTCATATACATATACATATACATATACATATACATATACATATACATATACATATACATATACATATACATATACATATACATATACATATACATA
>BLBF01000045.1:13804138-13826489 GCA_015471245.1 Laticauda colubrina
CAACCCGTTATCAAAATATGCCAAGGTCAACGGACAGAGGCCTCATCATCACCTGAAGATGCTGACATGATCATATTCACAATTTCTAATTGGAAGTTTCATCTGAACTATTGGGGGTGGGAACATTTCCATCACTTTGTATATGTGATTTGTGCACCTAATTTCTCAGATTCAGAATTCTTTGGTTGCTACCACTTCATTTTCAGTAAAAGAAATATTTTCATTAACTTAAAGAGTCTAAGTATTTCTTTCTTGGATTTTGAATGGAGCACCTCATGACAGCCATCCTAAGAAACCCCAAAGATAAAATTGACCTAGAAAACCAAGGCATATATGAAGTCCCCTGTGCATCATGCCCAGCTACATACATTGGACAGACCAGTAGAATAAGTACCTGCCTGGATTAACACAAAAATGCAGTAAAAAAGCTGGAACACACCTCCTCACTAGTCCAACACATGAAAGCCACAGGTCATAGCATCAACTTCAATGGCACCAAAACCCTAGCCACTATAGAAAACCCCAACCACACAATCATCAGAGAAGCCATAGAGATTGAAAAAAGACCTGAAAGCATGAATAGAAAAGATGATTCCACCAGACTGTCAATCATTTGGAAGCCTTCACTCTCAAACAGAAAGATCTCCACACCACAAGCCAGGCAAACACCTGGGCACAAACAGATCCCCCTGATAACTCCAGCTCAAACACACCCCAACCAGGAACCCACCCAGCACACATGTAAGTACCCGCAAAAACTTTAAAAAACATATATATATATATAACACACCCCAACCAGGCACCCAGATGAAACCTAGCTTCCTAACAAATGATAGCCGTCCTTTAACTCGGAGCCAAGCTGCACTGAAAGCCTTCAATACAGGAAAAACAATGTTGCCAGCCAATCAAAGCCACAAACAGACAGAAGAAATTAGAAACACCAATCAAGCAGAACACAGCAAACTCCAAGACCAATAAACACAGACCAAGACTCCCAACCAATCAGGATGAAGAAAAAAAACCATTCTGGCTCAGCAGTAGGCTAGCCTCAAATTTAAAACTGAAACGGCTGTGATAGCCTGACTCACAGACGAGCTCAATATAGAAGCCTGATGATGGCAGATGAGATTCTGCTGAAACGTTGCTACAACTTTAAAAGCACAACTACAATGAGATAATATGTGAGATAATACCCGAAGGAAGCTGAACAGCGTACATGTAAGTACCTGCGGCAATGTTTCGACGAGGTCCCACTCACCATCTTCAGGCTGATGCACAAGCACAAAGCCGATGTTGTCGTAATAGCTAACCTTGTTTCCTGTGAGAGCTTTCTTCCTGATATCAGGCTGTGATTTTGATCTTCCTGCCGATGAAAGAATACATTTCAAAGTGACAGCCTCCTTGTATGACTCTAACAAATGTAGGCAGCCCATGCACTGAAGTAAAATGAATGAAGATAATTTCCCATAAATTGCTTCCTACCTAAGCACTTAGCCTTTTCAAACACAGATATCTGGATCACGTCTGCTTTAGTGCTGAGCTACAACTACTTTTTGCACATTGTTAAACTCTCTCACTATGTTAAAATAAAGATTCCATCCCAGGGAAGGCTTTAATAAGGCACAGTGTACCTCCTCAGTCAGTGTCTTCTTGTTAACCAACCAACCTGAAGATGTGCTGAATTTCTCTTTGCAAATCAGCATCTTTGCAAGATGGCTGTTTTAACCAAATAGTTTGCAGCTGGTAGCTCCTATAAATTTGTTTGGGGGAGCTGCTCAGTAACAAATACACAAGTCAGCACTCATGAAGGGAAAGGACATAGAACCCTTCATTCCAAACTTCATAAATGGGATGCTGGGATTCATGATAAATAGGGAATTTCAAAATCATCATGCATTAAGCTGATGACTAGTCAAATTATATTGAATGGAAATCATTTCCCAATTGTCTAGAGCAGTGTGGAAGAGGAAGAGGACTTCTAAGAAATTGAAATCTGTATTACTTTTGTGACCTCCCTCCCTCCCTCTCTCTGTCCCTTTCCTCTCTCACTGTTAACATGCTTTCTTAGAATGATAAAGTTATTTTGTTTTAGCTGATTTAACAACTGAATGGACAATTTTCTAGAATAATGGATATATATCCTTACACAGAAAAAGGAAACATTAAATAATATGTTTGATTACTGTATTTTGAACAAAGTAAAACATTTATGTGGCTTTGTCAGGATCAGGGCTGTCAAACTTGCAGCCCACGGGCCAGATGAGTCACATACTGGCAATACCTATGCCTGGTTTAGCTGAGGGGGAAAAAGTCCCGGTACATCACATGACACCCCCAAGATGATATGAGTTTGACATCCCTGATCTAGATGAATAACACTCAGGGAAATTCATGTTTAATCTCTAGCATAACAAATCTTTACATATTGATCTATTGGTATATTCCATCTTAACTGAAACATGTACAAACTAATTTGTACATGAGGAACACTTACGTTTTTATTCTCTGTGCCAAATAATAAAAATGTAGAGTCTACAAAAGATTTTGGTCAGGCAAATTATGTGGTTTAAAGAGGGAAATGAATTGTTTATTTATTTAGTGAATTTAGATAATGGAGAATTTAAAGGGAATTATTTTTGGCAAATAGAAAATAATATGTCACTTGACGATTTTAAAAATAAACATGATGATGAGTCTTGCAGCGATGGAAGGTATAGGGGTTTTACTGATAAATATTAACAGATTAAGTCTGGAATTAAGGCCAAATAATTAAATTTGGCAAAAATGCTACCAGGAACAAAAGCACAACCATGACGGGAGTGAAATATGGTGAGGAAGATTCTCCACTGAACATATGGTTTGAATGCATACAAAAATAATGCCTACCTTAGGGCCCTGTCAAACTGTCCGACGGATGCAAAACATTTGTAAAAAGGACACAGCGGACGAGAAAAATGTTCCATCCATTGTTATCCGCTCTCAAAAGGGGCAAAAATTTGCATAACTAGAGCGGACAACACAGAAAGGAACAGACGGGGGGAGGACGTAGGACGGATGGAAAGCGGATGCTCCATGGAAGCCTTGCGGATGGAAGTGGATGGGAGCGGATGGCACATCCGCAAGGCTTCCGGGGGAGCACAGCAATGCGGACGAGGAACGGAAAGAGCAGATGCAGAGCGAACGCTGAGCAGATGAAGCGGATGCACAGCGGATGCCGAGCGGATGAAGTGGATGCAGAGCGGAAGCCTAGCGGATGACAAGCGGATGCCTAGCGTTCACTGCGCATGCGGGAAGGATGCATTGCGTCAGCCCCGCGGATATAAAGGGAAGCAGCTCCCAAGCAGGTCACCATTCTGAGGAAAGACCTGCTTCCAGACACAGCTCGCCAGCCAGCCAGCCAGCCAGCCAGCAACCTAACAACCATGGGGAAGAAATGGAGGCCTCTGCCATCTGCTGCCAGCCCTGACAAGAGGGAGAGGGCCAGCCTCCCACCCCCTGGCCCTGACTCTGCTTCTGCTGGGGCTTCTGCTGCCCGGGCTCGATCTTCTGATGCTGGGGCCTCTGCTCATGCTGCTTCTGGAGGTGGTGCTTCTGCTGATGCTGCTTCTGGTGCTGGTGCTTCTGCTGGTGCTTACTCTGCTGGCGCTGCTCCTGGTGCTGGTGCTTCTGCTGGTGCTTACTCTGCTGGCGCTGCTCCTGATGCTGGTGCTTCTGCTGGTGCTTACTCTGCTGGCACTGCTCCTCGTCCTGCTGGTCCTGCTGGTCCTGCTGGTGCTCCTGGTCCTGCTGGTGCTCCTGGTCCTGCTTTTGCTGCTACTGTTGCTGCTACTGTTGTTGCTGCTGATGCTGCTGGTGGTGGTGTGGAGGAGCAGCCCCTACAACCTGGAAGCCCCTCTGATGAGGGCCCATATGGCCCTGCCAAAGGGAGGAAGAGGCATGAACGGGAGAGGAGGCAATACAACATCGAAGAGGAACATGAGGAGGAGGTGCTGGAGTGGCTGAGGGAGAACGAGTATCTATGGCGGAAGGGACACAGGCTCTATCGTGACACCAAAAGGAAGCAGGCTGCTTGGAGAGAGAAGGCAGAGAGCCTGGGCTACACTTTGGAGGTGCTCCTCGGCTGGTGGAAGCACATGCACACCTGGTACAGGAAGCTGCACCTCAAGAAATCTGGCCAGGCCGCAGTTAAGCTGATGGACAGAGAGACCTATGTGATGGCCAAGTGCAGCTTCTTGGAGGGTGAGATCCACCACCGAGGAGCAGCCCCTCTCACAACCCTCTCTCTCAGGCAGCCTGCTGAGAGCCAGTCCTCTTCTGGCAAAGAGTCAGCTCCTGTGTCCAGGCAGGTATCTGTGGAGCATGCCACAACGGAGACCCCCCCGACAGCTGCACTACCTGTGGCAGAGCGCGTGGAGGACCCCCTGACGCAGTGGGAGAAAGGAGACAGCACTTCCACCACAGCCCAACCGGAATCCACCCCCAGCTCCACCTCCACAGAAAGGCAGAGAGGCAAACCAGAGGGGCAGAGCCACACTGTCCTGCTAGAAATAAGAGACACATCAGGAGCAGCGTAGATCTCCTCTCTCAGCTGGTATACACTGACTCCCCATCCTCCAACCACAAGCCCTTCCTCACCTATGTCAACTAGACCATCATGCGCATGGCGGAACCCCAGTGCCAGGTGGTGAAGGACAGGATCACCGATCTTCTTCACAACCCTCCAAACCAAGGTGAACCTACTCCCATCCAGTCCAGGCCTGCTCCTCCACCCCAGGTGATGTCACTGCCCTTCCAAGGCTTTGCACAGGACCTACCTTACCAAGGCTATGGCTACCAGGAGGTCCAGCGCACAGGCAGCCCTGCCCAGTCCAGGCACAGGTACATCGGATGCTACCAGTGCCACTGATGCCACCGATGCCACCCATGTCACTGATGCCACCCATGCCACTGATGCCACCAACGCCAGTCCTCACCCAGCTGCAGACCAGACAGCCCCACTACATTGCTCCTTCCTCCACCCCACAGCCAAGCCCGGCCTCAGTACATCTGTCATCGGTATTGGGGTTGACACCCCATGTCCTGGAGGAAGGGGCTCTCAACATCACAGGACTGAGCCAGCTGTCTGAGAGCTTTCTCCACACACCGACCCCTGTTCTCCTCTCAGGGCCAGGCACCCCAATGGCGCCTCAGACCAGCACTCCAGCAGCAGCCACCTCCACAGCACCTGGACCCTTCACCCCTGAGACTGGGCATGCCTCCGAGTGACCAAGAAGAGTGCCAGAGACTGGGTGGCTACCTGTTGATTTTATTTTTGCTTTGGACACTTGACTTGGGTCATTTTTCTTTTACAGCTTGTTATTAATAAAGATTATCTTTGCTTCACACACTTGCTTCATTTATTTTAGTCAAAAAAGTCTTGGTGGAAACTTTTAGAAATGGTTTAAGCCTTTGAATGCTTGTGGGATGGGTTAGGATAGCAGTGGGATGGGCAGGGATACCTTTGGGATGGGTAATAGCTGTGGGATAGATAAACCTCCAGTGAAAGCATAGTGGGACTGTATGGTCCACCCTCCCAGGTGCCACACCTATGGTCCTTTATTATCAATAATAATGTAATCATTCAACCACGCATGTCAACATAAGCACAACTCTTTATTAAATGCCCTGTTCATTGTAGGCCCATCCAACATACATGGCCCAATCTCATCAGTGTGATGAGACAGGCTGAAGGAAGCATCCATTAATCATCTATCATCCTGTCTTGCCACTCCACTGCTCCAGCTGGGGAGTTGCACCAGTGTCTCAGGAGGTTGTGCTGCTTCTTCCCTTCACGTGAAGCTCTGTTGGGGCCTTGCACATCCTTACTGTCTATCAGGTTTTGCCCTTGCCTCCATTCCCCAGGCTCCATGTCCCCATTGCCTTGTTGGAGGTCCACGAGCCTGTTCTGCAAGACTGGGTAGCGGGTGCGCATGAGATTGTGCAGGATGCAGCAAGCTTCCACGATCCTCCTTACAGTCTCTGGGCGATGCTGCATGTTGATGAGAAATACCTGGAACCTGTTGGCCAGGATGACGATGGATGCAGAACGGATGTTCCCTGTGTGCGTTGCGGATGCAGAATGGACATGTTGGATACATTTTCCATTCAAAAAGTTTTGAGCAGCTCAAAACTTTTTGAGCGGATGGAACCTCAGTCGATGGATGCTGGATGGATAGAGAGGATGAAAAACGGAGGCAGTGAGTACACAACGGATGAATCATGTTAACCAACTGATGGCAAGTGTTTCTCTCCGTTTTACATCCTCTTTCCATCCATTGGTGCAGTGTGACATGGGCTTTGATAAGAATCATGGAAATATACAAGACAGTTTAATTCACGGGAACTTTCATTGAATGCAATTGTAATAAAACAGTAATAAATAAAACAAAACCAAGAATATATAAATTATAGGGAGTAGAATCTCTCCTTTTAATCTGGGTCCTCCTAAAGACTTGCAATATTACATTTAGGTTTTTTTTATAATAATAAACCTTTATTGAAAAATTAAAACATTAAAATACAAAATACAATACAAATATTAAAATGAAAATGTGATGTATATTGTAATCCATTTTGACAATGCTTACATTTCAATTGTTATTCTGGTACATATTTTATACTTCTATTTGTTCTTAAATATATATCTCTATCTTTCCAAGTTATACATTCCTTATTTATTTAATTGCTTGTTTCTATCATTTCACCAATGGCACCAATTTTCCCATACTGTATAATAAACTCAGTCCTCATCCTCTTTTAATTCTAATGAAAGTTTGTCCATTTCCGTGCAGTCAAAGTTCTTTAGAATAATTAAACTGTCTGTTGGCATAGAATCTCCTTTCCAACATTGTGCAAGTGCTAATCTTGCTGCTGTTATTATATGCAGGGTTAAATGTAACACTTGTTAATAGGATAATTTTTACTTCCGCTAAGTGGAGGCTCTTTTTTTTTTTTTTTTGGTGCTGTGTTTTAGGTGATATAATACCCTTCCCTTTGCCAAAAAAAAAAAGAAGAAGAAGAAATATTCTTCTGCAGTTCCCAAAGCAAAAGATTGGTTTAAGACAGCTGATTTGCATGATACTTTAGTATTCCACACAGAGCCTGCCGTGTATAATCAAAGCGCTCTCTGCAAGCTACCCTATTCATTTGTGAGCTGAGTGGGGAATAAACTTTTCTGTGATCACAATATATGAGATGAATCTAGGCAGGAAGGGAAGTATTTCAAGAAAGGAGCGAAAAAAGTCTCTAAAAGCAAGGTCAGTGGAACAAAACTGGGGAGACACAGAAATATTAAAAGTAGTTAGAAAAACATGGATGGGGGAACATGAATAAATCATACCTAGAAGTTGATTACAGGGTGGGGGGAGAGAAGTAAAATGAAACTATGGTTGCTAGCTGATAGAGCAAAGGCTAGTCCACTGGTGCACGCTAGCTTAGTGCACAATTTTATACTTCAAATAAAAATGAGAAGACTGCTTGGTGACAATTGGTCACAGCGATACAAAGAAATGGGGACCATGATATTATTTTCCTAATTTCACCTTTTTTCCTTTTCATTTGCTTACAGGTGCAAGGTGATTAACAGTATTATGGTTAATAGTGTTAAACATTTCTTTCTGAGAGCATTGTGAGTTCAGTTAGCTCTCCAGGAGAAAGAAAAAAAAGGGGGGGAGGGGAACTGCTTCCAAAGATGCTCACATTTTCTCAAAATTGCAAGAAATGAAGTTTTTCCCCCTTCCCTTGTTAATTATTCCTTTCTTTGCTCTTACTTCATTATTTTTTTTAAAAAAATCCATCAATTTAGCTATTCAATCCTTAAGAATCGTATTTAAGTATTTCAGTTTTTCCCCATTATTGCTTTCTTTTATTTGGTGGGGGTGAGACGTACTTTGAAATGTGGCCCAAAATCATTTAAATACATTTTAAATAAATTACTGTGTTCCCTATTGTTCATGGCAGGGAATCCAGCTGTTCCTTCTGCCTAGAACGCCTGCGTTTCCTGTTCTTAATATTTTCAAGCATTCTGCTTAGTGCCAGGATAAAAAAGTTCTCAAGCAATTTAAAGAAAGATTATCGCTTTCAAACTGTCTTTCAAAAGAGAAGACAATGCTAATAAAATGTGCATAGGTGCATTGGGGATATACATGCATTTATTTCATCAATAGGTATGAAGTAAATGAAAGCCAGTTTATTGTAGTGATTAAGGCATCAGGCCAGAAGCCAGGAGACTGTGAGTTCTAGTCCCATCTTTGGCACAAAGCCAACTGGGGAATCTTGAGCCACTCACTTTCTCTTAGCCCAAGGAAGGAGGCAAGGGCAAACCACTTTTGAAATCTTGCCAAGAAAATAGCAGATATTTTCCCAGGCAGTTGCCAGAAGTCAACTCTGATTCAAAGGCATACATGCACATGCAAAGATACACATACAACCCATAAACACCTATGTATGTTTCTATGTATTTATGCATATATAAATGCACTTTTGTAAAGTATTGAAAACAATTAAGGAATAGGATAACAACAACAACAAAACTGTGATGCAAACTCGGGCTGACAGCTGGTGTAACAAAGCACTGCATGGATGGTTCTTTGAAAAGATCCAAAGAAAAGTAGATCAGGAAAAGACCTGATTATGGCTGACCAATGGAACACTGAAGAAAGAGACAAAAGGCCTGATTCTTGCAGCCCAAGAATAAGCCATCAGAATGAATGCAATCAAAGCCAGAATAAAAAAATCTGCTGATGACCCCAAATGCAGACTTTGCAAAGAAGCTGATGAAACCATTGATCACACACTGAGCTGTTGCAAGACAATAGCTCAGACTAACTACAAACAAGGTCACAACACAGTCACTCAGATGGTCCACTGGAACTTGTGTCACAACTACCATCTGCCTGTAGCAAAGAACTGGTAGGATCAGAAGCCTGAAAAAATAGTTGAAAATGAGCATGCAAAACTACTATGGGACTTCCGAATACAGACTGACAAAGTTTTGGAATACAATACCCCGGATATCATGATTGCGGAGAAGAAAAAAGTGTGGATCGTCGACATTGCCATACCTGGTGATAGCAGAATCGATGAGATTCAACTTGAAAAAGTCACCAGATATCAGGACTTGAGAATCGAACTGCAGAGACTCTGGCACAAACCCAGCACACTGGGTGCTGTGCCTAAAGACCTAGGCGAGCACTTGAAAACAATTGGCACTGACAAGATCACCATTGGTCAGCTGCAGAAGGCCGCCTTACTGGGATCTGCTCGCATAATCTACTGATATATCACGCAGTCCTAAACACTTTGGAAGTGTTCGACTAGTGATTTGTGATACGAAATCCAGCATAGTTGTCTTGTTTGCTGTGTATACTGTCATTTTTGTGTATTACAACAACAACAATAATAATAACATATTTTTAAAAACTATTTTAAATACTGAGTTTAAAACACTGAATGAATGAATGAATGATAAACACCTATTTAATGCATGGGAAAGCCATAAGGGGTATCTAAGGGCACCAGACAGAAACCAGAATATCATGAGTTCTAACTTTGCCTTAGGCACAAGTCAGAAAAATCTAGGGATATGTCCAGGCAGGCTCCAAGAATGAGCTGTTCTTGTGCCTAAGGAAAGACTGGAACTCAAGACCTCCCAATTTGTAGCATAACGAGGTACGGTGGCATAGTGGTTACAGTGCAGTGCTGCAGGCTACTTCTGTTGACTGCCAATTGCCTGCAATTTGGCAGTTCAAATCTCAACAGGCTCAAGGTTGACTCAGCCTTCCATCTTTCTGAGGTGGGTAAAATGAGGATCCAAAATTGCTAACTCTGTAAACCGCTTAGAAAGGGCTGTAAAGCACTGTGAAGAGGTATATAAGTCTAAGTGCTATTGTTATTGCTAATGTCTTAACCACTACAATTAACTGGTTGCCAAAGTGCACATTTGTAAATAGTCTTGTAAACCCTGCAATCTTTTAAAGTATCTTTTCAATTACAGAGCCAGATGTGGAGGATAGCCATGTAATTCTGATCAAAGGGGGGCGCTGTAGGCAGAACCTGGATCTGTTCCTCTGTGGATCTCAAAGCTCCTTTTTGAAACTGTTTCTGAAACTGTAAAATCCTAGTGGTTAAGCAGTTGCCTTTTTCTACCATCTGTCTGAATCTAATCTCAGAATAATGTTTGTGGGCTCGAAGAAAAACCTGACGTTATGCTAATGTAGGGGAAAATGATAGAAGAACCAGTTCATCATCTGTATAAGTTACATTTGTATTTATACTCCAAATTTCATATCACTATGAAGCGATTCATGGAAAAGGCTCATGTTTAGAACATTAAAATTAAAATCTTAACATGAGTAAATTTTTTATAAATTTTTTATAACAAATAATTGGAGGAAAACACTGCATAATAAACATGAAAGGAAATATTATCCTTGTGCATTTTAAAGCTGAAGAATAAAGAGTATTGCATTAATAAGACTTAATTGTGCCATTAAATATTTAGAATTACTTTTTCTAATAAATGTTGTTTTTATTTAACATATTTCTTTCCTTTTCATCTGTTACTTTGGAGAACCTGTTGCCAAATATTTTTTTTTTTAAAGCTGCAAATTTTTACCTAGCAAGCAAAGACAATACTTTTACTCTTTTCAGTGAATTTAAACCTTTGTGTTAAGGATGAACAACAGACAGCTTTGGGATCAGATGTAAGTTTTATGAGTAAAAATTTCATGATGAGTTCATAGGTGAGAATTTTAGAACTTAACCATCAATAATTTGTTTTTGCAACTCAAAGTTAGCAATGAAAACGTACACAGCAGCTTAGCATGTTGAAGCTTCTGTATTCAAACAAGGCTGTTTATTAATACAGATCTAGGAATGGGCTGATATATCTCAGTTGCAGAAATTTAGGCTAAAGAATTAGAGTTTCTGAATCTCTTTCCTCTTAGTCACAGCAGGGGTGTCAAACTGCATCACACACAGGCCATACCCTCCCCAGCTCTGCGAAAGGGAAAAAAGTTGTGATACGTCATGTGACAGCAACATGATACCATGAGTTTGACACCCATGATCTAGTGATTATAGCAATAAGATAGACTTATATACCACTTCACAGTGCTTTCCAGACTTCTCTAAACGGTTTACAGAATCAGCATATCCCCCCCAACAATCTGGTTCCTCATTTTACCTACCTTAGAAGAATGGAAGATCGAGTCAACTTTGAGCTGGTGAGATTCGAACTACAAAAGTGCTGGCAGCTTGCAGTCAGCAGAATTAGCTCCAGTACTGCATTCTAACCATTGTGCCATCATGGCTCTATCTAGAAATTTCTAATTCACATATGGTAGCCTTAAAAAAAAAAACCTTTCTAGATTTAAAAAAAAAAAAAAGGCTTGTTGGTCTAGTAATTCCAGATTGTCTACTCCCAACACATCTCAGGAGTATGTGAAAAGGACTGATGAAGGTAACACAGGTAGTCCTCATTACCTTCTGCAGCAGCTATAGGCTGCTTCATTTAGCAACTTGTTTGATGAAAAAATAACTTTTTGGCCAGCTGTCATATTTACAACCCTATCGTGTCTGTAAGCAAAGGAAGAAAGCTGAAGTAAGTTTGTAAGCACAGTTGCAATTTAGCTTAGGGACTGTTTCACTTAACAGTCAAGTTACTGATATCAGTTGTGGTCGCTAAATGACGACTATCTGTGGTCAGTTGGTAGATCAATTGGCTGATTTAATAAAAAGAAGTTTCATGAACAGGAATTGCTTTCCTCAATTCAGAGCTTTCCTGCCCAAAGCAGATAGGCCAATTGTGTGTTTTCCTTCTCTCTGAATCAATGTTTTCCAAAGCCAAGGGATTCCAAAATACACTGGAGTAAAATGGCCACGTTGGTGAGACCGTAATTCGTGATTTAGCACACAAAGTCTGCAGTTGCAATCCTGAATATCTTCAGCCGAAAAGAGAACAGAAGCAAGTGAAGTGAAAAACTGAGTACATCCACTGCATCAATCCATCATGCATAGTTTGTTTGGTTGTGGCTTACCATGTTATGTCAAAACAGCCACTGTAAATTACCCAATAAACCATGATGTAACTAAGCATGATTTAATGAAATACAGAATACACATTACCTTCTTAATATGGAGAGCCTCTATGAATCAGAAATGACATGGTTAAGTTAGCTGGACAAACGGAAGACATCAAAAGACAGATGGCTTATAGTTATTGATCAGAACAAGGGAAGAAAGAAAAATTGAGTTGAACTCTGTGGAGCAAAATATAAACTTTGATCACATGCCTTAAAATCTTAGAGCACTCTGGGGGCCTTTGAAAAGACAGATTTAAAGTGCCCCACTATCTTTTATTTAACCCAATCCATCAACATAACATTTCCGTGCCCTCCGACATCACACACACTGAAATGATGGCATTCTTGACTATGGCTCTCATGCTAAGATTACTTTTTCAACAGTTATATCTCTCTATACCAGACTCTGATAGCTCTTCTTAATATGCTGTGATGACATTTACATCAATGTCTTAGTTGATTGTGCAAAGAAACCTAAAGTGAATAATTAAATTGATTATTAATTTGTTAAAAACTCATCAGAGGAAAATTCAATACCCTTACAATGTATTGAATTTGAAAGAAGAACAAATGATTTTTTAAAATATAAATTTACATATTTGGCAACTTTGTTTGGGCATGGAAGTTTAACCGAGACCCTCCTGGTTAATTCTTGGAGGTGAGACTGCCAGGAGTCACAAGGAGTACAGTCAAGATTGGGACAAACAACCTGGTAAAAAAAACCACTTCCATACTATGAGAACACCAGAAGCTGAACTTAACTTGGTGGAAACTTTCCTTATCAATAAATAGAAACATACTTTTCCATCCAAATATACAACCCAATTCAGCATTGCCAACTAATCTTAGCAAGTTTACTTCCTACAGAAAATCAGTGCTATTTGTACATGCCTTCAAACAATGAAAATGGCAAGATATGTCATTGATATGGCTTTTGTGGTAAAAAAAAAAATACACATTATGGAGTGCTTTGGGATCTTACAATCTTGAAATAGGAGAAAGAGGGAGATTTATCAACCTGCTTAGTTATCACACACTAGAGGACACTTGAAGCAGAGCAAAAGATGTATATTTGCAGCCTGTGAAACTGAAACTTTCCCCTAGACAAGATGCATTGCAAACCAATAGTGTAGGAGTCGATCTTTTATTTTTTTTCCTTCTCATTTTGCATCCCCCAAAATTAAGGGAGAAGAATGAGCAAAGAGTTTTGCTTGATCTCTTGCTATTTGGTTCAAAATTTTATGATTTCCCATAATGTATATTTCTTTGGTCTTAATACTCCACCTGACAGCAAGAAATCAAAATTGCAAATATCAGTTTAGGAATGCTATGCAGTTTTCATTACACACCCTCTGTTCTGGCATTGTACTGCACAATATTAGCGAAAGGTAAAAAAAACATCCTAATGTGTAAATTAATGTCACTCTTCACATTTCAAGAGAGCTTTCTCTTGGGACCTCATTTCTAAGGGGTGTCAGTTTATAGAACAATGTTCCTGGCAAAATAAACTGGGGACTTACCCTGCTCCATCAATCCAGCAGCCATCAACAAAGGCATAAAATTTTTAAGCAGACACCTTATTTTTATTCCTCTTTCTCTTTTCTGCCTCTGGGGGGGAGTAAAAACAGTCCAAAGAAATCAGTAGTGAGATTCAAATTCAAAAGCTGGCTGAAATATCACCTGTCTTTTCCGAAGTGAAGAATGGCAGGAGAAACATTTTTTGCTCCTTTACCTTGCTTTCTGTTTGATATCCTGGCTATTTAATTTTTTTGTAATGATTCAGAATCCATACCTTCATATGTCCAGCAAGCCATCACAAAGTTAGATGATCTCAGTTTGCTAGGAGTCTTTCCAAAAGTAAAATGCAGTAGCTTGAGTTACACCCCTTGAATGTTGCTTCAGATTAAACATATATTCATAACATTTTCAGAAAATAAATGGATATTGGTAGGGGGAAGAAAAAATAAGTAATTCTATCCATAAAACCCGACGCTTTACTGCTAATTTTAACCAATAGCATGCTATATAAATCTATAATTCATAGTGTAAAGTAAATTTTCTGTACTTTGAGAATCATTATTTCTCTTTTGTTTCTGGAGTCCTTGTGAAATTGACAATGTTGATATACCCAAATTATTCTTAAATATTCAAATAATTTAATATCCATCACTTGGTTGACGACAATGACTCTGCACCTCAGCTGTGCTTTTTCATTTTTGAAAAAAAAAAAAATAACAGAATAAACAGAGTTGGAAGGGAACTTGGAGGTTTTCTAGTCCAACCCCCCTGCCTAGGCAGGAACCCTACACCACTTCAGAAAAATGGTTATCCAACATCTTTTTAAAAAACTTCCAATGTTGGAGCATTTACAACTTCTGGAGGCAATTTGTTCTACTGATTGATTGTTCTAACTGTCAGGAAGTTTCTCCTTAGTTTTAGGTTGCTTCTTTCCTGGATTACTTTCCATCCATTGCTTCTTGTCCTGCCTTAATGTGCTTTGGAGAATAGCTTGGCTCCCTCTTCAAAAAAAGTTTGTACATTCTTTCATGAACTCTGACTGACTTGAAGAAAAGAAGGATTGGTACAGTATGAGGAGAAAATATCATGTAAGTTCTGCCATTCAAAATCATAGGAAAATGGACTTTCATCTTTAAAGATTAAGACTTTATAAAGCTTGGAGTAAGGAATGCAGAAATCATCCAATATTCAATTTTAATCACTGATTTGATTCAACAACTTGAGTCAACCTGAGTCATTGCTTTGATTTTATCTGTCAAGTTTTCATTCAGTCCATTGATCAGAATCATCAAATCAAGGTGATTCACCTGGTTAATTTGGTTAAACGTGTATTGTCACGCACATTTTAAATCTCTAAATTAATTCAAATGCACACAATTCAATTTCACCCCTTAAAGTGATTTAATGATTCACTTCAGAATCTTCATGTTGAACCACCTGCTAATAGAGCTGCTGAATCTCTTTCCCCCTAATAATTTTTATATCTTTAAATATTTACATGGCACTAAAGGTAGTCCTCAACGTACGACCACAATGGACCCTCAAATTTAGGTTGCTAAGTGAAGTATCTGTTTTGCCCCATTTTACAACTCTTCTTGACACCCTTTGTTAAATGACTCACTGTTAAGTTTCGTAATATGGTTGTTAAGTGAATCTGGCTTCCACACTGACTTCATTCGTCAGGGAGGTCATAGAAGGGGAACAGATAACAGATAATCAGAGTTGGAAGGGACCTTTTTGGTCATCTAATCCAACCCCATGCCCAAGTAGGAGACAGTACACCATTTCTGACAAATGGCAGTCCAATCGCTTCTTGAAAGCCTCAAGTGATGAAGCTCCCTCAACTTCCAAAGGCAACTTCTGTTCCATGGGTGGATTGTTCTCACTATCAGAAAGTTTCTCCCTCTTTCCAGGTTGAATCTCTCCTTGTTCAGTTTCCATCCATTATTCCTTGTCTGGCCTTCGGGTGCCTTGGGAAATAGCTTTGACCCCCTCTTCTCTGTGAAAGCCCCTCAAATACTGGACAACTGCTATCCTGTCTCCCCTGGTCCTTCTCTTTACTAGACTAGCCATGCCCAGTTCCAGCAACTGTTTTTCATATGTTTTAGTCTCCAGTTCCCTGGTTGCTCTTTTCTGTCCTTTTTCTAGAGTCTGAACATCTTTTTCATAATGTGGATGCACATGACCCCAGGATGCTGCAACTGTCATAAATATGAACCAGTTTCCAAGTGTTTCATTCGGAAATACGTTGCGCGAAACCGGGTTCAAACAACAACTCTTTTAACAACCAATATAAGGGTTCTGCTACAGTTGCTTTTTGGGGCAGGAACACATTGTAGAAATTTATGAGACCTAGGAATGCTTGTAAGTCAGTTTTGTTTCTAGGTCTAGGTGCGTCTTTGATTGCTTTTATCTTTTTTTCGGTGGGGTGTATCCCTTGTTCATCTATGAGGTAGCCTAGAAATTCGACCTGGTTGGTGGCTAATTTACATTTTTCTCACTTTACTTTAAGGCCTGCATCTCTGAACCTTCTTAAGACTTCTTTTAATCTACTCTCTAGTTGGTTAGCGGTTTTGGTGACACTAGAATGTCATCAAAATAAGGGAGGACTCCCTTGATTCCATTAAAAGGCGTTCCATGAGGCTTTGAAAAACGCCCGGGGCAACGCTAACCCCAAACAGGAGTCAGTTGCACTTGAACACCCCTCTGTGTGTCGCTATAGTCTGTCCCTTTGCAGTAGTGGGGTCAATGGGTAGCTATTGGTATGCTTGTGCGAGATCAAGCTTCGCAAAAAAATTTCCTCCCCTTAGGGAGTGCAATAAGTGTTGCACTACTGGCACTGGGTATGTGCTTTGTTGGAGCGCATGGTTTAGGGTTGCCTTGTAGTCTCCACAGATGTGCACTGACCCGTTTGACAGGGGTCATGATGGGTGTTTCCCACCTGGCATGGTCGATTGGCTCTGACACCCCTTGTGCTATTAGTTTATTTAGTTGTTCGTCAATTTTTGGTTTTAAGGCAAAAGGAACGTGTCTGGCTTTGAGCCGGATGGGGGCTATTTTTGGGTCTAGGCTAAACGAAATTGGGGTCTTCTTGTACTTGCCTAGGGTCCTGTCAAATACATCCTGGAACTCTTGTAACAGGCTCTCTTCTCAGTTGGCTGCAACGATGCTGTTGATCCCAGTCATCCCAATTCCCAGGGGCATGAACTATTCGATTCCTAGCAGGCTAGGGTGATCACGGTCGATGATGGTCAGAGGCAAAATTTTGGCATGATTTTTAAATTTAATGAGGAAATGTCCAAGGCCCACTACCGGGATTTGATTTCCCTGGTAGTCCTTTAAGATCAATTTTTGTTTTTCTAGTTCTTTTTGTTTGATGTTCAGTATCAGGTGTCGGATGGTGTTCCAAGATACCATGGATAAAAAGGATTCAGAGTCGACTTCCATCTTACAGGGCTTCCCTTCGATGTTCACCTCTATCCTGACCTTTTTCATGTTTGCTGTCCTGGCATTTCTGATCGTTACCATCTGGTGCGTTTCCTCTCTGTCGCTCATTCTTTTACTTCTACTATCTCAGTTCCATCTGCTTCCAGCTTGTTTCTCTTCATGTCTGGGGGATGGGGGGGTGCTGCTGCGTCTTTTAGGACTTTAGCTCTTTTTGTTTCGGCAGACCCTTTCGATGTGCCCCCGTTTGTTACAAGCTCTGCAGATTGCATCTAGGAACCTGCATTCAGATCGCGGGTGGTTGCCTATGCATCCAGCACATTGGAATTCCCACCTGCTTCTTCTTTTTTCCCGCCATTTCTTGTCTGATTGAAGTCTATGGACATCTTCATTGTCATCATCAGTGTCACTCGGGGAGTCGAGATCTTCATAGTGGGCAGTCGCTGTGGGCTGTTTCTTGCTTCCCTCCACCTTCTTTTCTCTGGTTTGATTTGGCGGATCAGGAATTGAATTCATTTGGCGCATAGTGGCTGCGGATTTCTTTGATGCTTTGGCGGCGGTGGCTTCTGCGATGGCCTCACCAGTGATGTTCGGTCTATTTAGCAGCTTACTCTGAAGTGTAGCGTCCTTCAACCTGAGAACCACACGGTCCCTCATGACCTTCCTCCATGTTCTGGAACTCGCAGGCTCCTCTGATGTGTCTCAGGGCTGCTACCAAATCTCAGATGGTCTCATCTTCTTGTTGGTCTCTTTTGTAGAACTCGTGCCTTTTTATCAAGTTGGAACCGCTGGTGCGTAATGCTCAGAGCATTCTTTGCCATTTTAAAAACGGCTGGTCCACAGTGTGTAAGGAAAACAGCCCTCTTTCTTTGGTCAGATATCTCCTGCAGTTCGTTGCTTTCTAAAAACATTAGAAAGCGATCGATATACAACTCCCAATCCTCCTCATCAGGGTTGAATGGTGTGGGCGGCGCGTTGTTACCGGCCATCTCTTTTGCTCGGTTCTGATTGCTGCATGCTTCGGTCTTGCTCTTCTACGACAATCCCACCTTCATCACCAATGTTCCATTCGGAAATAAGTTGCGCGAGACCGGGTTCCAAAAACAACTCTTTTATTTTTAACAAGTAAGGCAATGGTAACAGAACTACAGCCCAAGCTGCAGCAGCCCTTCTTATAGCGGCTTGCTCGCGGCTTGTAGCCAATGACAGTACTTTGAGTGTTCCCGCCATCAGGTGGGCCAATCGGATTGGTTCCCTAATAGCCAATCTGAAAATGGCCTTCTCGGCCAATCAGATTAAGGCACTTGGAGCCTACCAAGTTCCATACCCGACACCAAGCATCTGAATTTGGATCACATGACCATGCTGCAGTGGTCATTAAGTGTGAACAATGGTCATAAGTCACTTTTCTCAGTGCCGTTCTAACTTCGAGCAGTCACTGAAATGAACTATTGTAAATCAAGGATTACCTGTACTGAGAACCAGGTGAGCTAACATACTTTAACATGTTTGTGTATGTCCACCTTACTGTTCATCCCTCTCGCTTCACGTGTCAAAATCTAGGCCAAGAAAGAAAACTGAGGACAAGGCAGACAATCTTTCTGGCGAGAGCACGAGAGCTATGGGAAAACATTCCATTTTAACCACTGTTTGTTAAACATTGGCAGCATTTCCTGATTAGCAAAGTGGCTGGGACCTCTTCCCTGGAATTGGGACAGGAAGGAGGCCTGGTGGTGGCTAATGGGAAATGTAGTCCCTGACAGGGGAAAGAAAGAATCAGACTGCGTGGGAGTAGGAGGATGGACTTGAGCAGCTAAAGAGAGGAAAAAAATGACTTGAAAGAGAGAGAAAAGAACAAAGCTGCTATGAGGAAAAGAGGCTGTACTCCAAGAAAGGGGGGAAGGAAGGAGAGAGGGAGAGGGGAGAGGGAGGGGGGGGAGAGGGAGGGGGGGGGGGGGGGGGAGAGGAAGACACAGAGACAGAGACAGAGAGAGGGGGCAGGAGAGAAGGAAGAAGAGAGAGGGGGGGGAGAGAGAGGGAGGGAGGGAGAGAGAGAGAAAAGGAGAGAGGGAGGGAGGGGAGGGAGGGAGAGACAGAGACAGGGGGAGGGAAGGAAGGAGGGAGAGGGGAGGGAGAGGGAGAGAGGGAAGGGATGGAGAGAGGCAGGGAGGGGGAGAAGGAGGGAGGGGGAGAGGGAGGGAGGAAGAGAGAGAGACAAAGAGACACAGAGAGAGACAGACAGAGAGATATTATTATTCTCCAAAGCACCAAAGAAGGCAGGACAAGAAACAATGGGTGGAAACTAATCAAGGAGAGAAGCAACCTGCAATTGAGGAGAAACTTCCTAACAGTGAGGACAATTAACTAGTGGAACAGAAGTTGCCTTCAGAAATCGTGGGTGCTCCATCACTGAAGGTTTTTAAGAAAAATCTAGCTAGTCACCTATCTGAAATGATATGGGATCTCCAGCTTGATCCAGGGGCTGGACTAGAAGACCTCCAAGGTCCCTTCCAACTCCAATTCTATATTTTATTCATTCTTTCTAAACAAGATCGCCATCCCAAAGAAGAGAGGATGGTGGTATCTTGGCTTAGAGACTATAAATGTAGTCCTAGATTTACGACCACAATGAACCCTAAAATTTATGTTGCTAAGTGAGACATAAGCAAGAACAACAACAACAACAACAAAAATAACATCTTTTTCTTCTGAGCCTTGATAATATTTATGCTGTGACTGACAGGACTACTGAAGGTTATCTGTAGAATGTAGAAATTTTCTATTTTAGGGTGCACTGAAGCGTTTTCATCTATTTACTTGTTATATACAGATAGTCCTCAACTTACTACCAAAATGGACCCCAACATTTTTGTTGTTAAGGAAACCATTGTTCAGTTAAATGTTGCCTTGTTTTATGACCATTCTTGCCATAAGTTACCAAGTGTTTGAATTTTGATCATGTGACCATGGGGATAATGCAACGGTCGTAAGTGTGAAAAAAGTCATAAGTCACTTTTTCAGTACTATTGTAACTTTGAACCATTACTAAACGAACCATTCTAAGTCAAGGGCTACCTGTATTCTGGATGCCATGAGAGGGATACTCCCTAGGCTTCTCACTGGGCCTGAGAGGCAACAGGATTGGTGCAGGGTCATTTTGGCCAAAGGACAGCTTTTGAGACATTTTTAGTTTCAACAACATTTCTTATCATAAGGTTGAATGTTTTATATTATTATGTTGTTTAATCAGGTTTTTATTTTAAAAGCCATTATTTTTACACCTCTCCAAAGTGTGCTGGTGTCCCAGGTTGGACTGATCACCTGGAAAAAGGATAGGCCTTTTCAGCAGAAGTGCCTGTGGCAAACACACATGTGTGGAAAAAATAAAAAGGATTTTAGTTCTTTTTCTACATTCTCAACTCTGTTTCTTCTTCATCATCATCATTTGCAATTTGTTTTAAGCAGAAAAAAATATTATTTTCATGGGTGGAGTATGATATTCGTCTACTAATTTAGTGACACAGTAAATTTCAAATTTCAAACCTCTATATTGTCAATGCACAACATGTGTACAATGATATTGGCTGAGCCTCCCTTAGTGGACAACAGGAACATTTTATGGTCTCTTCTTCAGTTATTTTTTTCCCCACACAACAATTAAACCTCAAAAGAAGACTTCACATGGTGCTTTTTTTTTTTTTTTTAATTTCCTTGTTCTGGAAGCTGTATCAGTCTGGAAAGACTCAGATTGGTACAAAGAGATATAATGGAGAACAAGAAGAAAAACACTAACTACTTCTCAGAGTAAGTTTAGGTTCAGAATTTGAAAGACATTCTGGAACAGCCTGAAAATAAAATAAAAAAAGAACCACACCTTACTTTGAAGGGAAAGAAAATCTTGGAGAAATCTCAAGACAGAATCTGGGATAGTATTAATAACTTCTGATCTTTATTCCTGTTGCTTTACCTACACTTTATTATTCCACTTAGTTATTTTTTATTCTGCAAGTGAGAGATATTTATACTGCTATTCTTTTCTTTAACACTGCACTTTATTATTTTATTTCTTGGGAACTGACAGGTCAATGTAAGTTATTTTGGCCAGCCTAAATATATATGGAAATAAAATCAATAGGAAGGCAACTTTCTGAAAAACAAATGTTTCTACTGAAAATGGGTTTTGGGTTCAGTAACTGCATACTTGAAAGTCTATTCCCCCCCCCCCAAAAAAAATAATAATAATAATGTAACAATGGTGTCTTAAACATCATAGATTGGATGCTTCAGAATTGCATCTCAATCACAACCGTGGTTTGTTATTCTGTTTGATCACTGCAGGTGAAATTGGAAAATCACAGTTAGATTTTCTGTTTAATTAAATAAGGGATCCTATTCTAATGACAAAAAGGTTTAACTTGTGCTATCAGACAAACCATTGGGAACAAACGAGCAGTCCATTGTAGATTGGTTCTTAATCCAAATCAATATAAGACAATTTAAAGTAACTGCAGGTAAGTTTTTCTTGAAGCTCCACTGCCATTTTTTCTCTCTTCAGCAATAGTCTGATTTCCATTCCAAAGTTTGATCTGCACTTTCTTTAAGCTGTAACTACATCTACCTTATTTTTTTAAATAGACTATTCTAACCTTTTAGTCAATCAGAAAAGGTCTTTAGCTCTAGTTTCAATTTCTCCTTAATTGCAAGAAAGCTATGATGAACTTCTGCACTTCCGTTTCCTATGACCACATTTCCTCTATTAAGTAGGAAAATCTTCTTATTAATGCCAAATATCATTTTTGTTACTTTTGAACTCCTGGCCAGCATAGCCCCACAAGCTAATAGCAAGCATTTTGCAAACCCCAAGAATCAAAGACAAGGCTATGTTCACATCATGCATTCAATAGATAATTAGCCAATCATTGCTGGGTTTTCTCCTGCTAAATTGTACTGTATAATCCCATCCTGTATGGTCATGTCATTGTTCGGTGTTGTATATGATACTGGAATATTGGCTTGAGTAAACCATGCATTTACTTTAATAGTGGAAAATATGAATATAGCCCAAATGATTTGAAGTTCCATAATTTTATACTCCTACATACAACAAAGACTATGTATCCCAAAATAAGTTAGCTCCATTCATGAGAATGGGAGTTTCTGCAATAATTGATGTTCTCTTTCTCTCCCCCTCCTTCCGTCTCTCTCAGTCTCCTATTATCTATCTATCTATCTATCTATCTATCTATCTATCTATCTATCTATCTATC
>BLBF01000045.1:13846835-13873768 GCA_015471245.1 Laticauda colubrina
TGTGTGTGTGTGTGTGTATGTGTGTGTGTACAGTTTTCTCTCAATGAACCCAATTAACCTTTTCTGGAACCCTATATATAACAGATTTTGCAGAAATATCTATGTTTGAACACAAACACAATCTTTGTTTCTTGAAGCAACAATACAAAAAGTTGGTATATTTCTACACCAGCCTGTTTGTCTTGTCTCTGCAACATCAGCCTCAGTATTTTTCTGAAGGTCTGTTTCTAATCTAATCTATTCTAATTTAACACAGTCGGACAGGAAAGTTGTCCATCTCAAGCAGTAGAATGTATTCTTTTAATGCAACTAGTTTAAAAGGCTGATAGGTCTTCAAAACTGGATGTTCACTTCTTCTTGATCTATGGCAAAATCTGAAATAATCCTAAGGGAAGCTGAGGTGCTTCTTCAGAGTAATGCAGTGATAAACTATTTATTATGGATAATCTGCAATGTATCTTGGCCTTAAAGAGTGCTGAATTGTCAGCCATCATCTGTCTGGACTTTTCAGCAAATAAAATTCCAGTTTCACTCATGTTAGTTTTGCAGAATCTCTTCAGTGGAGAAGAGGCACAATGTAGTGACTGAAAGCTTCTCATTTTCTTCACTGAGCTTAGCATATCCACTTTCTAGCTTTCTCCATTTAAAATGACATATTTGTTTGGCACAATGTGCTTCTGATCACATCAAGCCTAGATGAGAGGGAGCAGAGATTGCTAGATATCTTGTTGTATTACTTTATGGAGAATGAAGATGTATGTATGGCCACAAAATAGGAATGCAATCATTGAATAAGGAATCAAAAGAAGGGGAAAATAAAGAGCTTAGCTGGATTCAGTCCATTTCAGACATTATTCAACTGCAGAAGCCTTTCTTTGGCTTGGAATAGTCTAGATATAATACCTATGTTTTCTTACTAGCACTGGCAATGCTAGTTAGGAATTGGTAGGAGTTGTGGTCCAACATATTTGGAAATGCTATTTTGGGGAAAGCTGATGAAATGTACTATATGCATCAAGTTTGAAGCATAAAATATCAGTCTGACAAATTTATATTTTGCTGCCACCATGGAGTTGTTATAACTGTGGGACCTGCTTTAAATATATAGTTATAAGCATGAACATGCTCACAACACTGGCGACAGAATGTATGTGCTGACTACATATAAAAGCATTATGTCCTGAGATACTGTAAGGTCCCCACATTAGATTTATAGTTGTAAATTCATACAGTTTGTCACTAGATATTATAGCAATGCAATTGGCTGATGTTTACTGATGACAGGAAGTTAACTTTTTTTTGCTTATGGGCTACTGACTGTGCAAGACAAAAGAACCTAGCTGGTCTTACATTTCTCGTGGAGGTGGCATAATTTGCTGCAAAACCAAATTAAAATTATTTAATGATTTAATGTAATTTTAAATATTGATTTAGTTGCCACACAACTCCAGAATGACTCTGATCAGATCATCATATGTAGCAAACATAATGAAACACAATTATTTGGAACAAATAAACCTGTACAAAAGTTAAAAAAAAGTACTTGGGATAAAAAAAAAAAAACTAATAAGTGTTGCTTTCAGTGGCTCGTATCAGGTTTGCATGCTGGAAACAGTTTGCAGAACAGAAACAATGGTTTTAGGGGGCACTTTCCACAAGGGGCACTGTTTCCACTTGCTCCAAATATTCACATATTTTAAAAGCAGTGGTTTTCTGAGTAAAGGGAAGGTATTTCAAATCTTGCATTGCATATGGACCTATCAGTAATAGCTGTTGTCTATATCTTTTAAATGGTAAACATCATTATTACCACCATATAATTGATAGCTATTCTTCTGATTTTGTGATTCAGCTGGAGTAGCAATAGCATTTAGATTTATATACTGCTTCATAGTGGTTTACAGCCCTCTCTAAGCAGTTTTCAGAGTCAGCATATTGCCCCCAAACAATCTGGGTCCATGTTTAACCAACCTCAAAAGGATGGAAGGCTGAGTCAATCTTGAGCCAGTCAGGATTGAACTGGCAGTCAACAGAGCTAGCCTGCAACACTGCATTCTAATTCACAAATTCTAATTCACAAATGCATATTTTTGCCAGTTACACATAAAAATGTGTAATGCATTTTTTTCACCAGTAACATTAAAAAAATATCTTTAAAATGAAAGGAATATGTGGATTAATTTTGGATCAGAAAACAGGAACATGTTAATTTTCCTACTATTTTAATATTAAAAGGCAATCATCCAGAATGCCACTTTTAATATGCATGAGTGATCATCAACTCCTCCTCCTCCAACTCACAACAGTTATGTGTGGTTGATGGAACACATAGAAATTAGGCTATTTTTTGGTATTATTTTACAAAGTGGACCATTACAACTTCAGTGACAATAAATTATAAGGATTATAGATTTTGCTATGATTAGTTAAATGTTCAGATTAAAATTATCCTCAATGAGTGCAATGGTAATTTTTTGATGTAGTAAACCAATCATGGGTGGAAAACTTTTGACCCTCAGGATACGGGAGCCATCAATACATTTCTGTAGTCTGTAGAACCTCTGCAATTTCCCAGAATTAATAGCATGGTTTTCTGACACGAAAACACATTTTGCACAAAAATTGCACTTAGGTTGAAATCTACATTCACAGACTTTTTAAAAAAAAATCAACTATAAAGTCTGTGAATATATATATATATGAATGCAGTTCAGCTTCCTTCGGGTATTATCCCATGTCATTGTAGTGCTTTTAAAGTTGTAGCAACGTTTCAGCAGAATCTGAATTCTGGGATAATACCTGAAGGAAGCTGAACTGCATTCATGAAAGGACCTGCGAAAACTTAAAAAAACATATATATATATATATATATATATATATATATGTATGTATGTATGTATGTATGTTATATATATATGTTATATATATATGTTATATATATATGTTATATATATATGTTATATATATATATATGTTATATATATGTTATATGTATAAAAAACATGTTTTTTTAAGTTTTTACGGGTACTTACATGTGTGCTGTTCAGCTTCCTTCGGGTATTATCCCACATCATTGTGGGATAGTGCTTTAAAAGCACTACAATGACGTGGGATAATACCTGAAGGAAGCTGAACAGCACACATGTAAGTACCTGCGAAAACTTAAGAAAACATTTATATATATATATATATATATATATATATAATTTGTATACTTCCAAAAGCATCATCAGTCTCCTCCTTCTTCCGTAAATTATTAATTACAGGTAGCTCTTGGTTAATATTAATAATTGGGACCAAAATTTATGTTACTAAGCAACATGGTTCTAAAGCTCACCAACGCATGACTGTGCTGCTTATTGGCAATATTTCTGACATTTCCATTGTCCTTAAGAAAATCTTGCACTGTCATTAAGCATGACATCACATAGTCACCCTAAACATCCTTCTGCTGTCTTCCTCATTGCTTTTGTTTGTCAATAGTGAAGCCAGCAGTGAAGATTGCAGATGGAGATCACGTGGCCTCAAGGTAGCTGTTGTAACTAGAATTGGTGGAAAGATCAGTGCTGTCATAAGTTCAAATTGTTACTGAAAAAGGGGCTGTTAAGGAAGAAATACCTGTATGGATTTTACATCTGCTTGGGTTTAATTGGTAAACAGCATGAAGGAAAAACAAACACTATTATTGAGTTTATCTATGTCTCTATATAATAATCAATGTCCCAATGGTGTGATCTTTATGTAAGATAATAAAAATTATCATTACAGGTAGAGAGAGACACATGAGCATCGAAAGGTTGAAAAACCATTATAAGTCCTCCTCCATGCAAAACACTGTTTTCAAAGGTGAACTTATGAAGGACATTTTTTTAAAAAATCCACAGCTAAAAATAGAGTATTACTGCTTCCGGTAGCATCTTTTTTGATGAATAAATTCTTTTATGTCTGTCCTTTGTGACATTAAGCACTTGAGTTAATCCATTTCCTTTAGTAATGGCTTACTTTATCATAGAAAGTAGGGGCCATTTTTAGCGTTGCAGTCAGAGATGGGAAAAAATAACACTTTGTTGAATAAGTAGTTTACATAAATATTACGTCTTTATTCTTTGCATGCACATAAACTTCCTTTCCAAACATATTTTTCTCCTCATTTAGTAGATGGCTTCATACATAATATATTCTTCAAAGGACACTTGAAAGTAAAAGAACTGAGAAATAAAATAGGAGCTGGAAGGTTTTTTTTCTTTTCCTGAACCATGCTGAGAAAGAGAAAAAATAAAACAAGCAGAAACTTGTAACTTATCAAGCTGAACGCAGACCACCCAGCCATGCCCTGTGCTTTACTCGAGCTTGACAGCTCCTGAATTTGAAGTCCCAAGAGTGTGACAAAGCCCAGAATATCTCAAGCCACTTGAGGTCATAAATGGTTGACTGCCTATGTTGAGTTCTGGTGCATCACGACTCTCCTCTGAGCTAGCGAACTGCCCACAGTCCCTCCCAGCCTTAGGTTATCCTGATCTGCATGGATAAAAAGTCAATGTTTTAATTTTAAAAAATGCTCAACATCTCTGAGAAAATGAAATTGCTTTTATATTCACCGTACTTGGCAAAGGCAACATCTGTTGCTGGCATATTGCAAAGTTAAAAAATGTGGGTGTCCAGTTTGAGGGATCCCCGATTCTCTCTAAGTTTGATTGATTTCTTGCAAACATTTCATTACCCAACTAGGTGATATCATCAGTTGTAACAGCACAGGTGATATTACCTAGTTTGGGAAACAAAACATCTGCAAGAAAACAACCAAGCTTAGAGAGGACCAACTCTGAGCTATCAATATTTTTCTCTATCAATGTCCAATTTTTTTTCAAGGGGCTGGATGAGTAGTGAAGAGAATATCATTGTTGTCTTTGTGGATTACCTGTAATTTCATTTTATAAACATGTATGGTTACTTATATTTTGTTTAGAAAAAATGTTAGGCCTTTTACCTGTTTAACAATTACGGACAGCTTGCAAAGATGTAGCAATGTTATTTAAAAGAAAAGAAATCATATGCATACTCATATAAATGATATAATAATAAATCAACATAAATCATATGATAAATACTCAACATTAAAAAAATACAGCATTTAAAACCCTGCACTAATAAGTAAGACTTTAGTTTCTTTCTAAATTATAAAAAAGAAGAAAATTTTCTTGAAACCAAATGGCAATTTGTTCCATAAAATATCCCTGTCTCAGAGGAAGAAGACATAACTTAAAGGTGTCAAACTTATTATTGGGAAGACTTGCAACAGATCATGCCACTGATGGCCTAAGTGCAGTAGTGGGATTGAAATAATTTAACAACTGGTTTTCTGCTCTAATGACTGGCTGAGTGGGAGTGGCCATGGTGGGCATGGCCAAAGGGTATGACAAGCTGCACTTGGCCTCCTGCACCCCCCTGGGAGCAAAAATGGGACAGGAGGCATGCTGTACCTCCCCACGTCCCGTTTTGGGTCTAGCAGGCTTTCCTGCACTTACCTGGGAGCCAAAATGGAGTGCGTGGGGACCCCTGGGAGGGGCATGGCTTGTCCAGCCAACAATTTAACAAGCGGTTCAACTGAAGTTGCAGCGGTTGGGCTGAAGTTCGGCTGCAAACCGGTTGAATCCCACCACTGCCTAAGCATATAGAGGAATTTAAAGGGAGAATATATTCCTGTAAATAACTTGTATGAAAGCCATCTGAAGATTTATGTAACATTATGGGAAACTTATATTAGACTTGGAAAATAACTGGCAGCCAATGAACTGGTTTCTGTATTTGAGTTATGCAAGACCAATTCCACATTCACACATTTTGGACTATCTTCAAGGGCTGACTCACAAAGAGTACATCACAATCCAATCTTACCATTATCAATTCATGAATCACTAGCTCACTTTTTCCACCTTCTGAGTAAATCTTTCCTGTACCTGATGATATCTAACTGTCCAGTATGAATATTGTGTCCAGGAGAACTTGAGAGCTGTAATCTTGATTCCTCAGGGAGAGTGCAATTCCATCCAGCACAGTTGTCTGTCTTAGAAACACTATCAACTCTGTCTTATCTTACGTGATTTTTCCACTTCTGAATGTTATACATATTTGTCTTCCTCTTAATGGTGAAAAAGTTAAGGAAGGAAAACTTTGCAAATTTACTGCATTCCCCAATATATGACAATTGGAAGTTTAGAATTGCAGTTTAAATCTTATGTTTCCCCTCCTCGTTATTTGGAAAAACCAAAATGCCTTTCTACTTTTCAGATAAAATGTTGTGTTGTGTTTTGTGTGTTGAGAGAGTAGGGAAACGGAATGGGAGGGAGGAAGAGAGAGAACACAAAACAGAATTCTTTCAGTTTCATCCTGTATAACACCCTCAAAAGATAGTCACGTTTAAATGTGCCAAAGTTATTTTTTTAAAAAAACGCTTATTTAGGAATATGCCAATAATTTCTGACTTAGTGTTCTACTTGGTGTCTTCCTTTCTCTGACTTGTACCTAAGAACAATATTGTCCTTATTTTTGCAGTCCCCCAAACAATTAACAGTTGGGAAAAATATTTTTGGGAAATGTGTCATCTGGTCATGATACGTTTGGCTGTGGGTATGTTTGCTCTCGTTGTAAATTATCACTCCATTGTGTGATCAGTTCAAAAGCAACAAGAATAGGAAAAAGAAGGAAAATTTTAAAAACATACAGTGGCGGTTCCTGTATGGTTTTCAGTTGTGGGACTCCTTTCACTGAATAAATAACTTGGCTTGGTAAGATTAATTAATACATCATCTATTCATCTATCCATTCATCTACTATTATTCTTATCAATAGCAATTTAGTTTCAACTTGAAAACACACTCAACTCTTTTGAATTGGGATGGTTTTTTCTTTTGATTGTCAATAATCCAGAAATTTCAATTGTTTCTGATATTCTAGCACATATACATATAAAACAAAAATGGTAATGATGGTGATAAAAGGGACTTTTTTCTCAAACCTCATCCAGTTTTGAAAAAGTTCATCTTCTCCTTTTCTAGAGCTTTGCCCAAAAGGAGAAATATGGCTTCAGGTTATAAAAGACATAAAGATGGCCTGACTGATATATTATTTTTCTCCCCACATTAGATTGCCATTGATTTGAATTGTGAAACAGTTTTGCCTTGAAGAGCTTGTGTCCATTTTGAATAGGTATCTTGACATATTTTGTTTGGTGCTTTGAAGATGGGTTATGACTACAATACCCAGAATTCTGAGATAGTGTAGCCAAAAAGACCATACTGAATTGGTATTCTGAGTGTTATAGTCCTGACACAACTGGAAGATAACAGATTGAAGAACTTGATTTTTAGATCCTTGCAATGAACAAAGATAATAAGTAACAGGGGGCATAGTTTGAATAAAGTCTAGAAGTGAGTAGTGTAATAAGCTCATGTAATTACCGAGAGAAAGCACTCAGGTTCTTCCATTAAGGAAACTACTGAAAACATTTAAAGTTTTGCATTTGTGTATGCATCAAATTAGTAGGCTTAATGCTAGATGGCTGCAATGAACAAGAACTATTCATTTCATCGCTCCTTAGTGTGTGTTTCTAATCTGTTCTGCCCTGGTATAAACTGCCTGCACTGTTAGAAAAAGAAGACTGGTCCAAATTCTTAAAGGAGAAGAAGGAAGGGAGGAAAGAAGGAAGGGAGGGAGGGGAAGGGGAAGGGAGGGGAAGGAAAGGAGAAGGGAGGGAAGGGAAGGAAAGGGAAAAGGAAAGGAAAAGTAGAAGGGAGGAGAGGAAAGGGGAAAGGAGGGAAGGAAAGGGAAGGGAAAGAAAGGAAAGGAAAGGAAAGGAAAAAGCTATGGCTCAAATGTGCTGTTAAGAATTAAGAGAAAAAAAGAACAAAAGGGAGTTGGTACGACTTTGCACAGAGCTTGTGGATGATAATTTGTAGGAAAAGAGCGAGACATTGTGAGTTTATTTCAGTAGCAACTTACAGTGTCTTGCCATTAGCAGGGAACACTGCGAGTCCCCTGTTTGCTGTTTAGATCCAAACTTCTGAAGCTCCTCCATCTGTCGCACAGGAAACGATCTGCATGTCTCCTCAACCCTGAAAGGTGTAGTTTGCTCCTTTCAGAGCGAATGGTAAAATACCAACACACACACACAAAACAAACCCACCATTTCTTCCTTCACCCTCCTGTTGTTGTTGATTGGCTTGGGTACTATCTTTAAAAACAAAAACAAAAACCTCTGATTGAATTGTTGCAAGGCGTCCCAAATTGTCTTCCTCATTATCCTTATCTGGGGGTAAATTCCATGGAGGAAAACTCTTGAAACAGAGGGGTTTTATTTGTCCAAAAGCCCTTTAAACCAAAGAAGAAGGTGGCACATTTGTTTTTGTTTTTTTTCCTTTGTGTCAGAACAGGGAGACTTTGATTTATGGACACATTTGGAATTTAGAGAACAGAGCATGAGTGTTTCCATAGATGGAGGATGGATAGGAGCTGAATATTCATATAAAGGTTGCCCTAATCTACAGGACCAGCCAGAAAAAATTCAATTTGTCAGAGGATAAACTGGTAATATTACCATCTCCCTCGATGCAATCTCCAAAGAAAATGCTGGCCTATAGCCACTCCCTATATATGCAGATATAACAAGAATGTTCAAATAGCCACAAGCATTGTTGCACATTTAAAAAAAAAAATAATATTATGATTTTCCTTGTGGCAAGCCAGGTTCTTCTTTTTTTTTTAAATTTAAAATAATCTTTTGGGGGCAGTGGGTGGGAAGCTTGGTGAATGAGAGAATACCTGGGTCTCGATTTATGCATTCAGTTTGATTTCCCTGAAATAACGGATTGCCAGTATTAGGAAATATCCAAAGGGTTCAAGTCAAAGAAAAAGGAAAGTGAAGATAAACAGAATTGTGAGGAATGATTAGCAAATCGGTATTTTTGTACTGCGTTATGTGTATGAGACAGGATGACAGTGAAAATGACAGGGTTCCTCCAGGATAATCTTGATACTGAGCTGTGGTAGCACAGTGGTTAGAATGTGGTACTTCAGGCTAACTCACTGCCCACTGCCGATAGTTTGATTCTCAGTGGCTCAAGGTTGACTCATTCTTCCATCCTTCCGAGATCGGTAAAATGAGGAACCAGAATGTTGGGGGGCAATAGGCTGACTCTGTAAACAGCTAAGAGAGGGCTGTAAAGCACAGTGAAACAATATACAAGTCTAAGTGCTTTTGCTATAATCAAAGAACTCAAGGAGTAAAATTGGGAATATGCCCGATTTTACCTAATGAGTTGTCCAAACTTCATATTAGAAAATGAATTCAAGGAGGGAAAAACAAGTTAATAGCCATAGACCGTTGTCTTTCCTCTTTATTCCACCACTTCGAGTTTCTCTAAGTTCTCTACCTCAACATTTGATGACTGGCACCTAAATGTACAATTCACTATAGTTAACTGTACTGAGGTTTGAAATGGGGTGATGTCTGACTCCTTGTGTATTTTACCTATTTAGATCTGTTTGTTATATAAAAATCATTACCTGTTCCAGAAGATACCGCATAAAGTACTTCTTTATAATAAATGAACTTGCTTCTGAAGCACTGGCAATGCCATTTTTATTAATTAGTCAATAATTTCAAGCTCTCAAGGACATGAAGATAGATTTTCAGCCTCTTAGGTAAAATATACTGTGATATGCTTAATCTTACTTTATTACTTATACTGTTGATATCCATATATTATTTAGATTTTAACTTTATCTTTCATTTATAAAACAATACATTTTCAATCACTTAAGACTAATCTATGAATACTGAAAAAAGTAACCTAATTTTATGATGCTTGTGAATTCCCTCTTAATGATTTTGTGCTTTATTCTTTTTTCTCTCTTCTCTTAAATTTGTCTGTTTTCTTTCTTTTTTAACTTTTAAAAGTACTTAGTTTTTTTTTTGAAATGCCAAGTTTAAGCCCATGTCACACTGAACCAATGGATGCAAAGAGGATGTAAAACGGACAAAAAACCTTGCCATCCGTTCGAAAACGCGAAGTACTCACTGCCTCCGTTTGGCTTCCTCTCTATCCATCCAGCATCCGTTTATGGACGTTTCATCCGCTCCAAAAGTTTTGGGCTGCCAAAACTTTTGCGTGGAAAATGTATCCAGTTTGTCCATTCTGCATCTGCTACGCATCCATTACGCATCCGTTACGCATCCGTTATGCATCCGTTATGCATCCGCTATATCTGCTTGGCGTCCGCTGCGCATCCACACAACTCGCATCCATCTGGACGCAGGGAGGAAGCGGAACGGACGTGGAACGGATGCAGAACGGATGCCTAGCGGATGCAGAACAGAAACAAAGCGTTTAAAATGGAAAAAATGTTCGCAGAGGGGACCTATCTCGGATATTAAGGATGTCTAGAGGATGCCTACAGGATGCCTAGAGAATGCCTAGCGGAAAACCTATACTGCCTATAAAAAGGGGGAGCAACTCACCTGCATCTCACTTTCAGAACAGTAGCCCAGCGGTGCAGACCTCTGCAGCCTTCATCTGGCTCTTCCTCTTCCACAGCATCCAGTCATGTCCACCGTGGATTGTGACAAAGTCCTTTCGGCAGTCACCATCCTTCTGCAACAGTGCAAAGCCATCTACAGGCTCTGTGAACTCTACTGCGAGAAGAAAAGGAGCCACCCAAAAAGAGTCTGGATCCGAAGATGGTTCGCCAGAAGAGCAGAGGACAGACTGTACAACAAGCTGATGGTGAAGCTCAGGAGCGAAGACACTCGGGCGTTCCAGAACTTCATGAGGATGCCTCCAGCCATGTTTGACGAAGTTGTGCAGCGGCTGACACCCAGGTTGACCAAGGCAAACACCAGCTTCCAGCCCAGCCTGGAACCTGGGCTCAAGGTGGCACTCACTCTGCGCCACCTGGCCTCAGGGACCTCCTACAGGAACATGCAGTACAGCTGGAGGGTGCCACCCAACACCATCAGCATTGTGGTCAGAGAAGTAGTTCATCGAAGAATACAAGGAGGAGCTCCTCCAGTACCCCTCCACTGAAGAAGGATGGAAGAAAGTTGCAGAGCAGTGGTATCAGAAGTGGAACTTACCACACACCGTGGAGCCATAGATGACAAGCACGTGGCCTGCAAATCTCCAGCCAACTCGGGGTCCACTTATTTCAACTACAAGGGCTTCTTCAGCATCATCCTCTTCGCCATGGTCGATGCTGACTACAAGTTCATGTGCATCGATGCTTCAGGCAACGGCTCGTCTTCAGATGTCCAGGTATACAACGCCAGTCACCTCAAGGAGGAGCTGGAAGGCAACCTCATCGTGAGCTTCCCAGATCCAGAACCCCTGCCCAACGACACACATGATGTGCCCTACTTCATTGTGGGGGATGACGCCTTCTCCCTCACAACCTACCTCATGAAGCCCTACACTTCCAGATGCCTCACCAGTGAAGAGAGGATCTTCAACTACAGACTGTCCAGGGCAAGGCGGGTGGTGGAGAACGCCTTTGGCATCCTGGCCAACAGGTTCCAGGTACTTCTCACCACCATGCAGCATTGCCCAGAGACCGTGAGGAGGATCATGGAAGCTTGCTGCATCCTGCACAATCTCATGTGCACCCGCTACCCAGTGTTGCAGAACAGGCTCGTGGACCTCCAGCAAGGCAATGGGGACATGGAGCCTGGGGAACGGAGGCAAGGTCGAAACCTGATTGACACTGAGGATGTGCAAGGCCCCAACAGAGCCTCACATGAAGTGAAGAAGCAACACAACCTCCTGAGACAATGGTGCAACTCCCCAGCTGGAGCAGTGGAGTGGCAAGACAGGATGGTAGATGGTTAATGGATGCTTCCTTCAGCCTGTCTCATCACACAGATGAGATTGGGCCATGTATGTTTGGTTGGCCTACAATGAACAGGGCGTTTAATAAAGAGTTGTGTTTGTGTTAACATGTGTGGATAATTATTACATTATTATTGATAATGAAGGGCCGTAGGTATGGCACCTGGGAGGGTGGACCATCCAGTCCCACTATGCTTGCACTGGAGGTTTATCTATCCCACAGCTATTACCCATTCCACAGGTATCCCTGCCCATCCCACAGCTATCTCAACCCATCCCACAGCTATCTTAACCCATCCCACAAGCATGCAAAGGCTTGAACCATTTCTAAAAGTTTCCAGCAAGACTTTATTCAAAAAAAGAAATGAAGCAAGTGTGTGAATCAAAAATAGACTTTATTAACAACAAGCTATGAGACAAAAATGAGTCTCTGGCACTCCTCTTGGTCGCTCAGTCTCAGGGGTGAAGGGTGCAGGTGCTGTGGAGGTGGCTGGTGCTGGCATGCTTGTCATCAGCTCCTCCAGAAGCAGAAGCAGCAGAAGCCCCAGCCCCAGAAGAGCGAGCCCGTGCTGCAGAAGCCCCAGCAGAACCAGAGTGAGGGCCAGGGGGCGGGATGGTAGCCCTGTCCCTCTTGCCAGGGCTGGCAGCAGATGGCTGAGGCTTGCTGTGCTTCCGCATGGTTGTGGGGTTGCTGGCTGGCAGGGAGGCTGGCAGGAAGGCTTGCAGGGAGGCTGGAACCAAGGCAGGCAGGAAAGCTGGCAGGCAGGCAGGCAGGCACCAAGGCTGGCAGTAAGTCTGGCAGGCAGGCAGGCAGGCAGGGCAGGCAAGGCAGCCAATCCGTCCGGCAGCAGGTCTTTCGTCTGAATGGCGACCTGCTTCCGAGCTGCTTCTGTTATATCCGTGAGGCTTATGCAATGCATCCTCCCCGCATGCGCAATTAATGCCAGGCATCCATTAGGCTTCCGCTGTGCATCCGCTTCATCCGTTTGGCGTCCGCTGTGCATCTGGTCCCCCGGAAGCCTAGCGAACGTGCCATCCGCTCCCATCCGCTTCCATCTGCTGGGCTTCCGTTCCGCATCCACTTTGCATCCACCCTGCGTCCTCCCCGCGTCCGTGTTATCCGCTCCGGTTATGCAAATTTTTGCCCCTTTTGAGAGCGGATAACAATGGATGGAACATTTTGCTCGTCCGCTGTGTCCTTTTTGCATCTGTTGGGCAGTGTGACATGGGCTTTAATTTGGCAGATGTTCAGTAAGCACATGGAAAAGGATTGTTATCTGACCTTAATTCTATTTTTTTCAGCATGATATATTCATTTGGGACTAAGTATATAAATTTTGATCTGTTTTTACATACTGTAGAAGACCACAAATATATTCATGTTATTCCATGCTGTATGTTCAGGCAGCTTCAGTGTGTTGATTTTTTTTTTTTTTAAATCAAAACTGAGATAATAAGATGAAGACAGTGACACTGACTTGCCAGCATTAATGCTTGGAGACCCAAGCTATCTAAAGGAATCTCCAGCATTGCTTATAAACAATGCAATACAAAGATTAATTAATTATTAAAATTTATGACTATTTATATTGTCTATTTATATTGTACGCTAGCCTAAACACATATGTGTAATTCTGTATCAGTTCACAGCTATTATAAAAATATGAATGCAAATTATCCTACATTTCCAAGCTTACATGCAGAAATAATTCATTGTTCCAATGTACATTTTTTCTAATAGTCACAATTTTTGGAGGTGGTGGGGGAAATCAGTAATTTTTACCTCTCCGGCCATTCTGGACTCAGATTTTTTAAGCCATGCATTCAGCATGCATTTTACATTATGGAACTGCATTACTCAGTTTGGGAACTCAAACCCCAGTTTGGATATTAATTCCAGAATGCAAAACAGACTGATTCATATTATAATGAAGAATATACAAATTTATTTCCATCCCTAGATTGTTGTTATTATTTTAAGAATGGTTTTTAAGAGAATATTGATTTCTAAAATGTGAAAATATGGTAGGCAAGTTCTCCCTCTCTCCTTTATTTTAGGCTTCACATAGATTTTAATTTGTGCTCTTTGTATTTTACTTTGCACAGTTAGTACAAATTAAAACACTTAAAGGAAATTCACCCATGCTGCAAGGAATACTAATTATACCTAGGAAGTAGATGGTTGTTGAATAACAAATCTGGGCATGAATTTTTTGTTCAGTGATATCTGGTAGGTTACATGTCACCATCCATGCTGTAGTGGGATTTTAATTCTTTGTAATATTAAAGCATGTGAAAGCATGTGTTATCCAATGTTAAAGCATGTGGAAGACTCAGAATATCAGGACTTTGAACACCATAGGCATAAGGTATTTAAAAATACAGGTAGCCCTCAATTTATGAACACAATTGAGCTCAAAATTTCATGTTGCAAAAGTGAGACAGCTGACTGAGCCCAGCTTTTCTGTTGCTAAGCTGGACAGTTGTTAAATGTTTACAACCTTCCTTGCCACAGTTGTTTGTAGTTGTGAAGTTAGTAACACCCTCGATAAGTGAATCTCCCCATTGACTTCACTTGTCAGAAAGTTGCAAAAAATAAATCACATGACCCCGGGACATTGCAACCATCATAAATATGAATCGGTTGTCAAGTGTCTGAATGTTGATCACATGACCATGGCGATGCTGCAACAGTTGTAAATGTGAAAAATGGTCATAGGTCTTTTTCCCCCAGTGCCATTGTAACTTTGAACAGTCACTGAATGAATTGTTGTAAGTCCAGGACTACCTATATATCATGGGAAAAGGTAATGATAAATTATATCTATATGGTATTATTGCCAAGAAAACTGCATGGATCTATCTTTCTGACTCCCAGAAATCAGGCTAAATTCAAGAGCTCTCTCTCTCTGTGTGTATGTGTATGTATATGTGTGTGTCTGTGATTGTGATTGTGTCTGTGTGTCTGTGCATGTCTGTATGCCCGCAAGTGCATGCACTTGACTACAAGCAAATATCTGAATTAGTCTCTGCAGTTATCTTGGTGAGATTTTTTGCATCTGGTTTTCCATTGCCTCCTTCCTAGAACTGAGAGAATATGGCAGGCTCAAGATCACCCAGCTGGTTTTGTGCCTAATGCAAAAGTAGACCTCATGGTTTCCTGGTTTGTACCCTGATGTTTTAATCATTACACCCAACTCTTTATAAAGCAAATGTAAATGAAAACCAGGGACTGAATTGGAGTAAAAATAAAGAAATCTGCCTGCAATTATTCTTCTTCCTCTTGACTTCTTCTACGTTGAATGATGCCAAGCTGATAGTTGACTACTCCTTACTGGTGGTCTTCTCAAACGTTGCTTCTGCCATAGCTCCATACGAAAAGAGCTATCAAACAAAGTTTTAAATTGTTTACCCTTGGCAGTGTAATTTATTTCAATAAAATCAATACTGCAGCATTAGAAATGTAACAACAAATGTCTGGGAATCGATCAAATGCACCTTAGTGAATTGTTGAGGTCAGAGGACTTATCTATAACTTGTAATCACAATGATCAACAAGGCAGCAATGAATGTGAAATGGAATTAGCAATGGATTACCCCTAAAGAAAGTGTTATTTCTAAACAGGTCCCAACTCTCAAGATGTTGTAAATATGTGCAACCCTGGGGATTACAATGCAAATCAAAGTGGAAATATGTGATGAACATTTATTTGATAAAAAGCCAGTTTGTAGTTTAAGACAGCCTTAAAAATGATTTTGTATTTATTCTTCTTCTCGAGTCACTACACAAGTCCTGTCCAGTGCAGAGCGCAGGATCTGGCTTTGGTGTTGAAAGTCTCCAGGTCATTGACAGTGCATGGCTCTGGTAGGAGGGGGCAGACCAGAAGATGTTGCATTGTCTGATCCTGCCCACAATCGCAAGCAGTTTCTCCATCCCTATTGTAGCCCCATTTCTGCATGAGGACTTTGCATCGTCCTGTTCCTGTCCGTAGGCGATTCAGGCATGACCAGATGGGCCATGCCTCACTTGAACCCGGAGGAAGTGATTCACTTGGTTCATAGGAGAGCTGATGCGTCACAGACTGGAGGTGGTTGGACCATAGGGTAATCCTTCGACCGTGGGCGGTGTCATCAAGGGATTCGGTTGAATGGAGAAAACTGCGTCTGGATTTGAGTCTCTTTTTAGCCGGTTCACGATTGTAGAGTGGGTGGCGAGGGTTAACTTCTTGCTTGGTTTTCTCCATCTGTGCTGAGACCTCTCGCCTGATGTGTGGTGGAGCAATACCACACAGTAAGTAAAGGTCATCTACTCTTGTTGGACGCAGACATCCAGAGATAACTCTGCAAGCTGCATTCAGGACTGGGTCGATCTTTGCAGCATGGGATGACCTACACCAGACAGGGGCTGCATATTCGGCAGTGGAGAAGCATAGAGCAAGAGCTGTGGTGCGGATAGTTTTGGCATCTGTTCCCCATCTTGTATTAGCAAGCTTCTTCAATATGCTGTTCCTTGCTCCAGCTTTCGCCTTTGTCTTGGCAATGTGCTCCTTGTAAGTAAGGGAACGATCCAGTGTGACACCTATTTATTAAAAGGGATTCTTCATTACACATCTTAAAAATTAACTTTATTTGTCTTTGAGATTTTTTTTGTGCAGTTCTTTTCATGTAGTGATTTTCTGAAATAAGCCAACGGAAGTTAATAATGGGGTTTTGAAATGCATCACTTTTCTTAATACAACAGCCGCTAAGTACAAAATTGCATTGTTTGTATACTATACCATAAAGACCAAAGTACTTAAGTGCATTTTATATGATCATATGAGCATTGTTTTAACCTGGAAAATCAATTTGATGATATACGCAAGTACATTTAGTCATATTTCATCCTTGTGCTTATACCCTAAGCATGTTATGTAGATTTAAATCTCATTGATTTCAAAAGAACAACTACTTAAATGAATCAAACACAGAAATAGCTTCATAGTTCCTACCTGGTAGATTTGGTCTCATAATACAAGCCTTTATATGGAAGCCCTTTGGTTTTATGGGATTATTTCTAAATAATGAAGGTTCTACATTATCACTTATCCATTCTTAACTTGAGACTTATGCACAAGCATGGAAGAAATAAGATGCAGTCAATGAATATTTCCTTAAATGTTGATGTCTGACTGGTAAATCTCTCTTCTTTATTCTGGAGTTTTGGAGATGATCCTACTGAGATCAGAGTAGGGTGGTGGAAGTGGTAGGACAGTCAGTAACTTCTCATAATTTTTCCCTTTAATTATATTAGGTCTACAAATTGGATACTGCTTTTCTATAAATGCCTTTTGTTCTCATATGATCCTACCAAAGCAGTTTTTATACCACAACTCTATAAACATTAGGGTGATCTGTTTCTTTATATCTGTCAACAGTTTTCTGTCATCTACTGAATTAACTTCAGCTCTCTGATAATTTCTAATAACAAATCCATTTCCACATACAAGGGGCCTTTGTTTTTGCTACCAGAAAAACAAACACCTGTTACTTCTGTCTATAGGGACTATATTTTCAGAAACTCCTTACTATTGTTATCTGAAGAGAAATCATTCCCTCTTGCATTTGGTCATTATTGTTTGTTGTGTGCCTGTAATACAGGAAAAGCAGAGTTTATAAAATAAATGAAGCAAGAATATTTCAGCCAAATGGGTTCCTTGGCATTAAAGCAAGCTAGCACCCAGGCACTGTCATGTTGTAATTATAACCCTCTACTGATACATTTTATGGCTCATGCTTGCCTAAAATAACTCAAGAATCAAGTTAGGTTTAGTGTAAAATCCATTTAAATCATGGCTGTTGATTTTTCTCTCTGTTGTGGTTGATGCTGCTTTTTGTGAGTCTGGCAATACTTGTGATTCCTACAGAGCTATTCCAAGACTGGATTCAATTGTGGCTAATGAATCTTGATGCATTAGTGATGGCTCAATGGAAACTTAATTGAACACTTCTGAGTTGAGAGAGAAAGAAGTCTAAATCTCCTGTCAAATGTGGTTTGTGTGTATAATATGGATGCATGCGTGCCTTTAAAAGCACCTGAACAGACAGTATGTTTGCAAAAATAGCACTTCTAGTCAGCTAATTCCCTTTCTCTTCCTTTATCATGCTAACAACAACAACAACAACAAAATAGAACACTGCACTTGAATTCTTGAATATGGCAGCTATAGTTAAGTCACAACATTTTTAGTTTTCTAATAAGGTTTATGCTGAGTTTTGTCAGGTGCCCCGAAATACACAGAGTTGTTGCACAATGTTAAAAATACAGTTTCTGTGTCAGCTTTTTAACATTCTTAATTTGACTGAAGGGAAACAAGAGAACAAAGGAGAACATTTTGATCCTATTTCTATGATGGGATGTGTAGAGCAAAGCTCTAACCTCTCTTAGAAAGTGATTGAAAGTGTTGCAAGAGATTTATTTCTTGTAAGAAAAACCATCTTTCATGTGTCTTTAAAAAGGTAAAGGTTCCCTTAGCATATACGTGCTAGTTGTTTTTGACTCTAAGGGGCGGTGATCATATCAGTTACAAAGCCAAAGAGGGATGGATGGATGGAGAGATGGATGGATGATAGAGAGACAGAGAGATGATAGAGAGATAGTCAGGCAGCAGGCAGAGACATTTAGACAGACAGACATAATTAATAGAACAGAACAGAACAGAACAGAACAGAACAGAACAGAACAGAACAGAACAGAACAGAATAGAATAGAATAGAATAGAACAGAATAGAATAGAATTCTTCCCTGGCCAAGTGTGATTGGATATACAAGGAATTTGTCTTGGTGCAAATGCTCTCAATGTACATTAAAAAAAAAGAAACATATGTCAGGAGTCGAGAATAATAAGGTAAAACATTTAATAATAGTCATAGGATACAACAAGCAATCAACTCATGCTAGGAAACAGTCAATATGAATCGTAAGGATACAAGCAAAAAAGTTACAGTCTATACAGTCACAAGTGGGAGGGGATGGGTAATAAAGAGTGATGGGAGGATTGGTAGTGATAGTAATGCAGACTTAGTCAATAGTTGAACAGGGTTGAAGGAATTATTTGTTCAGCAGAGTGATGTTTTTTTCAGGGAAAAAAATTGTCCTTGTGTCTAGGTGTTCTGGTGTGCAGTGCTCTATAGTGTCATTTTGAGGGCAGGAGTTGAAGGAGTTTATGTCCAGGATGTGGGGGATGTGTAAATATTTTCACAACCCTCTTTTTGACTCGTGCAGTATACAGGTCCTCGACTGAAGGCAGGTTGGTAGTAATTGTTTTTTTTTCTGCAGTCCTAATTACTCGCTGAAGTTGTGTCTGTCCTGTTGGGTTGCAGAACCAAACCAGACAGTTATAGAAGTGCAGATGATAGACTCAATAATTCCTCTATAGAACTGGATCAGCAGCGCCTTGGGCAGTTTGAGCTTCCTGAGTTGGCGCAGAAAGAACATTAAGTTAGTTGAGTTGAGTTGAATTGAATTGAATTGGGAGAGTGGGAACAGGTAGGATCAAAAAAATATTACTGGGATTCTGAAACTTTCAAAGAATCAGAATTGAATGAAGGCATTCTGGAATTGGAGATTTTTTTTTCCCACACAATTTTAATTTAATTGAGGGCTATTGACAAAAAAAATCCAGGATAGCAAAGTTTTCTGGCCTCCAGCATTTATATTTGTAATTATTAAAACATGGAGCCAACGTCCTTCATTCAGATGCCAAATATTGACTTATGGAGTAAAATTAATTTTCTGCTAATTTTTTTAAAATCATAGTTTTACTGAAGTTTTAAAAAGAATAAGTAAAATCAAAATGTGTGGGGGCAACAAAAAGTGGGAGAAAAAGAGAAAATATAAAGTGGAATCAATTTTCTGGTATGAGTAACTGAAACAAAATTTATTATGAATAATGGTTCTAATTGTTTCTAATCTAAGATACAAATCTCTCCCTCTCCCTTCCTCTCCCTCTCTTTCTTCATCTGTATGTGTGTATGTGTGTTCTTGTGTTAGAGAAGAAATCATATCTTTTTAAAATTGGCCAGCAGGGCTGAGCAAAGATCTCACAGAAAATAAGCAGTTAGTACTCAAATAACACAAAGATAGAAGAATAAGAAAACAGAAGAGAAGAACAAAATAGCAAACTACCATTTTAAGCAGATATTTTTCTTTCCCCGCCCCGTCAAGAATGTCATTTATTTTTCGATTTGTAATTTTTAGAATCCCTTAAAAATTTGTCACAGAAATCCTCTACAAAATTCTGTTCTTTCTGATAGAAAGAATTAATTAATTTAATTAAAGTAATAGCATATGGCAGGAAAAGACAAAACTGCAAAATAGTCTCCACATACAAAATGAGACACAAAGACTTTATTTGCTGCATTGAAATATAATTTATAGACTGTTCCATGTATTCTTCTCTCCGTATTTCCAGTTTAAGAGAAATCCTGCTAAGTATTTTCCATAGTCACAATTCAATCAGATAATGTCTTATTGATCATGTCACCATCGGTTGTTGCTTCAGAATAATTTATTTAGAAAAGCTTGTGCTTTATTATTATTGTGGCTGGTTGCATAGTCAAAGAGATGTTTAGACTGGATCTAGCATTTTACTTGCCTACTGACTCCTCAAGGATTTAGGAGAAATGTTTGTTTACTTAGTGTATGGCATATCATACATGGACTAGCAATATATATTAACATTCCAGATAGATTAGTAAAACATAATAAAATATAAATGTTATAGGAGAGGCAGATGATGTTTGATCGTGTTAAAATTAGCCTTGAAGGATATAAGCTGTTCCAAGTAATTCTGCCTTTTACAATTGATTGACAGTATTTTTTTTTTCAATATTGATGGAGTTCAAGTGGTGCTCCAGAATGAACTTTTTTGTTGTTAAAATAATTAATATAATCACCACCATCAATATCACCATTTTTACAAGGACCAGTAACTTTTGTAGTTAGTTGCATTAAACAAAGACAACAACAAACTAAATCATCATTAGCATCATTGCTACAATCAGAAACTTAGGTTCAACACCATTGAACAAATTATTTTTGAAGACTGTGTAAATGCCAGTAAAGGGGTATGTGAATTCAGCATTAAAAATTTAAAATGGTTTGAAAAAAATGGTAGTGCATATTGATTGGTGGGAAGGAAGAAAAAGTTTCCCTACCCAAAGAAATTATTGAATGGCTTCCATTTCTCTTCAAGGATGCAAAGTCTTAGTTCTCAAAATGCTTGGAAATGAGTTTTTTAAACGGGATTGTTAAAATAGAATGTACATACTTAGAATCTACAGATCTGAAAAAACCCAAGTCACACATTCCCAATCGTTTTACTATATTGCTAACTACAGTTTTTTCTCTCTGAATTTTTTTTAGGCCCCTTTGAAGATAATAAATTCTAATGGAGGGCATTTCTATTGTCTGAGCAGTCTCTCCTTATATTTACATTGGTCTAAAAACACAGTGGAACACTAAATAGATCTTCGTTGCTGCAGGATGAATCGGATGACTACAGTCTGGAAGGAAGCAGCATAATTGGGTTGTCTTCTTCAGTGGTGATTTCCTTAGTGTGTGGAACAATGCCAGAAGGACTAGCAGAAATGCTTATGGATACATGGGCTCCATTAGTAATATTATGGATTACTGCATTTCCATCAATATACATGGCTCCAATGAATCATTCTCAAGTGCTACCCAGTAGGTCCAGTAGAGGACTAAATGAACTCAGTGAAGAACAAAGAGTATTAAACCGTTCAAAGAGAGGCTGGGTATGGAATCAAATGTTTGTGTTAGAAGAATTTTCCGGACCTGAACCTATATTAGTTGGACGGGTAAGTCAATATTTTTAATCCTCCAGTGAGAGTGATAACATATATTTATTTCTTTGAATCGTTTCCCCAAACTGGCCATGTAATTCTATGTCCCGTGAATGCTTTGACGTGCTACAAGTCAACTAGAAAAGGAGATGACCCCTAATTAATGTTCTGCCTTTAGAAGGAGCTATGAAGGACAAGGATATAGTCAGCTCTGATTCTAGCCAAGGATGATTGTTAATTTTATGTAGTTAGCATGTTACAGTCAAGGAAAATGGTAGGAGCATGAGTATTTTGGGGTTGGTATGGATCATTTGACAGACAAGACAGGCAGAACTTTCAGTCATTGACCAATAAGAGACCACCAAGTGGGCCTACTCAACTTACTTGGTACTTCTTCACATTTTTGGTTTGCTTTGTATAATATGTAGTTGAGCACATGTAAAGTTAAAACTTCATTAGGCTTACCTTGCTGGAAGGTTAAACGTCTTACGTGTGTGTGTGTGTGTGTGTGTGTGTGTGTGTGTGTGTAGGACACATAAAATCATGGATGAAAGCAGGAATGGTTTTCTCCAGGTTGCATGAAAATATTTTCAAGCTGGCTGTATGAATATTTGGAAAGGAAGAGAGGCATGTCTTTGATTTGACCTCAAGTCTGATAATGAGGGATCAAATCTCAGTTTAAAAAGAAAAAGAAAAAAAGATTGGGACCAAAATCAAAGCAGCCGACTGAAACAAACACAGAAGAGGATTAATTCAAAGAGAGGTTTAATTACCTGCCAGGTTTTGAGCTAATGATGTGAAGAAGAGGCCACAGTTAAAGAAGCAACAAGACTGGCAACAAGACAAGAAAATGAGTAAAAAAAAAGTATTTTTGGAGGGGTGTAAATCTCAAATAGCAGCAAAACGTGTTTCTCATCTCCCCCTCTGTCTCTGTGTATCTCTCACATATACACACTCTTTCTTTTCAAGCAAATAAGTATGCTTCAGAGTAACAATTATTTAATACCTGCCTTCTGCCTAGAAAAAAATAAAGATATTGTATTTTTGTTGTTAATGATACCTATTATGTTCCCATGGAATCAAAAGAAAATACCCCCCCCACACCAAAATAAACCATCCAAATAGAAATGAATAAAGACGAAGCTGAAGACTTCATTCTATTGTCAATCACAATGTGGAATAACTACAAACCACTTATATTATCGAGCATCTTGGAAATCACAGTCGAAATTGCCGAAGCAGCACAATTAGTACACCAGGTTTTCAGCATCTTCCTGAAAAGATGCTGAAAGATGCTGGTCTAAATAGCAGCTCAAATATTTACTGGATTATATTTAAATAAATTCATTTCATTTACTGTACCATAGCCCCAGGACTGACGGGCAAGCAGCGGGCAGAGAGGGGCGGGGCCAGCCAGAGGCTCGATTTACTTGTTCTCCGAATAACAAAGAATCATAGCAATCAGTCCAAACTGGTAGAATCCACCCCTAGATCCCACCCCTTAAAAAAAGACTTTAAGTGGTTTACACTAAATAACTTTTACCATTTGATTTCCTAGCAAAATTCAGACTGAGAAAAGTAGAAACAGACCCTAAAAAGAATGAGATTATTTGAACCACTCATGCCATTGCATGTTTAACTGTTACTATTTCAACATTATCCTCTTTCTAATTCCTGTTTTATTCTAACTATTAAATGCAACTACAAGAGCAGTTCCAATTAATCGGTGATGTGTATGATTGCTTTTTAAGAAGAAAAAAAAAATCCATAAAAGGGTGGTGATGGCATCATGAAGGAAGCTGCAGATGAAGCCTTAAATACTCTCTTTATTCTTGGCATTATTCTGCTGTTACTTAAAATTATAATCTGGGTTGCATATTTATACTGTCTTGTGGTTCTCATGTCAGGTTTAGTTCTCTATTTTATGGAATGGGACAACTTATTTTGGCCAACTTGTCACGACCAAATATCCATGGCCAACTCATTGCTGCCAACTCACCACAGGAAAACTCACTGTGGGACAATTCAGCCAATTCAAAAGTTACAATAATTTCATTATCACCTTGTCAATAATAATAAAGCTAATTAATCCAGCAATAAAAGAGTTAAAATAATTTCAATGAAAACATGGTCACCAATAATAAAAGTACCAGAATGAAATGATTAATACAGCATTGGATTGTCCCATGGTGAGCTGTCCTGCAGTGAGTTGCCTGTGGATAGTTGTCCTGCCACAAGTTAGCCATGACAAGTTGGCTCTGGAGAGTCCTTCTAGACCCTCAGTCATGATGCTTAAGAACTCCACAATATATAAAGCACTGTATACCACAGGAGATCAATCCAAAAGATGTAGAAAAATATACGGAGGAAGAGAATCAGATGATGAAATTTGTGATGATAATTGAAAAACAGACCTTTTGATTATAATATTCTTTGTTTACCTACAGTAAATTTAGAATATATTGGACCTTGCTCTTAAATCTTTATGCTGTTTTGCTATTTAGATTTAGGACTAAAGTCTAAAAGAAAATCTGACATTGAATAGGATATGAGAATTAAGAATGGAACCTACAAAGGATTCCCAAATGGTTCCAATCATTAGGCAATCAAACAGGATTTGATCCATTCCAGGAAACCCACAAAGTTTCTACCCCTATTTTCATCTTTCATCTTTTCAGTAGTTACTGAGTCTGCTTTCCTATTTGCTTAGGTTAATGGTTCATTATCACCCACACTTCTGTGAAAGGAGTGGTATTCTCAGCAGCAATAGACAGTCAGGTCTGTTCAGAATTAAGAAGGGATAATACTTCATAGAACTACAAAGTACAATGTGATTTCATTAGTTCCCATTTGGAAAAAGTGAAATTGCTGTCACAGTAAAGGAGTCTAAAGCAGCCATTAGATCAACAATGCCTCTTTACCAGTTTCAGTAGAGCCTGTAACTGTTGCACATATTTTTGCACATGATTTTTAAAAAATGATACCCAGATGTACTTATTCATTTCAATGAAACATTAAACAGAAAGGGATGGATTTGAATCTTGAAGCAGTATCTCAATCTACATATTTTGAAATATTTTTGGAATCTCTTCTAGAAGTCCTGGTACTGTAACCCCTTAAGTGTGAAAACATTAAATGTATACATTTGCACTACACCCTGGATTTACAAGGCTAAGCTGAAAGGGTGGGATGAAAAATAGTCACCATGAGTTTGGCCATATTTAGAGAGGGGAATTTCAATACCATTCAAGAAGCCAGTTGAGATTTCTTTATTAAATGCTGGTTTTGTAGTCTACCAAACATTATTTCCTTTCAAAGGCACAAGTTTACACAACCTACACTCTAAAGCTGGGATTTTGTTTTGTTCCATTCAGTTGTGTGTCTGATTCTCAGAGAACAAGTCCTTGTGATTTTTTTTGTCAAGTTTTGTCAGAAGTGGTTTGCCATTGCATCCTAGAGAGTGAATGACTGGACCAACATCACTCAGATGGCTTTGTGGTGAAGGCAGGACTAGAACTCGAGATCTCCCAGTTTCTATCCTGATGCCTTAACCAGTGCATCAAAATGGCTCTTGAAATCATATCCAAAAACCTTGGATAGCAAAGCTTATTTCATGTGTTCAAATATTAATCTAAGACCAAGAATGTAAAACATCCTGTGACTAAATGTAATGGCCAATTCCCATAGACTGTTAAACTGAAGATTAGATTCTTACAATATTCTGAATTTTAGTCTCTCTATTCCCCTATTAGTCTAGTCAAATGTGCCACAAAGTTCCTTTTATGATGTTGTTGATATTCTGAGATAATTTTGAATGTGACGCTGAGAAATTTACCCTGTAGACTACCACATTTTGCTGAGAGACAAAGAAACAGAATAACTTTTCAATGAAATATTCAGTTAAAATAAAATGAGTGTAGTGAAGAATATTTTATATTAGTGTTGAAAGCAATTGAGAACCATAGCTGAACAACTGTCCTTCAGCAGATCTTTTAGAGTGGTGGGTAAGATATAATCATTATTAAATATATATATATATTGTCTGGTTTTATCTCACATTCCTCCCATTTCCTCCCATTTTAAAATTTTAATTAAAATTTAATTTCCTCCCATTTTAACCATTGAAAATACACATTGATGGAAATTAAAGGATATATATTTCAAGGACATATAAAACTTCTCATAGCTTGTTATTTGATAGATTGGAAAATATATTGAATAATCTTGAATCCTGATCTTATTTAGAATTAGATATTTGCTGCAAGCCCAAGCTGCTTCTTAATTGTGCATGTTAACAAAGCTGGACCTACAATTAGGATGGTGAGACAGCTATCTTAAGTAGCAGACTTTGGATCGCATGGAAAGACAGGCAATTGTGAACCATTTTATTGCTTTATTGTGGCTACTGGAGATAGAGAGAATGCTTTAGGGCTTTACTGTGTCAGATACAGGAAAAAGTTTGGTGGCTCTGGGTATTATGTTTCAGATTTGGCTGGATGGGATTATCATTTATGTCTCTGCTGCAGACAGCAAAATATCTTGAGCTAACCCTGTGAATTAATTTACCCCAAAGTCATGCATTTCTATTTTACGTTGATGCAAAGTTGACAATAGCTATACCTAGCAAAATCAAGACAAAGAAGACGCATGGTCCAATTTATTTGGAAATGATTATTTCCTTATTCAAATTCTTAATCTGCGATAAGACTTTCGCCTTTGTTACATTCTTTTACATTCATTCAAATATGAGCCAAATTTAATCCACTGATTATGGGTCCTGTATATCTAAATAATTTATTGAAGTGCATTACAGTTATTTTGTTGTTTTTGAATACAAACATACATACACATATAATTGTATATATATACAATTATATATATATAATTGTAAGATAAGACACATATAAAGACTGAACTATGCACCCTGACTGAAGTATTGACAGCCAATGGCTTCCACAAAAACAAAATCACCAACTTGATCCACAAAAACACACCAAGACATAACAGAGACCTAGAAGACCAACAGATCTATGGAACAGCTGTCTTGCCCTACATAAGAGGTACCACAGATAAAATCAGTAAGATACTACACAGGCATCACATCAAGACTGCCTTCAAAACAGACAAAAAAATAGCAGCCATCCTGAGGAACCCCAAAGACAAAATTGACCTGGAAAACCAAGTCATATACGAAATTCCCTGTACATC
>BLBF01000045.1:13880343-13906737 GCA_015471245.1 Laticauda colubrina
AGCTCTTGTCTCTTTTTCTCTCTCTGTTCTTTGATGTAGAATTGGTCTATATTTGGAGTCTCCTCAGCATGCATTTACAACTCAGTAGCAGATGTGAGAAGTCATCAGCAGTGCATCAAATGTCACCGTTCTTTCCATTGGTGACAAAAGCAGAATTTGGAAAGACTCCAGTGAAATAAAGTAAAGATGTTGGATGACTACACATGACAATGACATTTATAGGCATGCTACTGCAGCTTCTCATTTGCTAGTATTACAGAAGGCATAATTGGGTGGAGCAGTCAATGGCATAAGAACCAACATGCAGCCTTGGGTTTGTTTGTTTTTTTGTTTTTTTGTAGAAACCATGGTTTTTTGTAGAAACCATGGAGATTTAATGTATGTTTTACAGTTGTAGTTGCTGAATTTGGGGGTGAGAGACAAAGGCAGCTAATGTAAATACAGTGGAGGATTGAAAATGACAAAAACTTCTCTCTCTTTTTTTAAACAAAATCATTGAATCAATACTGAATAATTCAGCAGAAAACACCAAAATTGGTGACAGACTGATGTGCTTTGGATGGCATTCTTCTCCAGTGCCTATTGTTTTTCCTGATGGAAATTCAGAGCTCCAACAATCTTCCTTCACTTTCTGAAAGTATTTGCTGATTCTTCTTTCACTCAAATTAAAACAGTCCTTAAAATATGAAAATGCAAATGTTTATGTTGAGTGCATAACTTCATGACTTCATTTTGCACACCTGGGCAGTTTTCCGGGCAAAGGCATAGCACTTGTTTGCCATTGTCTTTTTATGTGTTTTTTTTTTGGGGGGGGGACCTCCCAGTCAGTCAACTCTATGAAGCAGCCCAGGCCATTAGTACACCCTGAAAGCTCAACTTGAAGTCTATTTTATTGATGTAGGCTAAAGTAACCAAATCTGGAAATCCTATTCTTCCTTCCATCTCCCTTATACCCTGGTGAGTTAAGACAGAGGCAGACCAAGCTTGTTTCTAATACTTTCTGTTTCCAAGGTGCAATGAATGGTTTTATTTTTTGTAACTGTTTCTTCATAGTTTCTCCAGGGTCATCTCTGGAGCTCTCTCTACTAACCTACAGCCCTGGGCTTCTCTCCAAGTATTAACTTGGTTTGACCTTTGTTAACTTTCAAGTCGAGACAATATCAGCAGATGTTGCTTTGTGCTGAGGGACTCTAAAATATAGTTTTATAGAGATACGATTGCTTTATGTAACAAATGGCTCCTAAAGCTAGGACTCCAGTTCCAGTTCCAAATGCTCTAGCAAACAAGGTTAGTTTGTCTGTTGAGTGAATGTCACTCTCAGAGGGATGTACATCACCAACTAAATAAAATGGAAGAATCTGGGTGAGCTCTGCTTGATGGACTTTTGACTTAGTTTAACCTGGACAGATTGTTTACTCTGTGTTTGTTCACTCATCGTATTGTCATGGAGAGTTTTCATGCAACTCATTGCTAGGCCAGCCTCTTCACCCTCAATATCTATTATGAAAGATTAGGAATAGCATAGAAGGATATATTGGAGACCAAACTATGTGATTGATAGGCCAACCAATCAATCATTTAATGAATATGAAGCACTCACTGTCATTACATGTATTTGAGAAAGACTGTAAGAAGGGGTTAAATAGATATTAGAAGAGGAAATGATATTTGTATGTGTGTAAACGGTATCAATTAATGAAAAATTCAAACAGATGGCTCTGGGAAATAATTCCACTGACTTGCAGTATTGTTATGCTAGGACTTAAGAATTTTTAGTTACCCACTAATTAGCTTCTTTTCTACTAATAAGTCCCAAATATAATTTGGGAAGGATAGGAAAGCAAATGGCAGGAAAGGGAATGGTAAGAGAGGAAAGGAGAAGAGAAGAGAAGAGAAGATGCCTCTTGGTTTTTCCTTCCCATATTCTCCTTGAAAAGATTTCTTTCTTTCATTTTCAGCCCTTCTTGTTTCTCGCTTCTCCTCTTCTTACAGGATGACATGAAGCAGAAGGAGCAGTTGCTACGTTATACTCACTTTCTGACTTATTCTCCATCTGTTCATCTCTGTCTGACTTTCTATGGCAGGCATTCAATAGCAAAGACTGACACTCTTCCATCGTAGTCTGCTGTCATTTTCAATCTCAGACATTTTGCTTCCTTGTCATCATCATTATTTTTAACACTGCCCTTCCTTCCCAGGAAGTTATAATAAATTTACAGAAAAAAAATCTTTTTTTTTCTTTTTCTCCCCTGTCCCCCGCCTCTCCCCTAAAACCTTCCAGCAACGTATCAGTGTAGGAAATTAAGATGACAAGGGTAAATGTCTGAAGCTTTGATATACCACAGAATACTCATTTTTGGAAAAGTCTGTAAAGAAAACAAAGATGTTAAGCAACCATTGCAACTCTTTGGAGTATCATTGGGCTACAAGGGCTTTGCCAGCTGGTCTTGATCAGATTGTGTATAGCACCAAATTTAAGCCGTTGATGGTTACAAGGATAAGGTTTAAGAGTGAAGAATTGAATTCATGCTTTTCTTATAGAATTCATAGAAAAAAAATGATTAAATCATGATATTTTAAAAGTTTTTTATACTATGCTCTACAGTTGGCTTTCATCAAGTTGCAGTCCATCATAAAAACAACTAATGCAGTATAATGGAATAATAATTTTTATGCAAGTCACGTGCCTTGAGAAAAATAATAGCACTAGCACTTAGTCTTATACCATCCCTAAGTGCTTTACAGCATTCTCTAAACTGTTTACAGAGTGAACATATTGGCCCCAACAATCTGACTCCCCATTTTGCAATCTGAGAAGGAAGGTTGGCTAACTCAACCTTGAGTTGGTCAGAATTGAACTCCTGGCAGTGGGCAGAGTCAGCCTGTAATACTGCATTCAAAGAAGTGTGCCACCATTGCTCCAATAATAAGCCAAGGATACTATAGACTGTGAAAGGGAGTAACATATATTGAAAAAAAGGATGTTTTCAACATTTCTCAGACATCAAATAATCAGAATAATTAAAGAATCCCTACTTTAATTAACTTTTCAACATTTTTTGCAAGTTTAGAGAATAAAATCAAAGCCATTTGTTTCCCAATCACTGACTGAGAATGATTTTTAAAAAGCTCAGCACTGATCTGAAATAGAACTGCCAATATATTATTTCCCATGTCCATAAGAATGTGTTATATCTATTAAGTTGGCTTTTTTCTAACTCACAGTTGACTCAAGCATTTACATTTTCCAATAAAAGCTAACACTAAACCTCAACATATTAGATTCCAGAGCACTCTTTTGAGTAGCAAATATAGCATAGCTCTCCAAGGGTTTCTCAGTCTTCAAGGCAAGACCTTGGGATTTCCAAAGAAATTCCTTCAAATAAATGGCTGAAATTGCACAACACATCAAAATGAAATAAATTGGTAATGTGATCAATCATGTTCTTGAACAATGCAGCCACTGCTATAGCTTGTTGTGTAAACAGGCTATCCCATTAACCATGGCTTGTCTATTTCAGCAAAGCATTTTATGTAAACACAGCTACTCCACTGACTTAAGGTTTAAGGTCTAGTGCATTGTATGAACACCTGTGTGCAATCTGCAAGCTTCCTCTTTGTTTAAATTCAATTAAAACAATTCTTAAACCCAATGCTTGAATTGGGTGAGGCGGAGAATGTGGTGAAGTAGACTTGATCTACTTGACAGGTTGGGAAGACAAAATACAGTGTTACCCTTCACAGATCTCCCGTGAAATTCATCTCCTGAGTTATGTTTCAGTCTTTGTTTAGCCCATTAACATATCTAGAATTCCTAGTAAGTGTCTTTCATCCTAATTGGCAGCCTGATCTTCGTACCAGGTTTATTTGATGGTGGAATATATTTGGAATAATGAGTCCATTTCTGGTTACCACAATATAAAAAAGATGTTAAGACTCTAGAAAGAGTGCCAAGAAAAGCAACAAAGATGATAATGGGTCTGGATGCTAAACCATATGATGAACCATGGAAGGAACTGCATATGTCTAATTAACAAAGGCAAGGACTAGGAGTGATACTGTATGAGCCTTCCAAAACATGAGGGGTGCCCCAGAGAAGAAGTTAACTTATTGTCCAAAGCCCCTGCAGGCAGGACAAGAAGTAAAAGATGGAATCCAACCAAGAACTAAGGAGAAAGTTCCTGACACTGAGAACAATTAATCAGTGGAACAAGTTGCCTCCCAAAGTTATGGGTGTACCATTATTAAAGCTTTCCAAGAAGAGACTGGGCAGCTATTTCTCTAGAATGGTACAGGATCTCCTGCTTGAACAGCAGGTTGGACTAGAAGATCTCCAATGTGCCTTCCAAACCTATTATTCTACTCTCTATGTTCTCAGAGTCCTAGATATGCATTTGGTGTCCTGAACCATAGAGCATAGATATAAATGAGATTAGAGGTTTGCTTCCATTTCCCCTCCTCTCCAAAGAATGGATGCATATTCTTGTTTGCTTAGGGAATAAGGCATTAACAGTTTGCTACCTTTGTATTATTATCACCTTATGGATCATTGAAAGGATAGGGGCCTGCCAGTCCTTAAGGAGAAGGGTGTTCCATAGGACTGGGACTTCCATGAAAAAAAAGGCATATTTTCAAGCCCCACAAGATGGCAATATTTAAGGAGAGCAACCTGGTGCAGGCCTACTCTATCTGATCTGGTGTATTGGGCAGATATCCTTAAGGAGAGTAAGTCCTCTGTATGCCTCAGCAGGTTTGTGGTTCCCTCCTTCCTCTATCATGTTTTTCATTGTGGAATAGACCAACAGACTTGTCTGAACTGCCACACAAGGTATTATTTAGCTTCTTGCTTTCTTTGATTCTTAAAACAGAGGGGGGAAAAGTTCCTATAGAAGCAAGGTACTTTTGAATTTCTAAAGGATATTTTCCACAAGACTGCTTTTATCCCTCTCTTTCTTCTGTCTTTCTGCCTTTTAACTCTTCCAAGGAATTTTCTCTTTTTTTCTTTTTGAACCTTCTTCACTCTGGAAATGTATCCCTCAAGTGGCCCAGACTTTGTTATCCAAAGACATGGCTCCCCCACCCCTAGGTGGTAGATTAAGAAACATGTGACAATGTGGGAATCTTATTAATTTGTTATGATTTCCACACCTCCAGTGTTATCTCCTTCGATTCCTTGTATTCTATGGGCTGATATTGTCTCTTCCATGTCTCACAGAGTGCCTATGGCTTGGGCGGCCTATCAATTTGATTTACAAATAACTAAATAAGTCCCCTGCCCATCAGAGTTAAGGATGGCTTTCTGTTTAAAATTTGATAATTAAAAAGAGGCAGCCTCAATTACATTCCTCATTAGATCACAGTTATTTTCAGTAAGGGCATCATAAATGATGGAAGGGTAGAGAAAAAAAAAATAGGACAATAGTTGCTCTTTAAAATGCAGACAATGTAAAGTTCATTCCTCAAGGCAATTGCGACAGGAGAAAATAGCTGGGCATAGTATTTCAGACCTTAATCCCATTATTTATTGTTTGGAGCATTGAGTTGGAGCCAAATTGCACAGAAATTTAATTTTCTTTTATTTTCTCTACTCATTGGACCTCATGTCTCTTCCTTGTGTCATGAAATTAGTGACAGTCCTATAATCTAATGTAAAAACATTTATTTCCCATCCATCCCAACCGGAGCAAAACATTTGAATATAAGTAGAAATACAGTTTTGACAAGTACAGGATAAGAATTCCTTCCTGTATGTTCCCTTGGGAACAAAGCCTGTTAAATTTAGCAAATCTAATTCTCTCAAATGAAAAGCATCAGCTGTTTTATTGCAATCCTATAGATATTTATGGAAAAATAAGATCCACATTCAGTCGACCTTTTACCTAGGTCAGCATTGACAGAATTGGAAAAGATGACTAACATCTCACAATGTCAGAATTCATAATCAGCTGTTGTTGACTTCTGAATATGATTCCAAACCAATAAAATAAATGATTCAGTTACACAGTGTGGAGTCCACAGTATAGGACTGTCACACAAATGTAGGCAGTTTTAAAGGGAAAATTAAGATGCTGATGGTTAATATTATTAAATGCATATTTTATTCCAATAGTATTCACCATGGAGAGGAGTCAGAATAGGCAAGACGGCAGGCAAAACATCTTCCAACAAGGTCCACCCCTTTTGAATGTGTACAAAATTGCGAACATGAGATATCAGGAATGAAGGCTGTACAAATGAGTACCGGTTTATTCCATACTCCCTGAATCTGAATTACTAAAGGTCAAGTCAAATTGGTGGAAGATAAGAGTCAAGGGAATTCAAGGCTGGACTTAGTTCTCTTGTGGGTCTCTAAACCTATGGTGTGCTTGACCCCTCTCTTGGGCTCAGCCTGGTTATTTATTACATCATTGTTCCATCTATCATCAGCTGCCACTGTGATGATTTTAACAAGCCTCCCATCCATAAATCCTTCTTTCACTTAGAGACTTAAGACTTAGAATAACTTTATTGTCACTTTGAATGTACACTAATCATCATACATTAAAATTAAATTTTGTTGCATACAATTCTCAAAGGATCTCTATTTCTAATATATACTACATAAAAATGATTAAATAGATAAATAAACAAACAAATAAAAAAATATGAATATACCCACATAATATTATATGACAGTTTAATTCAGAGTATACATGTACATGGCAAGAAAAATGAATCTTGCAAGTTTACCAGACCGATGGCATAGGGAACAAAGCTGTTACAGAATCTGGTAGTCCTGCTAGAAATACTTCAAAACTTCTTCCAAGAGGGGAGCAACAGAAAGAGACTGTGAAGTGGGTATGTGAGGTCTCTAATAATGCTTTGAGCTGTAAGCACATAGCACTTTTTGCAGTATCCTGAATGAGAGGAAGTAAGCTACCTATAATCTTCTTGGTTGTCCTTTCCACTCTCTGTATGGACTTTCTCCCTGAATCATTGCAGCCACCAAACCAAACAGTGATGCAGTTTGCTTCTCCTGATTAAATCAGGGTGTGCTGGGTTCGCCCATCATCTTGCACCACAAAACTAAGCTAGTGAACAACAGTGGCTGGTTTCATTCAGCAGGCTAAAGCCGAATCCATTATGGCCTTACCACATTGTGGGAATTCAAATAGGTTTGAGTCATTGATAACTGTGAAAGGTTTTAATTCCATACACAATAGCTGAAGGAGAAAAAAAAAATCCCGTCATGGTTGCTCTCAATGCTTCATTTTAAGCATTTTCCCCATTCTCCTTCTTTTCTTTTTTTCCTCCTCTGTAGTATAGTGGCATCTTCTCTAAAGCGTAGCATTACCAGAGAGACATAATGACTTCAGTCTGCAAAACACACTCGTTTTCTAGCTAATGGTCCAGAAGAGGCTGTACTGTTTAATCTTCAGATATGAAACAGTCAGTGATGCTCAGCTGTGGAAATCAAACCTTGGCTGACTGCAAAAGAGTAAAAATTCTATTTAATAAAAATGAGTTTAAATGAACTCAGCATTCCTCCCCCACCCCTGTTTGGAAGGAGAAAAAAAATGCTGATTTTAAAAGCATTATTTTTTTAAGTCTTCAAAACAAAGCATATCGTATTATTGTACTGAAAAAGGTAAGGACAATGCAATCTCTTTGAAAATTCAGTGTTGGTCTATTAACAATTATTTTTCACATCTCATTAGCTTAGGTTACTGTTGTTATTATTCATACACATTAGTATTGTTTCATTAATTTGAAATTAAACATAAGTAATTGCTTCATAGACAGAAGGACAAACCACCAAAAATTTGTACTTTGTTTACAACATAGGGAATCACCTTTGACTGAAACAGAAAAATGAAAAGGAATTCACAAGGTTTGTGGGTGACAAACACTGATTATGATATTGCAATTGAAATATTTACATCATTGAATCAAGTATGAAATGCAGGAATAAGAGGGTGAATCTTGCATCATGATATTTATGAAAATATGCCTTAAATATAATCTGTATAACACAGTTTTGGCTGAATTGAACCTCGTGTTAAGCCAGTGTCTAATTGTTGAATAAACCAAAGTCAGTGTCTGGGTTTAAGAAAAATAACTATGGTTTATTGTCTCAAATTTGTGTTATTTTTGTTTTCTTTTGCTCATAAGAAATAACCAGAGCACAAAAGCAAAACAGGATACTGAATTCAGAATTATTAAACATTCATCAAGGAGTACTTTAAAAAAAAAGATGTACAAACTCTCAGCAAATAATGATTTCAAACTGTAGTTTATGCCTCAAAAATTACTGTAGATTGCACAGTAATTTTATAGATTATATAGATGATGCTGAGTCAACAATCAACTCCATTATGGCTGAATATGAATGTATTAAACCATTCTCTCTTTTGACTGCCAACAGCTGGCCAGTTTTCGTCAAAACATGATTTAGTGTGAAGGGAATTTGATCAAATGACTCCTTTGAATGGAATCTTCAAAACAAATAGTTAAATCCGCCTATGCATTGAATTGGATGACTTTGAGATGTTTGAACACTGAGTGGACATTTTCAGTGGATTGCTTCTGCATATATGCTTTTATCAATAGATCAGTTTTAGAATATCATGGGGCTAGCACCATTTTATTGATGGCTGAAAGCATATCTCTCTCTCCCTCTCTCCCTCTCTCTCTCTCTCTCTCTCTCTCCATCCATCCATCCATCTATTCATCTTCCCAAAATCAATGGTTCCTTCTCATCAATATTTGCCAAGTGAATGTTCACTTACCATAAACCTTTAGTGTTCTATTTTTAACAATTGCAGTCAGTTAATGCTGAATCCATTTTCAAAGCCATGCTAGCAGGGATCACAACATTATGTTGTGTTGTAATGAAGTCCATTAGCTAATTATACTAATATGAAGAAGATTTTTGTTCACTCTGAAACTATGGCTGCTAGGTTAGTGCTGTTAGTCCTGAATGTAATATTGAAAGAGAAAGGAAGTAGATATGGGATAAGAATATAATTTATTGTATTTTTCTCCATGCCAATTGGTGGTATATGATAAACTCATAGAATGACAGCTCACATGCCTCTCTCTAAGGAAAATATGAAATGTTTGTTGATGACATTATATCAATGAATAAAAATAAGAATCTCATGAATCAAATTTCAGAAGTATGGTGCTGAAGTATAGTTTGGTTGTTTAATGATGAACCATGCTGGACATTTCAAATAAAGTTGGTTGTGACTTGGGAAAATTATTAAAAAGTTAATTATTCTGATTCTGAGTAAAATAAATTAGTAAACAGTGTCACTAATCTTGCATAAAGTCAGATCATGCTGAGATAAAGTAAGAATTTTAAGTTTCAGTGAAAAAAAGAGTTACATTAAATCAACATGCCAGCTAGATTGTTATATATTTTAATCCACTTTTTGTTTAACACAGTTTGTTGAGTAAACCAAAGTTTGCTGAGCTAACATAACATGTCAAGGTATAATCCATGTTGGGACCTTGTAAAGCAAGGTTACCCAACCGTTTTGGCTTTGCAAACTGTCAGGGAGCTCAGAGAAGATGGTTCCATGCACATGGCTGGCAAATGGCAGGTGTGCACACAGCGAGTGGTGTGCATGCACACCATTGGTGCGATTCAAATTTTTTCACTACCAGTTCTGTGGAACTTGGCTTGTTGGGCATGGCTTGTTGGGCATGGCAGGGGAAGGATATTGCAAAATTTCCATTCCCTCCCCACTCCTGGGGGAAGGTTACTGAAAAATCCCCATTCCCACCCCACCCCACTAACCTGCTTTCCAGACCTGTTCTCCTGTGCAGGGCAATCAAAGAAGACCCATCTGATCAGTCAGAGGTGGGATTTACCAGTTCTCCGAACTACTCAAAATTTCTGCGACCGATTCTGGTCAGAACCTGCTCAATACCACCTCTGATGCAGACCCTCCAGTCACACAAATACAGTGTGTGTACATGCACTTGCCCACTTGTTGTGCAAGTGGGGATGCGTGCACACACTCGCCTGCCATTTCTGTAGCCTGATTACAAGGCCCAATAGTCTGGCTCAGAGGTTGAGGAGCCTAATGTAAAGTATTACACTCAAATCAAGCATGGGTTATTATGATGTATTAATTCAATCACTGCATAAAGACGTTGTTTCGGAGCAGATAGTGAATTCTAAGAAGAGGGGAGAGAAAAGGATAAGTTGGTGGTAAAAGAATGTGTCAAAGAACAGCACAATGGAAGAAAGCTGCATTCTTAACTCAAAAAATGCTTCCTAGAATGGCAGTAAAAAAGAAACAGACAAATCCAAACATTCTGCTACCATTTAGTAATTGTCCAATACCTTCAAATAGTATAACTCAAACAAACACCATCAACACTGACAGAATCACCACCAGTCAATTACAAAAGGCAGCTTGATTTGGAATGGCTTACATTCTGTGTTGATACTTTTAACACCATCAAGTAACAGCATCTCCCTAGTCCAGATCCTGGGAAAGTATATCAGATCCTGGCTGACTGTGAAAAACCATAATAAAATTGTGTCATCTACACAAAGTCTAGTTTCAGGACAAGAAGGAAGCTAGGAAGCAGGCAAGTATGATTGGCTAGCCTAACACTTCATGGAAAGAGGGAATCATGTACATTTATTCAGCTTCATTGGCTGACTAATCCAAATGCATCTTAAAGACAACATCTTCCTCCTTTAATTGCCAGCACATTTCTTTCTTCCATTAGCACAGCCATCCTGCTGAAGCTCAACAGCCTAACAGATTCATTTCATTTGGTGCTTTTGCCAGGATGTCAACTTGTCAGAGATGTAGGACAGGCGGTGAGATCCTCTGAAATGCAAGCTCATAAGCTAATATGGGTTTTGTGCGTGTGTAGACTGGGAACGAAGGACTAAGGCAGTGGAGACATAAGGAGAACAAATACTTGTTGCAAGCCCAAATCTGCTACGTGTCATGAAGAATGTAAATCAAAACAAGGCATTTGTGGGAAGGCAGGAGAAAAAAAAAGACATTGTCCAGGATTTCCACACATTTGCTGAAGTCACATCTCACTGCAGAACATTGCTGCTCCTCAAAGACCTCTCTTACTTTTGTTTCTCTGTTCACAACAGGGATTCACTTACCTGCTATAGAGTCACATATCCAAGAAAGAGCAATTAACAGAAGCGTCTAACATCCCTTCTTGCTTCTTTCTGGATAATGGCTGGTCCTGATACTAGAAGTAAAAGATCAATGGGGAAAAATAACCCTGCTGAAAATGGAAACTAATAAGGGCTTTTAGAAAATCTTACCTGAAAGATCCCACCTGATTAAAAACCTTCTCTGTTGAAGAAGGCATGCACCCACCTTCAGCAGATAGTCTAGGCTTCTCTCATATTCAAAGTATTGGAAGAAAGTGGTATTGGAAAAAAGTACTGGAAGAAAGAAATCTTGGTGCTTGAATATAAAATGTTCCTACTTGTGGAACAATGCCCTGGGTTTCATTATCACCAAGGTAACTGCCAGGTTAAAAATAAAATAAAACAAGAGTTTGGCTCTCCACCAAGATCTTCCTTCTTCTTCTTCATTGTCCCTCATTAATTCCGAACCTTCCTTAGCTCACTTGTTCAATGTTTAGAAGAATTAAATGTGACTTCCAGGAAAAAGGAAAAGTCTGCTCCCCAGATTAACCAGGAGAACTATTGGGAGTTACGAGAGACAGTTTCCCTTCTCCCAGTTCGTTATAATATTTTGTTGTCCATTCTTGTTAGCACATCCATTTGAGAATTGATTGCACTCCAATTTGGTATCTTCAATATATTTGCCAGGTTGCTTCTAGCTATCACCCTTCCCAAACTTCCCCCCCTCTTTAAAACTCTATTTCTTATTGAATGAAACAAAGAGATCAGTCCTGGGTTGAAAAGAATAATAATAATAAAACCAACAAATGCTACTTTATTTAAATAGACATTTCCTAGCAGGAGACTGTGCTGTGGTTGTCATCTCCATTTTTATTTAGGGAACTGTCTGTTTTTATTACTTTCAAATGAAATAAGCTGTGCTCTTTTTCAAAAGAATTAAAACTCCCAGAAACTTTGAGATTCCCCCCCCCTCCACTTAAAATAAAATAAACCACAATTTCAGCCTTGAAGGAAATGGGGCAGGTTGGGCAGGTGACTGACATATATATTTCAAAAGATTTTCTAATTTATTTCATACTACTGTGTCCAAAGATGACAAATATCATCGGCATGCCAGTGAAAGAATAATTTATATAATATTAGATCAGCAGATATATTGTATACTGGGTTACCCTCTTTTGTTTCATCATCATCACACAGTACCACAAATAAATAAGTGTATATCAAATGTGTTGAATTTGAAATGTTTGTTCTGGACCTTTGCAATCTTATTATGAACGGTTCTCCTCCAATCTGAAAAAAAGTTTCTTGACCTCAAAATAGAGTTGATTCAGATAGGTTAGAATTTTTATTACAGTCAAGAATGAAGCCATATATAGCACTGAATGGCAAAGTGAGAAATAATAGCATTGGAAGGGACCTTGGAGGTCTTCTATCCAAACTTCTGCTTGAGCAGGAGACCCCATACCATTCCAGACAAGTGGCTGTTGAATCTCTTCTTAAAACCTCCAGTGATGAAGCACTAGGTTGATTCTCTCCTTGATAACCCAAGTCAGTCACTTGCATTTTATACAGTGAGCCATGGTTAAACCAAGTATCTCTTTATAGGATGACAATGTTTAATTATCTTTTTGTGGTCAGCACTTGACTGTTCTCAGGGTTTTCAGTTCTCTTTGTTGCTATGTTTTTGCATCTCCCAGTTCTTCTAAACTCATCTTCTAAAACTTTCTGGTGATTTGTCTGCTTATCAAAAGCTAATCTCTGTGATTTGCTTTCCATGCATTGGAAAAAAAAACACAGAGAACCAGCAGAATGTTTTTTTCAGAAGTGCCAGCTAGGTTAGTTTAGTATGAATCTCTGGAGTTGCAATAAAAAAAAAAAACACCTCCAAGAAGGTTGAAGGAAGAAATAAAACTGTAGTTTAGTATTCTTTTCTCCCATTCTGTTTTGCTATCATAGATATTGGTCATTTCTGGTCAATAAAATCTTGGCTTCACTAAATTGAGTAGAATTGGTATAGTTAATTTTTACCAATCTCATTTTGAGGGCTTTGTACTTGACAAGAAGAAAGAATCCAAATCTTTTGATCAGATTAATAAATATAACTTATTTCTCTTATTTTTTACTGATTAAATGTGCAACATTTCCCACTTAAAAAAAACTATTTTCATGAAAACAGCATATGTCTGAATATTTTTCTCCTAATATTTCTCTTTTTGTATTTGCTATTCTCCTAATTGATGTGGTTTATATGCAATTTTCTCCAACATTTTATCTCCATACCATCTAATGTCTCCATTTTGTGGATGCTTTCTTCCAATAAATTCATTTTGTGAATTTCTTCTTTCCTCATCCTTGATGTCAAGTCATTAAAACATCATAACCATTATCAACAACAGTGAATATATAGATTGTCAACACAATTATGATTATACTTCTTCCCATATACTGAACAGGGTTAGCCATAATAGTAATGTTAATGGGCTTATGTAGATATTTAGAGTTCTTGGAACACACCTGTTAAACTTCTAAATGTGAAATGATTAAGTAGTGATTTCTAAATAGTTGTATCCATTTTTATAGCTATGTATTTATTTATTTGTATGTCAGTTAGTTGAGGATAAATAGCTTCACCAGTTCATGAAGATTTGAAGAAAGAACTTCTTAGACCAGGACTGTCAAACTCCCAGCCCATGGCATTGGCCATACTCATACCCAGTTTAGCGAAGGGATAAAAAGTCCTGATACATCACATGATACCACCATCATGACATGAGTTTGACACCCCTGTCTTAGACTTAGAATTTACAACTAAATTTACAACTAAAATTGGGTCTGAAGATTCATTTGCTAAGCACAACAGTTATTAAGTGAATTTTGCCCTATTTGATGACCTTCCTTGCCACATTTGTTAAGTGAATCACGGTGGTGCTTAAGTGAGTAACAACATTTGTTAAGTGAATGTGACATCCTCATTAACTCTGCTTGTTAGAAGGTAGCAAAAGGCAATCACACAACACTTTAACCATCCTAAATATGAAGCATTTGAATGTTGATCACATGACCATGGGGATGCTGCAATGGCCAGAAGTGGGATTTTTGTTTTCAAAGTGACTTGCAAAAGTTTATATAAAAAGATTCAATATATTACAGAGCCTGGGATGCCTGGTATGAGTGGTTTAGAAATAAAAAGAAAATAAAATGGCAATTAGGAAAAGAATGAGGAAGTATGTAAATATGTATATATGTTATAGAAAAGATTGAAGTGTAAGATAAAATACATTGAATTGTAACAAGTGTAAGATGTAATGGTAATTGAATAAGTAATCATAGATTGAAAAATGTAAGGAAATGTAAAATATGTCTTGATGTTGATAACAATGCATATAGTTTTATTTTATGTTTTTAAACTTTGGAAAATTAATAAAAAAATTTAAAAATTCAAAAAAGAAAAAAGTTTATCTCTAAACAAACTGTTGTAAAGTCAAGGGATACCAGTATTACAATATTTCAGCCTTTATTTTATAATGTATCTGTAATGCAGTTGTGTAGGAATTCAGGCGCTATGTTATTTTCTCTTCTTCAGTCCTGAGTTTTGCAAAAAATGTAAGGAAAAAAAAAAGGATGGTCAGTAGTCAGAAATCAGATTTCATCACTTTGAGATGAAGCCCAAAGTGCTTGTTTTGAAAAAAAAAGCAAAGTGTCTTCTTCTAATGGATTTTTGTCTTGTGTTATTTTATTAGAACACCAGGTTGACTCCTGAAGTGCTAAATGGACACAGTCTTGATTGTAGAGCCTTCACCCCTCTTTTTCGGGAAAGGGCTGGGGGGAAATGAGGATCTCCCAATCTAAATGCTGTTTTCCTTTAAAAAAAAAAAATCTGCACCAAATGCAGAGAAATGGAATGGAGAATTCATCCAGGGAAAGGAGAAATTCCCCAACCACTTCTTAAATGCAGGACTTCACCCTTAGTAGTGATAGTACCATCACTAGTGGAAAAGAACATTTCAGCAGAAAGTTACCTCCTGATGCTTTTTCTTGGGCTTTAATGGAAGTACAGGAAGTCAGAGGAAGCAGCCCATACAATTTTGTCTGTTTGTTGGATCTTCAAGTTGGGTATCTAACACAGTTGAGGGACACATTGTGTTGTTCTGCATTCATTTACTGGTTAAATGCTGCCTTATAGTTTTGTAACTTATCTCTTGAAGTTCCAAAGCTTACCGAAACCTGGAATATTCCTATCTTAAAACCCAAATGCTTTGAACCATTTCATCAAGGGGATTTACATTTCCATGAACAGTTGGCTGGATTTGTGTAATAGCAGCAACCGTCTCATTTGTTTTCCTGCTTAGGACCTTGATTCTTCAACATATTGATTGTTTCAGTAAAAGTCTGGAATGAAGTTAACCATACATTAAAATAACTCATTAAAATGTCTTAAAGCTGTGACATCTGTTTTGAGACTCACATAGTGGTTTGGAGAGGAAAAGGTAAAGGAGCTCCTACAGATTTTGCTCCATGTTGCTCATCTCAGTTTCAAGTCATTGAGCCAACACTGTCCAAAGACTAGCCTGGCTCGCATGGAATGCTATTACCTTCCTACTGAAATGGCACCTATTTATCTACTTATATCAGCATGCTTTTGAATTGCTAGGATGGCAGGAGGTGGGGGGAAGGACCGGAGCTCACTAGATTGTATGGTGTTCGGGTCTCAAACCTGGGCTTATGGTTTTCCAGGTAAAAGCCCAGTGTTTTAACTTCTGAACCACTGTGATGCCCTGGGGGAAGGCTAATTTAATTAATAGGAATGAGGTGCTTTTTTCAGCCTGCATCAGGTCCAAGCACTTTGTAGTATCTCCGTAGCATGGCATTTTCAAGAACAATGAAGCAGAATTAAATATAGGAATGATTTTGGGCTAAAAAATAGAGAATGTGATACTGGAGATATTATCCAGAGACTTTTCTGTGTTTGAAATATTAATGTATGTATATGTTTGCATGCATGTGTATCTATGTGTTCATATGTATAAGTGTGCATATGTGTATGAGAACAGTTATTTTGATGTTTTTCACTATTATTATTATTATTATTATTATTATTGTTTTATATTTATATCTTTTCTTTCCTCCTGGAGTTCAATATAAGAGACATGCTGACACAGTGGTTAGAATGTAGTATTTCAGGCTAACTCTGCCCACTGCCAAGAGTTTGATCTTGACCAGTTTGAGATTGACTCAGTCTGCCATCCTTCCAAGGTTGGAAAAATGAGGATCCAGTTTCTTGGGAGCAATATGCTGGCTAAACCACTTAGAGAGGACTGTAAAGCACTACAAAGCAGTATATAAGTCTAAGTGTTATTGCTATAACATACACGGGTATCCTCTTCCTACATTTTATCCTCCTTGCAAAGTAACCTGAGAGATAGTTGTGAGGCAACTGGCCAAAGAAGTGTAATGAAGTCTTCTAGCTGGAACTCCTTGGATTCAATTCCAACACATTATATACTACATTACTTTGCTATCCCTGCATACTCAATTTTAAAAAGGACCCAGAGGATTAAAATGTGCTTAAGGAACAAGTGAGAAGTCTATCATCACACACACACACTGACACACACATAGTCACAGAGAGAATTATTGAGGGGGACTGTGAGTTCCCGACAGCTTGATGTTTTCCACTTGACTATTTTTGTCAGATGGCATACGTATAATTTATTCTTCTACATGGGCTACTTTGTCTTGAAAATGGCATTTCAAGCTCTCTAATTTTGATATTCCATTATTTGATTTCAGTGGCAGATAATAATTTCTGTGGGTTTAGGGAATTGGTTTTCTCCTTTTGATACAGTGACTTGGAGCTATGTTGACATAGAAATATGCTGCTGGCATTTAGTCAGGTTAAAAAAAAAATCACCCCACCAGATTCTACATTTCTACAGTCTTTCATATGCAGCCATAAGCAGAGTTCCTTGAAATTAATTCTAACTAAATAGAGATGCAACAAGTCAAAATATGAAGTGGATTGGAAATGGGTTTTGAGTGTTCTTCATAATTATTCAGGGGGAACCAGGGAGCAGGGAAGTGGAGTACAGTTATATCAGCTATATCAGCTGAATTTGGCCAGTGCAGATGACAGATAATTTGTGGGTGTGTGGGTGTTGAGAAATCAGTGTCTCTACCTGTTTTCCTAAGATCGGTTAACAGAATAACACAATTTAAAGGGGCTTTGGAGGTCTTCTAATCCAACCCTCTGTTCAAGATAGATAGATGGATAGAATTCTTTAATGGCCAAGTGTGATTGGACACACAAGGAATTTGTCTTGGTGCAAATGCTCTCAGTGTACATAAAAAGAAAAGATACATTTGTCAGGAGTCAAGAAACACAAAGTACAATGCTTAATAATAGTCATAGGGCACAATAAGCAATCAAATCATACCAGGAAACAGTCAATATAAATTGTAAGGATACAAGGAACAAGGTTACAGTCATACAGTCACAAGTAGGAGGAGATGGGCGATAAAGAGTGATGGGAGGATAAATAGTAGGAGTAATGCAGACTTAATAAATAGTTTGACAGTGTTGGGCAAATTATTTGTTTAGCAGAGTGATGGCGTTCAGGAAAAAACTGTCATTCCTTTGTAGAATTGTATCAGCAGCTCCTAGGGAGACCTTATACCATTTCAGACAAATGACTGTCCAGTCTCTTCTTAAAAGACTTCAGTGATGGAGCAGCCAGAACTTCTGAAGGCAAGACATTCACTGATTATTTGTTCTCACTGTTAGGAAATTATGCTTTCGTTCTAGCTTGCTTCTCTCCTTGGTTGGTTTCCAACTGTTGCTTCTTGTCTTGCCTTCTGGTGCTTTGAAAAATACATTGACTCCCATGTTTTTGTGACAGCTTATGAAGTTGGCAATCTCTGGATCCCATCCCTCAAGCAATGTAAACCATATAACACTCCAGATATATACCTTCTGTCATGTCCCTGGTGGAGACTGACTCTGAGGGAGAGGACGAACAACAGACAGGGAGTGAAAATGTGGCTCTGGAGATTGTGGAGGAGGTTGGGGAAGAGCAGAGGCTGGCTGAGCAGTCATAGAAGGACCCAGGCCCATCCTCTCTCCATCGTAGGGCATGCAGGGAGGCGAGGATAAGGGAGAGACATGGTCTACTTGGGAGGAGAGGGTCTTGATCCTCTTGCAGCTGTGACAAGTGAATAAGAAGATGGACATGCGTATGGGCAAGTGCTGGAAACAAAGCATGGAAATATCTTTAGTTATGGTTCCTCTCTGAGTTTGGCGTCCTTCCCACTATGTATCCTGATACCTGTGGACGTCTTACAGCCCTTATCTTGCCTGGTTTGTGTTGTCTTTTACTCTTTATAATTTAAACGGTATTTCCTCCTTCCTGTAACTGCTTGTGTGGGAGTTTTTTGTCTTCAGTCAAGGATATTTGGAGCTTGGAAGCAAAGTGAAGGAATAAAAAGGGATTTACCTTTTTTTGAGACTGTGTTTACTTTGTATCCCACCCAGGGTCATCACACCTTCCCTATTGTGGTGCCTGCTCTGTTGAATAGCATCCCTGTAGAGATTTGAATATTCCCAAGCTTGTTTTCCCCTCAGGCAAGCCTTGAAAGCTAGGCTTTAGAGGTTGTGTGTGTGTGTGTTCACTGTGGAATAGGTTTTATCGATTTTAAGTGTACAGAAAGTCTTTGACTTAAAACTTTCTTTAACAATGGTTCAAAGTTATGACAGCCTTGGAAAAAATTGACCTATGACCTATACTCACACTTACAACTGTTACTACAGACACTTGGCAACTGCCTGTCATTTATGATTGGTTGCAGTGTCAGTGATTATAACCATTGGAAGGGACCTTAGAGGTCTTCTATGTAGTCCACCCCTCTGCTCAAGCAGGAGACCCTATACCATTTCAGACAAATGGCTGTCCAGCCTCTTCTTAAAATTATTTTCATTTTTTTAAGCTTTTCTTTTCACCCCATTTTTTTTTTTTTTTTTTGCAAAAAAGGCTCAATTAGAAAGCTGGATCTGCTTAACAGCTAGTTTTTTTAAAAAATATCATAAATTGGATTTGGATCATCATGTAGTTTATATTGACTGACAATTTCTGTATTCTGCTGCTACCCTGAAATAGTAAAAGTGTTTAATTGATAATATTTAATCCTTTTTTTTAACTTTTAACAAACAATTCCTATTATTAAGAAATGCTACCTAATCTCATTCCCGTCTCACTCTTTCATTCTTAATATAAGCACATATTAAAAGTATGCATTTTTTTTTCAATGGGACACAGACAATTTGAACTGGGTTCAGCTGACAAATTTTTTCATTTAGAAAGTTAATGGGTATAAAAATTCAGGCATGGAATGCTATTATATAAATCTCATAGGAGCTTTTTCAAGAGGTAACTGGCCTTTGTTTTTCCTTGAAGACATTTCTCTTCTTATCAAAAACCTTCTTCATGAATAGTGGAGAATGGAAGGTTTTATATTATATTCCTTGCAGTCTGAATGGTGGAGAATGGAAGGATTTGTATTCTTTGCAGTCATCTGCTAGTAGCACTCCCTCCGAGAGTCGTTGAGGCCACTGGAAGGTTTATCTGTGCCCTCAGACTCAGAGTCACTTGAATAGTGCAAATGGATGTGTAACTTTCTTGGAACTGTTGAAAGGACTTTGTTGCAATGTAAACCATGACCTGGATGTCTGCAAATCTTCATAAATTATTATATAAATCTATATTCCTTGAATCTTACTGGGAATCTGAATTTCAATCTTGGATCTGCATTCTATACATTTACTTGCGAGTAAATCTAATTCACAAGTGTTAAGATTTGTGCCTTTGTTTGGATTCAAGTTGCTAACATAATCTGCTTTGTTTCAAAAAATGCACAACTGTGACAGAGGCTTTGGTGCCTTTGTGGCTTATTATTCATCTGTGTTCATTATGTGGAACTTGTGTAGCATAAAAATGTGAAACACTTGACTGCAAAAAAATTGGATAGAAGGGAATCAGAAATTTATAGCTGTTCTGTACTTAGCCAAAGAAAAAAACATATTTTTCCTCTTCTTTTTATTTCCTCCATTTCCTCTCCTTCCCCCCATGACTATGGGTTCTGTAGTTCTGTAGTACCAGATAAGTATTCTGTAATGATAAGAGTATATTTTACATGGACAGAATCCCTCCTGCTGTTTAAATCTGGAAATCTGAATGAAAACCATAGGAGTCTGGGCCATTTCTGATAGAAAGCAGTTTTTTAACAGCATGAATTTATGAAAATACTTGCTTCAGATGAGAGTTTATTATTCTTAGTGCTGGATATGATGCCTCATTTATTAAATTAAACCACACAGACAGATCTTTCTTTGATAAAACAAGAATGAAGACTAAAGTTTTATCTTGGGGACACTGCTTTAATTTAAAGAGTTTGTTTGCGTAGCTGACAATAGATCACTTTGAACAATGGAACAGAATAAAATATTTACTTTAATATGTAGTGGGCCAGGTTTCCTTTATAACAGATGTATATTTGAGTTTTCAATGTAAGAACGTAATTTTAATGTAAGTTCTAAATTTATTTATGTGCTACCTTTTAAAATCTCCTTCAGCAATAAGCCTCTTCCTTGTATACTTGTAAACAATACAGTATAAACACAATTTAGGATAGAAACTTATTGGAATACAACATGTAAAAGAACAGCACACAAAAGTATTTCCTTGTTTCTGGTATAAAATCACCTCACACAATAAGTGCAGTATGAATCTCTCTTATGAGATGCTTCTATTTTCCTGGATTGACCATGTAACCTCATTCCCTTTCCCCCCGTTTTGAGAATTTATGAACCTTATGTACATCAGGAAGCTGAAAAAGGAATTTACAAAGCTAAAAGCATCATAATAAAACTACCATGCCAGAATATATAAATTAGAAACAAAGGAGGATGACAAGGAGGGAGGAAAAGGAAGTGGAAAAGATAATGATCCTGGAAAACAATCAAAAGTTGAAATAAACAATAGTCCAGACTCAAAGGATAGCAATGAAGATGTCATGGTAATGTGCCTGGAAGGTGAATTCCATAATTTGGGTGCTATCCTGAAAAATGTATTTCTGTCAATAATGTGAGGGAACACGAAATCTCAGGAAAGAATCTCCAGTTGGCAGGCAGGCACAAAGATTTCCAGTAAACTAAGTATTCTGAGAAACCCCACTTTATTTATTAATTTCCCCATTCAGAGCAATAGCTTTTCCTTGAGTACATTTGGCTAGAAGACATGCTTATGATGAATCCGTGTGGTGCTTGTATTTTTGGAAAGAATAACCCAAAATACTTTAATGCATGACTGATTAAGCATCTACACACACACACAAATGCTTGCAGTTTCCTACTTTAGCAGCCAATGTTGAGCATCTGTGGTGATCTGATGTACAGGATGAGGTTGTCACTTGTACGCTTGCAACTGAGATTGTGATGTGATGTCATTGTTGCTTGTATGTTGTTAGGGCTCAGCCTCATAATTTGTAACCGGGTCTTCTGTTCTGCAAAAAGTGCTATTCACTTTTCAAAAATAAACTATGCCTCCTGCTAACAAGAGGATGGGATTAAAGGAAGAGGAGCAAGGATGTGTTGAAGCTCATATTAAGTAATCATTAAGTATCTGGGGCTGCTTATAACTAACAATCTGACTTGATCTCTTTATATATTATTTTTAGTGAAGTGGGGAAACCAGTGTTTGTATTTCCTGCATTAGATGAAAAGAGAACAACTTTCTCTTTCTGCCCTGGCCAGTTTTTACAGAGGCACGATTGAGAAAGTTTAACAAACTGCATCATTGTTTGGTTTGGTGTTAGAAGTACATTAGATAGAAAGTCCATACAGAGAGTGGTGAGGACAACCGAGAAGATTATAGGAACCTTGTTTCCCATTATTCAGGATACTGCTTATAAGCACGAAGAGCTCAGAGCTCAAAGCATTGTTAGAGACCCCATACACCTACTTTATGGTCTGTTTCTGTTACTCCCCTCTGGGAGGAGGTTTCAAAGTATTTGTAGCATGATAACTAGATTCTGTAACAGCTTTGTTCCTTGTGCCAATAATATGCCATATGTCTTATAAACTTGCATAACTCCCCCCCCCACTATATATATGTGTACAATGGTGATGGTTCTCTGTGTCATATGTATATGTGTGTGTAATCTATGTGGGTATATGCATAATAGTTATCTTTTGATAGCTGAATGCAATGAAATTTCATTTTAATGTATACCGAGTCATATACATTTAAAGTAACAATGAAGTTTTTATTTTATTATATCCTGTCCTATTCTATTCTGTTCTGTGTTCTCCTGTCCTCTCCTCTCCTATTATTCTACTCTATTCTAGAATGTGGGGATGAATGTGTAGAATTGGCTGCCACCGAGTTCTGTAAAATTAATCAAGAGTCCCAGCGGTGGCACCAGTTTCATCTTTGGAAATGTCTTTAAGCTTTGCTGTAATAGATGTTTGCTACTTCAAAACACAGCTCTTGGCTTCATTGAGCAGTCAAAGCAAAGCATAACTTGGCTTTTTCAAGACACTTTTTTCTCCCTTCTGTTCAGTCAATCCAATTCTCAGAGAAAAGTGCCCGCAGTTTTCCTGGCAAGAGTTTTCAGAAGTGGTTTGTCATTGCCTCCTTTCTAGGGCTGGCTGACCCAAGGCTACCTAACTGTCTTTGTCTCTAAGTGGGATTAGGAAACAATTTCCTGGTTTCTATACTGATGTACAGACTGACTTTTTCAAAGCAAAACACATATAAAATAAAATCAGTGTGTATGCATGCATGTGTGTGTGTGTGTATGTATGTATGTATGTATGTATGTATATGTATTGATACAATTGTGTGTGTGTGTGTGTGTGTGTATGCGTGCACCCAGGGGTGGGCTTCAAAAATTTTAGCAAAGGATTCTCAGCCCAGTTGCTGGGTGAATGTGGTCATGGTGGGCGTGGCCTAGTTGGCCTCCTGCACCATGGTTTTTGCCCTCCCTGGGCTCTAGAGGCTTTCCTTGAGCCTCTGGGTGGGTGAAAACTGCCTTCCCAGGCTCTGGAGGCTCTCTGGAAGCTGGAAATGGGCCCAGGAGGCCCATTTTTCACCCTCTCTGAGCCTCTACATGCACCCTGCACTTATCTGCATCCAAAACAGGCCATGTGGGAACTCCTGGGAGGGGCGGAGTGGGCGGGTCCAGCAGAAGTGGGGTTTGGGGGTTCTCTGAACTGCATAGAATCTTAGCTAAGGGCTCTCTGAAACCCTGGCGAACCCCCAGCAGCCCACCCCTGTGTGCACCCATGCCTTTCTGGGTTGTGTATTTGTTTCATTTGCTTCTCACATTTATTATTATTATTTTACAAATAATTCAAGGCTGCAAACACATTCAACACACTTTCCTCCTCCTGTTTTCCCTACAACAACCATGTCAGGTGGATTATGTATGCATGGATTATGTATGCATGTATTGTTATTTTTATGGGATTTTTCTTAAAGTGGCAATGCACCATTTATTATGTATCACCTGAGACAAAATGTTGTTTTTTAAAAGGTTCCTTTTAGGGATGCAAGAGCCCAGATGGCTTGATAATTCTGTTCTAGGTTTCCATAATATGTTGCCTCTAGAATAAGTATGTTCATTTAAGGCTTATATACTTGGCAGCACAGTCCTAGACTACATCAAAAACAAGTTATTATTTACTTCATGTAGATAATTGCCCTAATGTCCTTTTAGTTACTTATAACAAATCATGAAAATTAGGGGCTTTTTTCCCCTTCTCCCATGTATCGAGTCTGTCTGTTGCAGGCAATTTGAAGAGGAGGCATCTTTTCAAATTTATTGTGGTGTAAACAAGAAAATTGACATTCTACTCATGGATTTTGGGAAAATACCCATATTATCGAATGCTTTAAAGACCTTAAATGAATGAGATAAGCAGCTCTTGTTGGCATTCATCTAGCATTTATTCTACATCTTTAAAATCCAATCTCAGATGGTTCTTCAGCATCACATAGATCAAGTTATCTGCCTGCTAATATATCTCACCCATGAAAAATAGGCATTGTGCTTCAGTGATAAGAACTAACACATCTATAACTCAGAGGCAGACTGGACTGTGAGAATAAGTAATCACATCAAGATAAACTAACGCTGGGTGGAAAAAAATCTACATTTAATAAGCACATGTAAAATTCTGTTTAAATTATATAAAATTTAGATGTTTGTGTTTATTAATCAATATCCTTCAACAATTAGATACTATAATGCATACACCAACACAAGTTTGTGCATAATGTAACACAGATAATGTACTGAAAAATTAGGAGCTACCTTATTAAATGACAAAAAGGGATGGCAAATAAGGAAAAAAACATGGACATTGCCCTTAACCTGCCTGCTAAGAGAAATATCTGTTTTATTGCCACTGAAGGCCAGCTGCTTAAAATAACTTATAGGGAGAAAATATCAGTGCAATATAAAATAAATAAATGCCTGCTAATAAAAACCAAGAGAAGGAATGGGAAGGTAGGAAGTTCAGTACTGTATAACATTTGAAGAACATGTTAAAATATACATTTTTATAGTATGTAAATTCTCATTAAGTCCAGTAGCTTTGCACAGGAATAGCTATACTATAACTTTTAGCCACTTTTCTGAAGGCTCAACTGAACACTTAAGTAAAAAGTTCTCTTGATGCCAGTTCAAGTATTCAGCAATTAAATGGGTTAGCAGTTCCACTCTCCAGGAATGATAGATTGGGCAAGCCAAGAAGATAACTGTCTGAGTTTTACTATCAGAAAGATACTCAATCTTGGAAGGAACATTGTTATATGTCCCTGTTATGTTCATCAAGGGGAAGATGTCTTGGAATGCCATTGAATGCCCTTTGAAGAGATAGGTTGGAAATAAATGCTGAGATATTTGTATGCCTTTACCTGCTCAATCAATAGAGTTATTAATTTTCCATGTGCAAGGCAGATTAAAACAATGCCTTAGGAATACCACGAGCTTGTTTTTTGAATAATTGATTTCTAGCATGAGATTGTGCAGAATGATGCCAGTATACAAACAGTATACTATTTACAGTATCCCTGTAAAGCAGAGAATGACAGTATCATCAGCATATAATAGTATGGAAATTAGACTAAGGATTAAGGATGGAAGGTGAAATTCAAGCTCAGTGAGAGCTCTTAACATTGAGTCATTAAAAAGATAATGAGTATAAACTGGTTCAGTTCTCTGCCATTGACACAGTAGACCTGCATCTAATGTTTTAGTAAATTATCATTAAGTTAAGAAGACAACAATCGATAGAAGAAGCTATTATTATTATTATTTTGCCATTACTTGTTCTGGAAAACTAGTTGAAATCCATCCTCAAATCTATGGCTACAGTGTGGACAGATTTACATTTATTTATTTATTTAATATTGCCGCCTATTGCTGTAATATTTTGCAGGGAGATGGTGCAGAATAAATTCATTGATCATTTATCAAAAAATATGGTAAGAAGCTTCTGTACCCTCTGACAATAATTTTTTGGGGGGAGATTATCAGATCAGAAATTTTTTGGAAGAGATTTTTGCATATAATGGACCAATTACAACCAAGCAGCATGAGATAATAGTTATCCAGGTTGGTCTTATCCTCTTTTCACATGGACTTTTTAAGGAGTTAGTTATTCTAATCTTAGGGACTGGAAAAATTGTGTTATTTTGGATAAACAAGGAGGAAAACAGATCCGCAGTGTCCTGGAACTTTGTTATTTTTTAACTGATGATTTAAGGATAGGTTTTTTTATTCATACTCCAAAATGAAAGCCCAGTCAGTGAAGAATTAAGAAGAAATTTGTATGGATTTGAGTATCTGATTTGTATATAAAATAAAGTTAACCAATGTGCATTACAAATTTTAGACTGCATTAACTTATCATATCCAACACAATGTCTCATGGCTTAACAAAGAGAGGAACAATGCACTAGAACAAAGAGTCATGTTTTGCTTGTACATGACAAATCATTCTGGAACATTCAACCATCTGGCTCATCATATTCCTATTTTACAGGAGGAACTCACATTTCTGTTCTAGAGAGAAAAAAAATGTTGCCTAGGAATAAGGATTATTGATGATTTTAGCAACTAGGGATCTACTGATCACAAAAGCTTTGTCACAGATACATATTTTGTCAAACCAGAATTTGGAAAGTATAGTGTAAACATGTGAGGTTAGC
>BLBF01000045.1:13911737-13935840 GCA_015471245.1 Laticauda colubrina
CTGTGGCTGGGGTTTTCTATCGTGGCTAGGGTTTTAGTGCCATTGAAGTTGATGTTGTGACCTGTGGTTTTCATGTGTTGGACTAGTGAGGAGATGTGTTCCAGCTTTTTTACTGCATTTTTGTGTTCATCTAGGTGGGTACTTATTCTTCTATTGGTCTGTCCAATGTATGTGGCCGGGCATGATGTACAGGGAATTTCGTATATGCCTTGGTTTTCCAGGTCAATTTTGTCTTTGGGGTTCCTCAGGATGGCTGCTATTTTTTCGTCTGTTTTGAAGGCAGTCTTGATGTGATGCCTGTGTAGTATCTTACTGATATATATGCTGTTCAGCTTTCTTCAGGTATTATCCCACGTCATTGTAGTGCTTTTAAAGTTTTAGCAACGTTTCAGCAGAATCTCATCTGCCATCATCAGGCTTCTATATTGAGTCTGTTGTATATATTCTGTATGCTTTGCTGTTGTTTTCCTATAAATTCCCAATTGCACATATTTAGACACTTTCAAAGCTGATTCAGTAAAACAACCTGAATTCAACATTGATGTAGCATTTGCCTTGTCTGTTATGGCATTTACTGTCACACAAAACAGGTTTTTCAAATCTTGAAGGCACATTTTGATCTAATGTCTCAGAGGATAAAGGATTCTTAGAAACCAACTGTGACCAATTTGCTAGACAAATTATAGCTAGAATCATTCATATTCTTTCCAATTTGATTCCTGACCATCTCAGGAGATTATTTTAGGGGTCTCCTTATCTGGTTTTGATGGATATTGTTTTTTTTTCCCCATTGTGATTATCAAGGGTACAAGTACAACTTTGGTAATTTGAGACCGCTATATGTTTGTTAAATTCTTGTCTGATGTGCTTTGTAGAATCAACTCTATTGACTATTTTATTGAACCCTTTTTTTAAAAAAGGGAGAAATGGTCAATACTTTACTGGAGAGAGTTAGAGAAAGAGATATTTCAAGGAGGCAGTTATTTTTCCAATAGCTGTTTGTGTGGACATTTATGCACAAGTACACATGCGTATATATTAAGCAAACTGCTTTAAATCAGGGCACCAAACATGTAAGGATAAGTAATCTACAAGGAGTTTTGGATAATGTTAGTTTCTTGAAGTCATAGGCTTGAAACAAGAAAAAATTCCATACTCCTCCTTAGTTCTATGCAGCCTATATTTTGGATCTATTGTTCTTTTATGGGAAATAATAGATTAGAGAATGGCACGACTATTCTATTTTGCAAGACCAGTTGATTTATTGATTGGATGTCTTAATTCACACAACATTGGGCAACTCACATAAGTGAAGACATAATCCATGATTCACTACACGAGTATCAGGGAAACATTTAACTAAAAATAGGATCGAACTAAGAAACCTCCTTCTCCCAAAATTTTAAAAATAGACGACATTGGTTAGACATCTAGCTAAAGATACCTAGAACCCAAAACATAGTGGGATTTATACATCAAAGCTAGTTTTTTGGACTGTATTCAAAAGCATATTGGCAACCAGAGCAAGCCAATATAATATACAGGCTTATCTGGCTGACATGTTTAGTACCACTCAGAATTTTCGAGTGTCAGCCTCAGATACAATACATTGCAATAAGACAATCTCGAGGTGGTAAAAGTGTGGTTGCCACCAAGGTCTCTTACTTAAAAAACACACAACAGGCAAACATAATAACTGTGATGATTTCAATATCTACCTGTTCATTTTGCACACCTTTATCACATTTCAGGATTCTGTTATATCATCTCTTGTCAATTTATGTTCATATTGTTAAGACTGATACTTAAAAAGTTCCTGAACCTTACTTAAGCAGAAATTTAGAATTATTTGTCCAATTTACATGATACCTATCATATAAAGACACTCTGGGCACCAAACAAGCAAAAACCAGTTTGGTATAGCAGTTAAGGTACCATGTTAGAAAACAAGAGACTGTTTGTTCAACTCCTGCCTTTAGCCATGAAAGCCAGTCATGGGCCAGTCATTCACCTCTCAGCCTAACTCACCTAAGAGACTTATGATGGTGAAGAAAATAGAGGAAGTAGGTGTTTGGATATGATTACCACCTTATTGTCAAAATAACAAAGGAAGAAACTAAACAAAAGTTATCAATAAAACAAAGCAAAACAAAGCAATTACCATTGTCACCAATCACAGACAACATTTCATAATTAGGGAGCTCCTGCTACTAGCTTACATAACTCCTAGACGAGCAGTTGGCCTTCTGAAAAATGTCTAAGAAGAATAAATAATATGCACACCCCATAGGAATGACATACTGTGATTAATATTGGCTTCCAATTTAGCAATTATAATTAATAAGGGAACACTTCGGTATAACAATTAACATACAGAATTAAAATTTGGGAGTTGGGATTCAAATCCAACATCATTCATGAATTTCATTAGATTTTATGGACCAGCCATTCTGTCTATGCCCAGCCTCACTCATAGAGTTGTTGTGGTTACAAGGGAGGAAAAAGAAAGGAAGAAGTAAAGTTCTTGAAAGCAAAGCAGGATACACATAAATATAGGAAGCAAATAAATAGAAACCTGATCATTGTTAATAATTATAGTTATTAATCTTCATGAAGCGTTTTCAATCAATGGCTCAGTTTGGGCTAGAAGCTGTCTCTTAATCCAATGGTGTGTTGGATGTCTGTTTGCCCTAGGAGTAATGAATGTTTATTCTGTAGAGGAAACATAAAATAAAATTAAAAACAACTAAAATATCTGTGGTGTAGGAGCTTTTGTTTATTGAGAGAGCACAGTTGCCATGGTTGTGATAAGATCCTTTTGTCCCTTAGCAAATGGCAAAAATCGGCTTGCCAGATTCCTCCCACTAAAAGTTTTGTAATTTCTTTCTGTTCATTCTGTTGTTTACTCATGGCATAAAAGAAGAAGTAATATTGCAGCCTCTGGTGTCCCACAATTGGCCTGCTGTGGACATTTGTCCACATTTTAAGACCTTCCCTCTCTCTGTTTTTGAATGTATATAACTGCTTGTTTTATAAGGTACAGAACATCTTTCTGTGGATGTAACTTGGAAGGGGTACTATCGATGGCACTTTTCCCCTCCTCCTCCTGATTTACCCTCAGTCCATCATATTGCTCTATAACCTGACTTAGGAACCATTCTGCAGTTGTCAAATTTAGTCAGATATGTCTTGCATTTTCACTGGGAGCAAGAAATGGCTTTCAGCAAATGAAAAACTCTCAGAGCATGCTTGAAGATAAAGTTATCTCAATCAAGTATAACTTACTATTTCTTGATGGACGTGTTTTGAGAACACTGTCTTGGTTGTTTATTAATCCAGCTGTCATAAGTTGTAATCGGTAAAGGGGTATCTGGATGTTAAATAGCTCGTGGTTGTGTGTTTTTTTTTAGCTCAAAACTTAATGTGCCCTGACAGTTTTGTAAGAGACTTACAATGTCTTGAGTGATGCCCTTCTTAGCATGTTTTTGAATTCTTCTGTTCTTTTTTTCTCTTAATGTTTTGATACTTTACTAGAACACCTAGTGTGAGTTAGTAACAATGAGCTAAAGTCTGAGGATCCTTCCCATGCTTACTTTTTCTTCATCTACAAAAAGGACTCCATAACTATTGTTTGTTTGTTTGTTTGTTTGTTTTAATATTATACTTGGGAAACTTAGAAGTTGCCAACAAAAGCCACCAAATATTTCAGGTCTCTGCCTGGCATTTTCAGAACTGATTTGTCTCCTGAGAGTTCATAAAAGGTGAGAGATGAAATAAAAAAAGAAATTACTCTTTCCAATTTCCCTTTCAATTCCCTGGGAGCCAAACTGAGGTAGAGGAGTCAAAGTATATGGAGTGAAAGAAGTGGTAAGAATATTCTTCTTTTCCATGGGAATGTTTTTCTGTGTCTGGGGCCAAGATAAGTAGCCCAGCTCAAAATGAAGTAAATTAGTTTTAGGAAATCCAGGTGAGGTCTTCTGGGGCAGAGTGGAAAGTAATTGGAATACAAGGATGTGAACAGGAAGAAAGAGATGTATACTTATTTAAGTCTTATCGCCAATTCTCATCCTTAACCTTTGGGTCTATATTTGATTTTTTTTAAAAAAAAATCCTCAATATCCTATATGGAACTGTGTCCTCTTTTGTGTGTTAATGATACTTTTATTTTATTTATTTTATTTTTCCTAGTTTTGATCTATGTGAATCTTTTTTTTTTTTTTTTGGTCTATGTGTGCCATGGAACCATTTTGTGAATGTTTGTAACACTTAGGTCGTTATATTAAGCACCAATGAATAGAACAGCATTGTCATAAAACTTCAAGAAACTGGCATCCACCACTGTCTTTATCCTTTACCACTTTAAAAAACTGGTAAAAATGGATTATTGCTGCTTTCAGGTTTTTGATTTGTTTGAACACAAAAAAGTTGTGTTATCTAAGTGATAGTAATAAGATGCTTTGCTTTGTAGTTTATGCTGATAAAATCAAATAATAAACATATGTGCTAGTAGACTTTTGAAGTATTGATCATAACTGATATCTTTATCATTGCTTTTGTACAGACTTTATTCCTTTAGATTAGATTTCTTTGGATGTACTTAATGTTCTCCTTTATCTATTCTTTCAAGTGTACACTAAATATTGGATACAGCATTTGCTGCTGTCCATCTTGCATGCCATTAGATCTTGTTCTCCAACAGACTTAATAATCAAAAACATAGTTGCACATAATGACCCATAATGGGTGGACATACAGCATAGAGTATCTACCATCACTAAATCAGGAATTACTGGATGGAGAATCATTCATCAGTAGGTTTTAGGAAGATTCTTTCAAAAGAATTTACTAAAATATATTTCATTTCCAAGTCTCCAAAACTTAAAGAGGTATAATATATCTCATTGCATTCTAAGTGAATCATTTGTAGATTTATTGATCGTGAAACTCAAAATCTGCTCTCTAGAAGAAGCAAAATATGCCTTTAATTTATCTCAAGGGTTCTCTTGTTCTATGAATTGATATGATTCTTCTGATTAAGATGTTGTGACTTAATCTAGCTGTTTCTGTTGTTCAGAGCCTTGACCAAAACATCATTTTCCATATTTATTATATGTACCGAAGGCTCTTCTAGATATAAAGAAGTTATATAAAGAACTATAAAGTTGTATATGTGTATGATTGCTTTATACTGAAGAAAGAAAAGCTATATTGCTTTCCTTTCTTCTATCTATAGATATTGAATTTGAATCAGTCACTTGGACCAGGGATTTACTCCTCCAAAGTTTCAGAGCACATCTTCAGGGAACTTTTCTCACTGGAATATGTGCTTTGGGCTGTAATGTGAGTCATGTTTATGTCATGGCTGATTGGCGTGTTGATGGCTGGCAATTGGCTGTCATTTCCTTGTGCTGCCAAGCCCTCATCTCCTAAGTATTTGATAAGCCAGCACTCCTGTTAACTGACAAGAGCAAGACTTTCAGTGTGTTTCTTTGGATGATGACAAACATGCTTACGTAGCAACACCAGAATTTCGGTGTGTGGTTTTGAAATGCATGGTGTTCTAGTTCACACAGTACAGTTTCTTCAGTAATTCCTGATATTGGGGATCTCATGATTGCCCTTTTGATATGCTCATACATTTCCTTTTTGAATGTGAAGAAGGTATATTGGCAGTATTGGAATAGTTTCATGATTTGTGTCCTGGTTAGGTTGTTTTGTGTTGAATTCTTTTAGTTTTTTAAAAATATATTAATTTATATGGTAGGGTGTTTTTTTGGGGGGGCGGGGGTGGATGTAAATAGGGATGCTAAACCAAAGGATACCATGATCTCATCTGGAGCCACATTTAAGCCTTGTAATTTTTCCAGAAATTGTGTGGATGTGAATGTGACTGTGCTTCTCCCAACTTTGAGCATGTACCATTCAAACCATTGTTAAAACAAAATACTCACTCAACTGCTCTGGACCAAACTTTAAATTCTGATAGTCTTTAAAAGCTTTATAGCTCAAACTTGATTCAAATCTTTATTGTATGCTAGAATGAAGCTGTTTTTATGGGGTTGAATGCTCTGTCATCATAAAACATGGGACCTTCTTATACACATCGCAGTTTATTTAAGTCATTTCTTTCTTTTGTTAGTGATTTAACACTTCTGTAGCCTCATGCTTCTTAGTCTTAGACCTAAGGGACTGCAGGTTGTTGACATAACCAACATATTTGTCCTGAAAAATTGGTGAGAAATTTCATTCATTGGTGATACTTAACAATTGTTAGCACTTCTTCCTTTACCTAAATTGCAAGATTGCTGTCCTAGGTACTGAATCCTGAATTTCCAGGCACTGATGTCTGAATTAATAACCATGCTTCGGTTCACAGTGTTCAGCACCCAAGTTAAGCTAAGATTTCTGGATTTATCCTCAGTTTCATTTGGTCTACTTGATTTGCTCAGTGATGAAGCAGGATACTGATTCCTATAACTAAAAACCTGAACATTCTTACTTGTTTATTATTATTTTGCAAAATGGGAGTGCAAAACTACAAAGTGCAAACCTGACTAAAAAACAAATAGTTGAAGCACATCAAACTAACCCTTCCCCCAAAAACAAAACAAACTTAGCTGAGCTAACTCTGCCAATCCAGAAAAGGGGAAAAACATTGCAGATTACAATTAATCCCATGTTGCCCTGAGTTGTTTACATGAGCAGATAGAAATTGTAAATTGAACAACTTCTAGAACATAACAGTATTTGTCGCAGTTTCAGTCTCTTTCATTATATCAGCATTCACACAGAAGAGGGAAATAAATTCAATTTTGGAGAAATGTAAATTTAATTTTTAATGGAGGAGGCTTCATTATATTGTCCAACACTCTAGCGATTTTCAGAATAAAACAGCAGAATGGTTGACTCATGAGGCCCACTTTGATAAGCAGTTAGTCATTTAGCCTTTTTGAAAGAAATGAGAGAACCAAAGGAATCACATTTTCAGAGATGGATTCGGAGACAGAATTATGGTTACAAATGGACAGCTTGTTCTCCAGTTGCATTCATATATCATAAAGAATCCTTTTAAAAGATTGCTCATGTGAATTTCTCCTAGGGGTCTATGGCAACTAGTCATGGCCAATTCACCATGGCTATCATGCCGAGGCCAACTCACCACAGCCAACTTGCTATGGCCAATTGGCACAGTTAACTTGATGTAGAACAACTCACCACAGCCAACTCACCACTGACAACTTGTTGTGGGACAAAAGATACACTAATATAAAAAAAATGGTAGAACAGAATCATTAAATAAAGGACATAAAAATAAAATGTGAATGGCAAAAATTAAAATATTTTTTATTTATTTTAAATAATTAAACAGAATTGTTAAACTGTCCCACACTGAGTTGAACTGCATCAAGTTGTCCTGCTGTGAGTTGACCATGATGAATTGACTGTGGCAAGTTGTCCCACTCCATCTCCTTGAACATATAATTGGGTCAGTCATAGCACCACACAGCGAGAGAGAGCTCTGTAATTCCAATCCTCTGTTCAATGCAGGAAATCAGGCACACATTCAGGACTGTAGATTGTGGGGATCAACCTGCAAATTTACTTAAGCTAAAGCCATTCTTTCTCATGCTTACTTCTTTTTTGTTTCTTGGTTGCCATTCACAGGGAGAGGGATGGGAGAATTTAGGAGTGTGGTGCCTCATCTGGGTAGCCATAACATCTACCAGCCAACATGAGAACCAAGGTGATGTCAATGGACATATCAGGTTCCAAGTAATGCAATCATCATAAAATGAAATCAGAGGCATTGCAATTCCTCAAAGAACCATTTTATTCATACTATTCCACCACCAAACTAAATTCAGGCTTGATAGGACACCTGTTGAAGTTGAACAGGAACCTACATCTGGACTGATTGGCCCATGTGATCTGAGAGACCAAAGGGGACAGGGAGGTTTCATTCTTTTAACTATCCCTAAGTACCGGAATAATTTAGAGCTAGATTCACCTTTCTAAGTGCTGATATGATGTACTCAATAAAGGACTTTCTGAATCTGATCCAAGCATCATAGTCCTGACTTCCCTGAGTTCATTGATTGGGATGATGACAGGAAGTTGACAAACTTCAGTACTGGTTTGTATAAATACAATAAGCCAAGATAATATACAGCATTTAATTGGGTTGTCACTGAATTGTTGAGTATCATTGATTGGGTTCAAACAATACATTAATCCATAGTTTGCAAACTATGAAATCTGAACTCATACCATATATTATTTAATAAGCAGGGGTGAACTAGGTGTTTAAATTATTTTTTGTTTTAAATGGGGTGAAATTATGTGTATATACTTTATTTTTAATTTGTTTCCTTCTGATGGGCAATTTGCCTTGGACTAAGTTTACATTCCCATTTGTTTATTAGTTCATATCAAAATACCTTAACTATTTGCATAGTTCCATTAATATGTCAGTTAGAGTTGTTAGTAGAATACATGGTGAACCTAACAAAATAATATATAATGAATAAAGCAAATAATTAGAACAGAGAATATGTTATTTGTGTGTGTGTTTAAATCAGCAATCTGAAACCAAAACTGAATACTTAGAAATCCATCTTAAATTCAACTGTAGCTATCAGAGATTCCCTATGGCTATTGTGCAAAATTTTGAGAAACATTGGCAGATTCATTCACCAATAAATTTGGGAGAGAAAACAGATTTAACAATCCTAGCAATGTTCTGATTCCTAAATTCTATTTCTTTTTTTGTCCAGATGCCAGGTAGTCTAAGCTTACAAGATCAAAAGTGAGATATGTCAACACCTTTAGAATATGATTCTAAATATTATTCTAAAGAATACTATTAATATACACCACTGCTTCAAATAATTCAACAACCTCTTCATGCTGTGCTCTTATCCCTATCTTTATTATTTTTATTTGTCCTTTATGATTTCTGTATTCACTCAATAGAGGAAAAGCCATTAGGTTACAAGGAGAACGTATTATACTACCACCGGTGACTTTTGGCACCTAAAGAATGATAAATGCATTCATCAGTGACATATCATTTAAATGATCATTTACCAGTGTAAGCATTCAAGGGAAACAGTAATTCATTTATTTTCAAGGGAGGAAATTTCTCCTCCAAATTGAAGTTCCAATTCAGTATGATCTATTGATCCTTGAACAAGCCACTAGTTCTTTTAAAAGTTAATGCCTTCTGGAAGAAAGCTAGATGGATATTTTGAAAGATTCTGAAGAAGCAAGCATGCAAAGATGCTTGCAAAACTAGAATTTGCTTACTGACAAGTAGAATAAGCTATTTTCTTACAAGTTGTAGAATAGGTTACTAAGCTTAGATGTATATTTATACTAAATAATAAACTTTACAATGTGGCTGAATTGAAACATTTAATAATGTAATAGTGTAATGTGTGATCCATGTAACAAGTACACCTCATAATCCCAGCCTGAAACAACACCCAAATTGTGATAATATAACACAAGTAGCCAGTTCAAACCTTTACAACCTAAGCTTCTTAGTACTCAAATAGTTTGGTAGTTTGCAAGGATCAACACAGAATGAGAGAGAAGAGAAAAGAAAAGAAAAACAATAAATCAATTTGTTTCTAATCTTAGTCTTGAAACCTTAGTCTTGTTTCTAACCTTCTAACTTGAAAAGTTGAGCAGGATGAATCTTATAGATAATTACTCCTTGAATGGAGTAATTCTAAAGTAAGAAATTTGAAAGAAATGTTTCTGGAAAAGGTGATGGCAAACTACTTTTATATTGTTGCCAGGAAAAAAAAAATGAGATGGACATGTCCATGAAGCCATTAGAAGTTGAGCTTCAGTTGAAGAAAGTTTTACATGAGAGAATTGTAAAGCTATTTCATCTGATATCTCACCTTCTTCTGTGTTCACCTGGAATTGTGTATCCAATTCTCAAATGTTTTGTACTATTTTGTGTGCATATTTGTTTTTTAAAATTGTTCATAGTTTGTTTCCTTTTGGATGAGGGAGAAGCTCAGATCCCCAATGTGATCTGTATTTGTTTATTTCTACAGAGATTAAAGAAGCTACCGGGGCTTTAAATATAATACATATTTTAATAGTATTGAGCCTTTGTGTTGTTGACTTTTATTAAGACTGTCATGACAACTTTCTGTCTTGCAAAGATTTATAAAAGTCCTCTTGTTTTCCTTTTTTATTAAAAAAAAAACATTTACCTCTAAGTGGGAGTGTTTTGTACACATACTTACTGTATATTCTTCTGCGATAGAACTTTAGTGTCTCAGATGATTAATTTTGTCATCATTGAATGAGTCTGTGGTGATAGAACACAATCTGGTTGGAGTAAAATTGCAGCTAATCCTGCCATCTCCTTTGAAAGATATCAAATGGGAAAGGGGATATAGGAATTAGTTGAAACCATTTTGAGATAGTGATTGAGTCAAAGGTTGTACCGAATCATCATTTTTGCAGCATTTTAATAAATCTCCTAAGATTATATGGATGCCTGCAGTGCACCAAGCTATCATCCCACATACCCAAGACATCACAGTTTTGTAAATAGTATAACAAGCCAAAAATGAGTCTTGTTGTCCAGGGCTGTCTTAACCATGGGACTGATGGGCATTTTCCCATGGGCCCCATGAGCATTGGGACCCCATACTGATCTGTGTATGTTAGCCCTTCGGTGCATCTTTATTATATTTTATTGCATTTTTTATTAATACTAACATTCAAATATATGTTTAATTTTATTGAACATTTACATTTTTATTCCTGTGAGTAGTTGACGAGGGGCCCCAGTACACTGCTTTGCCCGGGGTCTATAATGCTATTTAGACAGCCCTGATGTTATCCTTAGTATAATGAGCAAATAAATGATTGTAGAGCAGCTATGACCCTAGTCAAGATGAAGATAGCTTTGGTATACTATATATAGATAGTTCTAGATTTACGGCCACAATGGAGCCCAAAGTTATGTTGCTAAGGGAGACATTTAAGTGTATTTTGCCTCATTTCTTGACACAATTGTTGTGAATCACTGCAGTTGTTAAATGAGTAGCACGGTTGTTAACTGAATCTGGCTTTCCCTTGACTTTGCTTGTCAAAAGTTTGCAAAAGTTGATAATTTGACCGTGATGAGCCAGGGTGTGGCACAAAGGCAACACAGTCACATAAGTAAGAATATTCCTTTTAATACCTCCAACTTTGCCCCCGATGTCCAGGTTAGCTTCGGCTGGAGAAAAACTCTCTCAGGAACAGCCTTTAACTGGAGAAAATTCAGTCTAAAACAAGGTACATACAAATTGTAAATAAAAATCCACCTAATCCATGATATAGTAATTAACTTGACAGGACAAGAAAAAGACTTTCAGACTTGAAAGCCCAGCAAAACACACACAGTTGGGAAGATGCCAGGAACCCAGATAAGCCTCAACAATACCAGATGATTTACAATTTGCTCACAACAACTTTGCTGTGTGCAGCTTCTCTTTTTAAACACTTTTTTTCTCAGCTGCAGCTAATGAAGGGAATTGGGGCCCTTTCCTCCCCCGTAAGCCATGCAACTCAGGTTGTTCCCTTCTCGGTTCCTCCTTGTGTGCCTTAGGATAAAGAGGGGGTGGGCCTGCATCTTCCTCTGAATTCCCTCTCCCCTGCTCTACCTCTTACCTGCTCTGCCCAGCTGGCCTTTGCCTTTCCACAGTTTCTCCCACAGCCAATGGAGCCACAGTCCCACTCCCTATCAGCTGCTCGGCCTCCCCCTCCGAATCAGATTCCAACAGGGGCATGACAAACCCCAGGACAATATGACCAGAAATATGAGTTAGTTGCCAAGTGTCTGAATTTTGATGATATGACCATGGGGATGCTGTAATGGTCATAAGTGTGAAAAATGATCATCAGTCACTTCTTTCAGTGCCATTTGTAACTGAATGATCATTAAATGAAATATTGTAAGTGGAGTACTCCTTGTACTCTTGTGGATATATGCATGCATTATGAAGATTAATCATCTGAAATAGGCAACTGGAAAAAGCAACCTCAGTCTTCAAAGGATAATATGCAGATTTATGGAAATACATTTAATTCCTAACCCATCCAATATAATAATCTTAAATTCCTTTGCTGGAAACTGGAACCCAAAGATATTGCTACAGATACAAATAATAGGTACTTTAAAAAAAATAGCACAAAATTTTGTAGCACAATATAAAAGTGCTATAAAAATAGCACAATATAAAAAAAAATAGCACAATAGCAGTAGTGGAAACTCATCCTATATTATTTTCCATTGTTCATTGTGGGCCCACATAATTATGAACCTAATTATCTTTAACTTTGACATGAGAAAAGAATTTTGAATCCTAACAATGACTTTACATCCTCATACATATTTTATGATACTTAAGAAATTACATCCTGAGAGATAAAATTAGTATGTTTAATGACTTTTAAAAAATGGGAAAAGTGACATAGATTTTGAAACATTCTTAAAGATGGTTTTATTATTTTTTTATAATTAGTTTATTATTTAAAAAAATCACTTGGGAGTTTCATATAGCTGGCTGGATAATGCATTTTTTTTTTTGCCACATGTATCATTGATTTTAAAAGGAGTAAATAATTACTGTCATAGTGAATTACTAACATTAAGGAGGAAATGAATTGATAGATTAGCTTGTGTTTAGACTTCCAGCAGCAAAAGTGAAGATTTATTAGGAAAAAAGAAAAGCTTGCTTTTCTTTCTGCTGTTATCTAATATCTCACATTTCAGGTGGCTGTTTGTGAAATAAACAAGATAAATATGTTTAAATCTAATAAACCTATCTAGAATCATCATGAAGTACATTGAGGAATTTGGTCTATGACTGTAATAAATTGAATTGAATTGAATTGAAGAATTTAGTAACATCTTCAACCAGGGTTCAACAGTGTGAAGCCCCTGTATCTATATAACCTACATAGCCTTTCCAATGAAGAAAGAAAAGCTATTTCATCTGGACTGGATAGCTAGACTTTTAATATCTCTACATATTTCTAATGACCAGTTAGTGTTTTGGAATCATTAAATAGAAACAGATTTCATTCATTGGTGATGCAAAGAGAGGTAACTATATTTAGTATTTCTGTTTGTGTCTGCATCCTTGTGAGAACGAGAAGAGAGAAGAAACTGCATATGAAGAGAAGAGTTCTTCTCTCTTCATATGTAGTAACGTAAGCTGCTGTGAAATTGACAGTGTGCTGCTAGAAATCAAAAGACCAGTTTGCAGAGATGAGTAAATCCTCAAGCTGTGGAAAGTACTTGAAAAGTGATTAATCATGATTCCAATGAAAATACATAATATCCAGAGAATAGAAGTAACTTACTATTCAGGCAGCATGCTCACAAAGAATCCTATCTTAGCTGATTTTCACAGTTTGGCAGTTCATCAGAAATAATACTTCTATCTTTCCTTGTTATTCTAACTATTAGATTAAATAACCCTTTGCCAGGACTCAAATTAAGCAAAACAAATAAGATCAAATTTGGCTGTCTTCAGATGTCCCCCGAAAACTGAAAGTCAAAACTTTCCCACATAAATGTCTGAGTAACAAAGTTGTTTATGAACATTACTTTCTTATAGTTTCACAAATGCATTAGAGGTGCTTTGAAATGTTGCTTATTTCTGAGGGCTAACAGAAGGCATTGACAGAACAGTTGGTTGGACTAAACAGAGTGATTTGCACCTTTGCAGAAACATATGTATGATTTTCGGCATGGATGCAAATTTTATAACTTGTGTATTTTAAGACTGTTCAATAGATCTTGGATAAAAATACCATATGCAGTGGGGAAGGGGAGAAAGCTGGGGAGCTGAATGAATGAAATAAACAAATTGCTTATTTATAATTTCAGCTACACACGGACATGGATCCAGGAAGCAGTAAGATCAAGTACATCTTGTCAGGCGATGGTGCTGGGACTATTTTCGTGATCAATGACAAGACAGGAGACATCCATGCCATGAAAAGACTTGACCGGGAAGAAAAAGCAGAGTACACGTTGACTGCTCAAGCAGTCGATAGGGATACAAACAAACCACTGGAGCCTCCTTCAGAATTTATTATTAAGGTCCAAGATATTAATGACAACCCACCAGAATTTGTAGATGGCCCATATCATGCAACTGTTCCAGAAATGTCTCTTGTAGGTATGTATGACAGAATGAGATTTTCCACATTTCTTCACAAAGCGTTTTGTTCCTCCCTGCTTTTGCATTTCCAGATTTGTGTTTGAGTGAGCTTTCTTTTCCAAACAATTATTTCTCATCTCTCGGAAAGCTGAATGTTTGGTGAACAATTAAGTTATTTTGCATTACAGTTCAGGTGTTGTGAGAATAGTGTTGCTGAAACTGTTTATCAATATTTGTTCCAGCACTTCTTTGTGATACCATTAGCGTTAGGTTAATATTTATCTATCTGGAGAATTCCTTTTCTTTTTCCTAGTTCATGTGCAGCACTTAGGATCTATGGTTACGTGTTAACATATACTACACGCCCACTTCTTTTGAAATATAATTAGCTCTCAGTGGTTTTATGAAAAATGTATCTGAGAGCAAAAAGTTCATTGTTGGATGTTACTCAATTAGCTGTTTGAACTAAGAGAAGGTAAAGCAAAATAAGAAGCACTGAAAACACAGGGGAGATTTGTTGGAACTACTTTTTGGGACAAAAACACCCTTCTGGTAATGAAGCTTTGCATACTGGAATATGTGTTTGGTGAGAATTCTTGCACAAAGTTATAGCTGGCAGGACGGCTCAATTGTTGGACAAAGTGACATTTGCTAACTGGAGTGGAGGGCATACTAATACAGTTCGAAATTTTGATAGACACAATAATCTATATACTGAGAAACAAATATCCAGTTGGCTTCTTTTTAATAGAGATAAATGCAAATGTCACTTCAAATTTATAGATAAGAACATGTTCAACCATGTGGCATATCAAATATGAACTGACCTATCAGTAAAAACTGCTTATTTGGACTACAGTGATCACTAATTAGTCTGAAAATACATTCTATCATCTTAAGCTTTCAGTTTAATCTACCTCAAGAAGAATACCTGAAGATTTCAAATTCATCCTTGAGCTTTTGATAAAAAATGAATATTAATTAAACTGCACTAATAAAGTCTGCTTTTTTATAGATCTTTTTCACATTATAATAAAGATGGACAGAATCATGTAGACCCAGCTTCAAATCCACACATTGTTGTGAAAATAAATGACATGATCTGAGCCATCATATTTTTTAATATCCTGTTACTTTGCAGAATTATTAGAATAAAGTACAGGAAATATAATTATATAACAATGACAGATTGTGACATTTCAAATGAGAAATGAAATCTCTCCATGTTCCTCAATATTCACCATGCTAACTAGGAACCGAAAAAGGTTTTGTAAAGTCCTGTTTACCATTTCTCAGTTTCCTTTGCAAATTCTCTCTCTGTCTCTTTTTCTCTCTGTATTCATGCCCATAGACATTCCGAGGAAATTTTGTTTCATTTGAAGGTAGCCAACAATGTGACTTTCAGCAATTTCTATAAAGCTGTCAAGGCTATCTACCCATAAATGTTTACTTGGAAAAATGCCTGGATGCTTTATTCTCAGTGTTGTGTCATGTCTTGGATCTATCAACAATAGACTGTCCTATTGCAGTTTTAAAGCAGAAGTACAGCCATCCACACTGAGTGTAAGAGGCCAATGATGCTCTTTTTCTGACAGCAAGCACAATCAGCTCTAAAAAGCAATCACCTGTACTAACTGGAGTGGGCCCAGAAGCATTTGTAAAGTTGAGATTGAGCTGGCTTGTCAATTCCAGCTCTTCTGTAGTTTGAATACCTTTGCTCCTTTCAACTGCTTCTGTCGAAACTGGCATAGGAGTTCTCCATTATTGTGTTGGTGTCCATGACTCAAAATGTGTGCTTAATATGTTAAGTACCTTTAATTATACCCCAGGACACTGAAAGGCTATGGCTTAGACATTTACATGTTTTTGCCACCATGTTGGCAAGAAAATGCAAACACTTGGCACTAAAAAGAGAAAAGAACAAAGAAAATACAGAATATTGAGTGAATGTTAATAATGGCTACTATTCGAAGCAAAGCATATGAAAGATAGCTTCCTGGGTAAGATGCTGTTCATCAAATGAAAAGTTTATTGAGTTAAGCTGTACATTCTGTCATCAGGAAAATAAGATTTTTCTTGAAGCTCGCAAAAAAAAAAACAACTTGGCAGGAAGTTTAGGCGATATATCACTATTTCTTCATTCTTTCCTAGTTTGAGTTTCAGAGACTATAGAGAAGTGATCTGGAGACTTATCATATGGAGCAGGAATAGAATTGTCAGCACCTCATCTTTTGATTGTGATGTTTGCAAAATAAGAAGATGAGCACCCCAAGATGGGATGAAAGCCAATAACAACATGCACATGATTCTGTAATGGTAGAAATGATGCAACCACTGATGCAATGAATTGTGATGATGTCATTTTGAGATCAGAATAGCTTGTTATGGAGAACACTGAATGAGAAGATAATATTTTATGGACTGAGAGGTGACAGTGTTTATTTGAAACTCATTTCCACTTACTTTTTTCTCACAGCAAACAAGATCAGTGGAATTTTGTTTGATGCTAATGTGATTTCCCCCTTATAAAAACAATGATTCAATGGATAGGAGTAGATGGGGAGGCCCAAACCACTATCAGATTGTGGTCCATAAATTTTACAAGCTTGAATTTAAAAAAAAAAAAAACATTAGTCCATCTAATCCTTCACATGAATGGTGCTTGAAGTAATTTTCCCTATTGCCTGGTTTTAAAAGAAACCCATCCTTAGTTTGCTATCATTTTATAATGTTATGGTGAAGTCTGCATGACTTTTCAAAAGGGTTTTCTAAAAAAAAAAAATTTCCCTAGCAAAAGAAATGTCTGTTTTGTACATTTTGTTCAGAGTGCTTGAGTATTTTATTTTGAATTTCTTTACAATGCTTTTCAGTGCACTTGAACAAAGGACATAATGAAGAAGGCAATAGTTGGTTTTATTTTCTGATATGTGTGTATGTGTGTGTGTATGCGTATGAAAGTATGCATGCATGCATGTATTTCCATGGCTCACCCTGACTGCCCAATGAGACACATTTCCTTATGATTTCTTTCTTCAGAATTTTATTGAAATACATGCCGGAACCTAATAAGGCTGTTGAAAGGGTGATTGCCCAGTGAAAAAAGGGAAACATGCTCATCAACCTTCTTGCAATTACTTGGCGAGGAAACCAACTTACCTCCTACAAATGTCAATGATTTTTTTTTTCCTTCTCTTTAAAGGAGATTTTAAAAGGAGATTTTCTCCCATTCAATAGAAGAAATTAGAAAAAGGAAAAAAATGCAGGAAGAATATTAGGACAACAGGGCTGTTTTCATTTGCATCAAACAGCGGTAAAGCTATTTCAGAGTTCCTTAGGAACTCTTCCAAATCATGTCACACATCCCTTCTATCTTAGTGTCTGTGGAGATACTCATTCATCCAAGTTATAGCTGTCCCAAAACTGTTTTTTTTTTTCCCCTAAAGGCAACCAGACTATTTTTTTCCCTTAAGGAAGGAAACAACGATGTTTTGCTTATCATCCAAGAAGCTTCTTTGGTTCGGGGGGGGGGGGGATAGTAGGCACGATGGAAAGATTAGTTCTAACAGGAATAGGGGAGAAGGGAGTGGAAGATTGCATTTTCTCTGCAGTCATCTGGTCACTCTCCCTAAGAGCTCTTGAGGCCATTTGGGGGTTTAACTAAGCTCTCAGGATCAACTGTATCAGATTGCAAATGAAGGTAGAATCTTCTCAGAACTTCTGAAAGGACTATATCAGTGGTCACTAAACTTTTTGGGCTGTGTGCATGCACTCACATGCCAGCACCCAGAAGGCAATGCATACCCTCCCACTCCCGCTGCACATGCATGTGCAATTCTCCGCCACCACCCCCTTACCTGCACTGCACTTCCCAGCTGATTTTCAGCCCATTTGAGGCCTTTTTGGCCTCCCAGAGGCTGAAAGAAAACTTCTGTAGCCTTTGCAGGCTGAAAAATGGGCCCATTTCATCACTTCCGGTATTTCCAGAAATATAGGAAATGACAAAATGGGCCTGTTTTTCGACCTGCAAAGGCTTTCCTCAAGCCTCTGGGAGGCCAAAAATCAGCTGGCAGTTGCACGCATACACAATGGGGTAAGTTTGCCTGTAGCTCACATGCCAGCACAAATAGCTCTGCATGCCAGCTTTGGCATGTGTGCCATAGGTTTGCCATCATGGGACTATATTGTAAGCAGGAGATAGGTAGTGTCTTATCTTTCCTCCTCTGTTGAGAGAAGGTTCCTCCATGTTAACATAGATGGCCTCTGTTAAGTCTCTTCCAAACAAATGGCCCTCTCTATCCAAAAAAATCCAGAAGATTCTTGGATAAGAAGCAAAACATTTTCCATTGTCTTTCAAAAAAGCATCTTTGGGACATTCTAGCTTAGTATTCTGGTTCCCATAGTAGTTGTGACTCAGTGTTGTTTTTCAGCAACTGATAATTCATAGGCAAGACACCTTTGATCCAGGTGGTAATATAATAGCCATTATGGCTTGCAGCAATTGTCCATGTAGCTGTAGAGAGGGAAATCTTTGCTACTCACTTGCTTTACAGAAAATGAGATGGGAGGACAGTTGCGTGTAAAAACATGGGAAACATTTTCAAAGTGTCCTTTTCCCAACTGAATGCACAGTAGAAGTTCAGAGTGTTTAGCCTCTTTCCTTTGCAAGCCCTCAATCTGAGATGATTGTTCTTAAATATTGTGTGCATGTCTCACTGAATTGCTCCAACTACAAATGGCTGTAAAGGCAGTTCAGTGTAAACAGTTAATTCTGCCTTTTAACCGTTGATGTAGCAGAAAATTCAAGACTCAAAAGTTGAGCCAGTTACTATTCTTAATAGCTTTCGTGTTGCTGCCACATTCACTGGCTTTCTTGATGCTTTTAGTCAATGTTAAGTATTTTCTTGTAAGGGAAAAAAAACTGTCAATGCAGTGGAAGGTTGGAGGTGAAATCAGGAGAGTCTTGAAAATAATTTTAAAAATACTTTTAAGTTGAGGATTCTACATTAATTGTTCAGAATTTACTAGACATGTTGCAAGTTCGAGACATACAATGAATACCACGCTCTCAAGTGGATATAAAACATACCCACTGAATATACCCACTGAAGAATAACTAGGTTTATGCAACAGCAGTGGCCTACATTAAATCACCCCATTTGTGAAAAGTATATTTTGCAAAGGCATTCTGCATTTTTTTTATATTTCATGTCAATGTATAACTTTATAACTTTGCATTTTTGTCATTTTTTGATATGCACATTTTCAAGCTACTGCCATAATTGAACCTGTGTGTTTATTCAATATTATTTCGATACATACTTTGTTCTTATGTTTGAAATAAAACTCTCTCATAAAACACAGAAAATTCAGAATTAAACATGCAGTGGTGCTCTACATCGCTTTGAGGTTTGAAAGGCAGGTAACTTAGTGTGTGTATTTTTGTGTTTTCTCTTTTGAAACTCAGGATTACTATTTCTGTTATACAGAGATACAGATGGAGATATATTTAATACATAGGGTGTGTTTTTCAAGCTTCATCCCCAAACAGCAACTTCAACTCATAAGTCCAAGAGGGAGACTTTATTTTTCCTAAATTGTTCCAAGATAATTATACTTCTAATAACAGAGGATTTCCAATTTCGATAAATTCCTGACTTGGAGCCCAACTTTAATTTAATTGTCAAAGCTTCAAGACAATTTCACAAGTGTAATCATAGCACATACTTAAAAAAACAAAAGTAACACCATCAATTATTATTACAATTTTAAAGAATAAAAGAAATACATCTCCCCCAAAATATTATCTGCTAATAATTATTTGTAATTATATGTTACCATAATAAAAATTAAAAGTGATTCATGGAATGGAGAAAAGGGAAGATAATTTATAATGAAGAGAAAAATCCTACTTTTTCATCGAAGACATTTAGTGAAATTGGTGACAGATTTGAAAGAGATAAAATAAATGCTCCAAGATAGGAGATTTAATAGCTTTAAGAGATTATGCTAAAGAAGACAAAATCATGGAAGCCAAAGTGGATTGACCATGATAGCTAAAGGAAATTCGTGGTCCAGAGCTCTGAATGTCAGAAATTGGATAAGAAAAAAACAGCAAGAAGGAGCTATTGCTTTCATGTCCATTTTTTGAGTTTCTATAAAGCAACTGGGATCTAGTTTAGTGTAGTTGTTGAGGCTCCAGTCTGGAAGACCATGAGTTCCAATTCCACCCTAGGCACAAAATCAATTTGATGACCTTAGACCGACCACCCTAGGAAGAAGAAGTCAGGAGGAAGCCATTTCTAAGAAAGCTTGCCAAGAAAACTGCATGGACTAGCTGTCATGTACTTGTCGGGATCTGATTCCAAGGGGGAGGCCAAGAAGCTGACAGGAAGTCAGAGTTTGGCTCTGTTGGCTGTAGAAGAAACTGGAGAAGGGCAAAGTTCAGCTGGGCAGAGCAGGAGAGAGGTAGAGTCAGGCAGAGAGAATTCAGAGGAAGATCCAGGCCTACCCCTTCTTTATCCTAGGGCATGCAGGGAGGAATGGAGAAGAGAGCAACATGGGTTGTGTGGCTTATGGAAGAGGAAAGGGCCCTGATTCCCTTCATTAGCTGCAGCTGGGAACACAATGTCTAAAAAGGGAAGCTGCGTGCAGCAACTTGTTGGAAGCCAATTGTGACTTGTCTGTTATTGTCGAAGCTTATCTGAGTTCCTGGCATCTTCCCAACTGTGTGTGTTTTGCTGGCCTTTCAAGTCTGGAATTCCTTATCCTGCCCTGTCCAGTTAATTACTGCAGCCTGGTTTGTGTGGATTTTTATTTACAGTTTATATGTACTTTGTTTTCGGACTGAATTTCCTCCACTTAAAGACTGTTCCTGGGAGAGTTTTTTTCTCCAGCCAAAGGTAACCTGGACATTTAGGGCAAAGTTGGAGGTATCAAAGGGACTCTTCTTACTAATGTGACTGCCTTTGTGCCATGCCCCAGGTCACCACACTAGCCCAGGTACTCCCAGACCACTGATTCAGAAGTATATAGAAACAAACAAACAAATAACAAATGAAACACTTATTTGGTTAAGTTTGGAAAACAGAACAGATGGATGGTTTGTTTAAAATCTAGAACAATTGCACAGAAAAAGGGAAGGAACAAATAGCAATACTGTTTTCCCCTCTTTCTCTCTTTGTGTTTCTCTTTTTCTACCAGTTCTTATTCAAGAACTTGCTTTCAAATGTTATCCCAAGAGGAAAAGAGCTTTTAAGAAATTTTCATGGGTGGACTTAGTGGCCTTCCATTTATCTTGTCATGAGTTGGCAAAGATGAATTCAATTCCTTCAATGGACTTCAGACTCATATAGTTCTTGTGCTTTTATGAAATCCTAAGAATTGTTCAAGAGTCCTCCTTTGGGGCTTTTTCCTATCTGAAACATGGGGGCCTTAAAATGTGGAAAAATGTGACAGAAAACAAATTAACATTAATAATTGTATTGCCTCCAACCAGCAACTCAGCTCAAAAATATTACAAAAAAGAAAATTGAAATAAATACTTAAGCAATCTAAGGAAATACAAAGACATTCCTTCCTTCCTCCCTCCCTCCCTCCTTCCTTCCTTCCTTCCCACATGAAACATTCATGGTTTGAAATAATATTGCTGTATGATGCTGCATGCCCTGGACGTAGCAAACTTGTGTCTGCTGCAAAGCCCTCAAGCGACAAAGATGTTGTACAAGCCATTTCATTTTTAGATAACGACACAAAGTTATAAGAAGATAGAAGAGTGAATGAATTAATCTCTCCAACACTCTGCAAAGAAAACTCGGGGATCTTGAGAAAAAAAGAAGCCTTTTATTTGCGGGATGCTGGAAAGATTAATGTTCTCACTCTTTATCTTGCATATAATACTGTACCATTATCTAAAAATGAAAAGGCTTGAACTGTGTCTTCATAATTTGAGGTCTTCATAGATTCCATCATGGACTATTCAGGGTAGAAATGGGTAACAGGTTCTTATTTAAGAGACCACAAGTATAATTTTTGGAAGGCTGTAGAGTGAAGTGGTTAGATCAGCAGTGAATAATGAGACACATATATGGATAGGGACTTTATGGTGAAGAAACACAATGGCTAATGAGTTTAGGAGGCTGGGATGCTAATCAGCAGACTTGCTGCTGCCATGAGGCAGGGTGAGGTCCCATCACATACTTCAGCTTTGGTGACCCAGAAGTTCAAAAGCAGGTGACTGCAAGTAGATAAATGGGCACCACTTCAAAAGAAGACTCCAACTGGGCTTCCCTTGGGCAACCATGATGTCACCAACAAATCATTTCAACACAGAGACATTTTGGTGCTTCCAACAAAGAAGTATTAGTGTTAGGACCTCATTCTTTCTAGGATTATTTCTTTTCCCTCTTTTTAAAAAAGAATATTAAAACTACTTAAGGCATTGTGTGTTTCTAAATTCAACATAGTTGGAAATAATTTTATTGGGTTTTGCCAATATTAGGGTTGCAAGAATGGATTAAGTGACTATGTGTGATTCTCAGGCCTTGAACTGTTCACATCTTTTCTTGGATATTCACAAGGAAGAAACAGCAATCCCAGTTTTCATTGTATAAGAGAACAAGATCAAATTGATCTTTTCCCAAGTAAAGGTGGCAAAGTTGACTTCTTTTTCACTTCATAAACCACACAGGCAGGATCCAAAAGGGAAAGACAACAGTTTCTTATATGTGTTAGAGTCAGACTAATTTGTGTTTAAGTAAGCCATGATTGTCTAGTGGACGGTTGTGTTTGTATGATAAATAATGATTAATCAACTGCATCTCCATTTACTTTATTATATGAACTCAATCATTGCACAATTATCCCCCAAATGGATTATTCATTGTTAAGTGTGCAATGCAAATGAAATTACTGAATAGTTAAGAAAACTGAGTAGAATCTTATTTAATTTTCTGTTGCCTGTGTCAGGAATGAAAGCCATTGATTTCAAGCAAGCAAAAAAAGTAAAAGTGACAATGTTTGGATTCAAAACAAATCCAACTGTAAATTATGGAATCATCTAATATCTTTGTAACATTTTAAGTAATATTGTGAAGCACAAAAAATCAGAAATGCAGGTAGCTTGATGAATATAAGGGTTTATTGCATGGGAATAACAACGTTCCCTACAAGAATCTGAATTACTAACAGTCAAAGCAAATTGGTGGTAGATAAAAGTCAGTGAAATTCAAGATGAGCTAGACTTAGGTCTCTTGTGGGTGTGAAGAGACTCAAGAGTGATGACACTTTTGACCCCTCCCTTGAGCTCAACCCAATCATCTCCTATAAGTAAGAACTCGATTACCAGTAGGGAAATGCAGAATTAATGGATCCAAAAATGGAATGTGCCACAGAATTAAATAATTTTGGTTTCTCTGAGACCACACTGAATATCCTCCAGGACCATACCATTCTGGGTGGTTTGGTTGTTGGCTTCCAAATGCAAATCCTCCAGAAATAGCTCAATTTCGGTTGCATGGTTCTGAAACAAGCCTGTTGTAAACTGAAATACTCGGTTTGTGACCCCTCAAATTGCTTCTAGTTTGGAGAATTGGATTCTAGAAAAAAAGAAATGCACAGTCCTGAGGCGAGGAAAGTGTCCTTGAGAACAGTCTGTTCCCAGATCAATATTTTCCCCCTATTATCAATATTCAGCATTTTTAAAGGAGATGAAGATAAATTATCTTGTCCTCCTATGTAGAAACTGTTAAGCAGAACTTCCTGCTTCTGAAACAACCTGCCTCCAGAAGTTGTGAATTGTCTAACACTGGAAGTTTTTTTAAAAAGATGTTGGATAATCATTTGTCTGAAGTGGTGTAGGGTTTCCTGCCTAGGCAGGGGGTTGGAATAGAAGATCTCCAAGGTCCTTTCCAACTCCT
>BLBF01000045.1:13935850-13952821 GCA_015471245.1 Laticauda colubrina
TCTATTCTATTCTATTCTATTCTATTCTATTCTATTCTATTCTATTCTATTCTATTCTATTCTATTCTATTCTATCTGATAACTCATTTAAGTGGAATGCAGAAGCAATTGATAGCAGCCCCTTTGATGGACTGAACATTGCTTTGTCAGTGCAGCAAAATCTTCTTTCTCTGATGTCATGGATCTGTTCAATGCACCTTTTGATTGAATGATAAAGATGCGGCTGAGTTTTCATCAGCAATGCCAAGGATCATCTTAGAAAAGCTGTTTTGGAAAAGAAAATATGAACTTGGTTTCTTTAGGGCTGATAGCTTGGGGTTACCAGATGCTTTAGGTGGCACTGTTGTGTCATATTGAGAAGTACTGGTTTGTCTCACATGTGCATGCACCAAAGAGAGTTCCTGGGATTTCCCCCTGAAATACTCAGGGGAAACTAGATGTTTTTACTCACAGATACTTTAGCTGTCATGCCAAAAGATTTTTGTACCTTTTTATCTTACCAAATTGTTGTAATCACAATATTAAAATAATAATAATCTGAAGAAGGCACCTTAATTTTACCAGTTTGAAACATCAGCTTGAATATTTCGCTTAATCTTCTCGTACTTCTTTTACACTTTCTAGAATTGCAATGATTTGTCTCATATTAATATAATAATAATACGAATTGAATATCCAAGGTTCTTAGGAAAGTTTTGATTGATAAAATGCCAAATTCAGTCTAAACATCTGGCTGACTGACATAATAAAATGACTGACATAATAAAAAAGATTATGGCATAAACCAGCCATGGTGGTTTGCCCTCAGTTCCGTTATCTTTGCCTGCAATCCAGGCATATAGTGATCCTCCTTGCATACAGATAAGACATTAAAGTAGATCTCAAATGGTGCTTTCTTCAAGAATCAGCCTTTATAAACCAGCTGGTTTCACCATTTGATTGCACCTATTTCCAAACAGTTTCTTTCCATTATAAGCTTAGCAAAGGTTTCTGAATCTGCTTTGATACTCAACCAGTTTTGATCTTTGTAAAAGCCAGAAAGCTGAAGAACCACAGCGTACTATAGACATCATAATCTTAGAGAGAAACATATACTTGTTGATGTTTTGGAATGGGGGGATGATTATATAGCTGCATTATTTTATTATAAAAGTACGTGTTAACTGTACAGAATTGAATTGATCATTAGCCATGTATTTCACACCTTTGGGGACTGTTTGTCTTGGCTTACATTTCCTTGCATTCAGTAATAATTTTGGATAATACAGATATATTTTTTTGCTGCTACAGGAAATAAACAATTTAACAGAACAACAAGGCAAACTTTGCTCCTGCTTTGGGTGCTTCCCTAGAACTTTTCATTGCCTGCAGAATTAACCCCTCCCCTTCCATTTTTATAAGCAAAATAGCCCTGTGTTAAAGACTTTGTTCAAAGTTTTTTGGGATTAATGCTGGTGAAACAGATAAGCAACCTGCTTGGAATTTGTCTGTTGTTGCCTTATCATACATATTAGAGTATGATACTCTCGTATCTTCTCATACGAGAGCCGGAAATGACTTGCACATACGTGCAAGGGGAACTTTTACCTTTTACCATACATATTTTTATTATTTTTCAAATAAATTATGGATTTCATTGGACCCGATACATATTAAAAAAGAGAGAAAGAAATGAAAGAAAATGAAAGAAATGAATAATGGATGATAATGAAAGAAAAGCACAAATTAGATTCTCCCTTACCAGTTTGGAAGTTCCTTATAACTCTTCCTTGATGGTTTTGAAACATTTCCTGTAGCTAACACATATATTTCTATTAATTTGGGTTCCCTCTCCCTCTCTTCTTCCCAGAAGCATTCTTCCAGATTAGAAACATTCTTACATATCCCTATAGGCTTTGCATAGTTGAGATACTCATTTTTGGGGGCAGATACTCATTTTTTTTTGAATACTCATTCAAATCTGGGGAGTTTGTTGACCATACCCAAGTCTTTCTCATTCTTTCCTTGTTCCTTGGTTCATTTGGAACTATGTTTCAAATCACTGTCTTGCTCTTCTATCATTTGAAATAAGAGCTTTGTTGTCTTTGAACATGAATATTTCATTCTATTCATTCATTTATATTTTGTTTTCCTGATACAACTCAGCTTAGAACCTTTCATTTATTGACCATTCAAAGTTAGAACTGAAAAAAGCGACATGACTTTTTTTCACACTTATGACCATTGCAACCTTCCCATGGTCATGTGATCAAAATTTGGATGGTTGGCAGTTGGCTCATATTTATGATGACCTCAGTGTCCAGGACTAATGTAATCAACTTTTGTCCACTTTCTGCCAGGCAAAGTCAATGGGAAAGCCATATCCACTTACCAACTGTGCTACTAACTTCACAACTGTGGCAAAAAAAAGGTCATGAAATGGGAGAAAACACACTTAACAACTAAATTGAGGACTACATGCATTCTATGAGTCTACATTAGAGATGGACAATCATTTATTTTAAGAATCCACTTCTTCTAAACAAGGTTAAGGTAGAGTCAGAAGGACGAAGGCCACATAGAATTTGTCTTTAATATTTTTTTTTCTCTCTCTTTTGACTCTTCATGGATTTCTTCTGGAGATAGTTCCTTCTTTTCCTCACGCTCTTTCCTTAACTATAGTCTCCTAGAAAAAACAAACAAACAAAATGAAACCATCTGGATAGAAATGTGAATTGCTTGCTCAAAGGAACCTTTTTGAAGCTAGGTTTAGGAGGACCACATAAAACCAGCTGGGATTTTTTTATAAGACAACAGAATGATGGTTTCTGATCAATGGATAACCATTGCATGAATCAAATGTATTTTTAATGGAATAGAAGTGAGTAGAATGTTTCTTAGAGTTGTTTCAAAAAATTTGCATGTCAACAATTTAGACATATTTCTGAAAGATTATAGTAACATTAGTCTAAGGAACTGAGTTACCATGACAACAGCTATCTATGAGATGATAAAAAAGGAGAGAGAAGCTAAGCAAATATTATTGTGGACAGAAAACTTACATAATCTAGAACAGGAAATGGGTTGACTTCAGGATTAGATACCCTCTAGTTCTCTTTTATAGATAAACTATCACTTCTTCCTGTGGTCAGTTGAGTGTGTGTGTGTGTGTGTGTAAAGGGACACTAAAGATACTGAAAATAGCCTTTCTGGATCATGAAAAAATATTATTTGCAAAATTTTAGTAATTAATAGATATTCACTATCTGATCAGATAAATTAAGCACTACTGGTGAGTGTGAGATTTTCTCCTTGTTTATATACAAGGAGAACCGTATAATAGGTTGCCTTGCCATGTTGATGATGGTATAGTTTTCTCCTTGGTACTTCCTTTATCAGGATATAGTTTTCTGCTTAATTGTTTATCTAGTGTTACTCCCTGTTTATCTGGGTGTTGGGTACTGAAGTGGATGTGTTCTGGTCTTCTTGTTTCTTTCTTAGCTTTTTTACTTTTTCTTTTCAATGGTTTTCTCAAAAAGGTAACTGCACTATCTTTGTTTTTCCTTGAAGACATTTTGCTTCTCATCCAAGAAGCTTCTTCTGAGAAAGTCCAGTTGCCTCTTGAAAAAAACACCTTTTGAACAACCATGACCTGGATGACTGAGAATCACCATAGATATTTTTCGGGGTTCGTAAATGTGGTTTATCTCTATGTGCCTGTTGATGGCTGATTTGTCTGAGTACCAAGTTTCCAGGAATTTTGAATTCAGCTTAGTCTAGGATGTTCACAATTTCTCAGTTGAAATATGGTTGAAACTGTTCACATTTTGTAAGATGTAAAGTGGAAATATTTTCCTAGAGTTTCGTGATGGGAGGAGAAAAAGAGGTAGAATCTGAAATAGTCCTCTTAGGCTATATACTATGGATATATATATATTCCCTTTATTTTATTTCTCAGTCATTGCAATATTTCAACAAAATTGTCCCTCTATTGAAAATTAAGGCATGAATATTTCAATTGCTGTGAGCAAATTCCTTTAGGGCATATAAGCTTCCCCCCCCCCCCCCTCTCTTGATATTGCCATCCATACTTTTCCACCTCCAAGGTGTTTGTGCAGTTTTCTTTCTGAGTAATGTGAAGATTTGGTCCCCTGACTTCTGCATTAAAAAAAAGCGAGAATGGAACACTACAGAAGAAACATATCTTTACTTTATGGGATTTTAATATGTTTTGATGAGAAATATATAGGACTAATTTATGTTTAAACACAATAAGAAAATGAATCTTTGTTATATTTATTTTATTTTTTGTTTATTTTATCAAGCAATTATAAGATAACAGGATAAGATAACATAACTATAAACATAGTTATGAATACTTGAAATGGATACATATAAGAAAAATAAAAAGAAACAATAGGACAAGGACGGTAGGCACGTTGGTGCACTTATGCACATCCCCTACAGACCTCTTAGGAAAGGGGTGAGGTTGATAGATAGTCTAAGGTTAAAATTTTTGGGGGTTTGGAGAAGAAACCACAGAGTCAGGTAGAATATTCCAGACATTGACCCCTCTGTGGCTGAAGTCGTATTTCCTGCAATCAAGTTTGGTGCGGTTTGACAACCCTCACTCTGTCAAGGATTTTGGAGTACTCATATCAAAAAGAATAACTCGTGGCTTCTATTAAGCTCTCAGACTCACCATTCTTCTCCTCCCCAAGTTTGTTTATCTATACAAACATGTTTAAATAAGAAAATCACATTTTGCAAGCCAGCATACAAAAGTCTCAAAGACAATCTTAGGATGAAAGATGATGGTTCAAATATTTCCACATGTCTGGGTTGTATAGGGAGAATTGTGAGGTGGTGATGATGGAGAAATTCTTGGAGATTCAAGAAGATAATCAAAAACATCCTCCTTAGTTTTCCGTTGAGTAAAAGGGATGTTCAAGTAAATTTGTTTATTCTCCAATGTAGATATTTTATGAATATAAAACTTCTCTCTTTTGGAAGGACTTTGGTCTAACAGTTGACAACTCCAAATCACAACCAACAAATGCTCTGTCTGGCATATTGATAAAAAAGATCAATACACCAAATACAAGCTAGGTGGATATGATCTCATTGATAACCCTCACTCTGTCAAGGACCTTGGAGTACTCATATTGAATGATCTAAATGCCAGAGTTTACTGCAACAGAATTGCTGAGAAGGCTGTAAGAGTTGTAAAGGTAATTTTATGAAGCTTCTCCTCTGGTAACACTGATTTGCAAACTAGGGCACACAAAACCTTTGCTAGATCAATACTTAAATACAGCTCCGCTGTCTGGAATCCGCACTGTATGTCAGACCTTCATACAATTGAGCAAGTCCAGAAGTATTTTACAAGAAGAGTACTACACTCCTCTGTTTGCAACAGAATACCCTACACCATCAGACTTGAGATTCTAGGCTTAGACAACCTTGAACGATGCTGGCTAAGATTGGACTTAAGCATAGTACATAAAATTATATGTTAAAATATCTTACCAATTAATAAATATTTCAGCTTTAACCACAACAACACAAGAGCACGCAACAGATATAAACTTAATGTTAACCACTCCAAACTTGATTGAAGGAAGTACAATTTCAACAACAGAGTGGTCCATGTCTAGAACTCACTACTCAATTCTGTTGTCACATGCTCAAATCTCCACTCCTTTACCCTCAAACTAACCTATATTGACCTCACTCCATTCCTAAGAGGTCTGTCTGTAAGGGGCATGCATAAGTACACAATTATGCCTACCGTCCCTGTCCTATTGTCCCTAATTATTAGTTCCTATTTCATGTATTTATACTTATGTTTATTCTTATTTCTATTATATTGTAAACATTTGACAAAATAAAGTAAATAAAAAAACTTTCAACAAGATACTCATTGGCATGAATAAGTTTTCACCCTACCAATATCTCCCTGCCTTTCCACCAGTTTCCAATATCATGAAAATTAGCTGAGGACCCTGGACAATAGTGGAAGATTTTCTCTTTCTTACATTTTTTTTCATTCCAAGGTTTATTCATTTCCCAACTGAAGTAGCTAATAGCTATAGATTTTGGCACACATTCCCAACTTATGAAAGGTATATGTTAGCTGGATTATTTCTTGCTGGTGGTTGGGCATTTTGTCTGTTCTTTATAATTCTAAATTGTCTTTTTTTTTTTTTTTTAGCAACATCAATTTGTCTTCTGTGCAATGGGTACTTTGCTATGCTTTAGGAGGCAAATGCATGATTTTGCACTTGGAAGAAATAAAGCAGAGTAGAATAGTTGGTGATTCTATGCAGGATGACATGGTTGAGATTTCCATTAATCCTCTCTCCCTGGTGTGAAATAAAATAAAAAAAGGGATTTCAAAGTGAAAGCTCAGCATGACACAAACAGAATAAAATGGTGAATTAAGGTTAACATCTAAATCATATTACAAGTTCTTAATTAATATACATTCCTCTTCTTTGAAGTCAGCACTTACTGTGTGATTAGCACATATTCAGCAGGCTGTTAAAAATAATGTGCTAAAAGTTCTGTATATATTTATCCCAAATGTGCTAATATTGAATAAAAGAGCATTAATTGTGTAGCTGAAAGGAAGAAAAATAATTCTGATATTATTGCAGTCATCTTTTACAAAACATCTTATATTCTTATAAGCAACATCAAGTGCAATTTAGATAATAACAGCCACTTCCTTTAAAATAGAGATGTCTCAAATGCAGAATGGCTTACTTCAATAGGTTTGTGGTGACAATGGCAGAAGAAAGCTAAGCTCAGAAAATAGCCTGAATTAAACAGATAAACAGTACGCGTACATACACACTGTCTCATAGACATACACACATACACACACACACACATACACATGCAGTAACACGTCTTAGCTTTTAATTCTTCTGGATGAAACAGGACCAACTGATTTGATTATATTATTGTCATCTATTTTTTAACAGCCAGCACTTCTCTTGTCAACAACATCTATCCGTGGTAATTTTCACACAATTAATTCAAAATTGCACATGCCCTGTATAAATTGTGCTTACTTTGGGGCAGAAGTGGTATTCAACAGGTTCTGACCAATTCTGGAGAACTGGTAGCGGAAATTTTGAGTAGTTCAGAGAACTGGCAAATCCCACCTCTGACTGGAGATTTTATAGTATCCTTCCCCTGCCATGCCCACCAAGCTATGCCCCATAGAACCAGTAGTAAAAAAAAAATGAATCCCACCACTGCTTTGGGGTCATCTAAACAGAGATGCTGGTAACATGCTTTGATAGAGTGGTTGACCTAGACTCGGAAAGTAGAGTAAAGTGCAGCTCCCATAAAGAACATTTATAGGTCTGCTTGCAGTAGAATCCAGCTGCAACATGTATCTCTAGGGCAGATTTGAGGATTTTCCTTTAAGTGTGAATTCACAGGATAATTTGTGCTTCTGTGCTATTTTTGTGCCCTTTTAATCACTATTTTTCCTTAAGTTTTAATATGCTATTCTTTAAAATGAAAAGAAAGGAAAAAAAAGGAACATTTAATTCAATCATACATAACATGAAATACTTTGAGATATTGGGTTGGAAATAAATCTGCAAAATTAGTCAACTTTTTAAACACCAGCATTTTCAAAATAAGTGATTTTTTAAAAAGTAAATGCTCTAAAGGATGGCTAGACTTTATGGATGGGCTTTATTTTATTTTTAATTAACATTTAAAACCCATCCATGAATTATTTTTCCTGCTCAATTACCTGAATAAAAAAGATAAAATCATAAGTAACTATTATAACTTAAAAGTTAGAGTTTCTTGTAAGTAAATTATAATAACTAATTATTATAAGCAATAAGTAAAATTATAAAGTATACCTATACATACATAAAACTATAAACATGTAAGTTATAAGTAGTAAGTAATTACAATAAAGTAATAAGTAAAAGTACATATATGCAGTACATATGCATATGCATATATATACAGATACATACTTATTTCAGTATCCATTACAGGACATGGTTGAATACTGTCAAATACTGTGCTGAATTTCAAAAGTCAGTATCTGCCAGCTGTTTACAGATGCTAAATGGTCCATATGTGATGAAATATATTATAGATGATATTAAATAGCAACCCTAGCAACAGTAACAGGAGGATGCTGTAACAGAGCTTACAATTTTATATAGAAGAGTGGATTCACATTTCTTTTTTTTTTTGTATCCCACCAGTATTATTTTTACAAATAACTCAAAGTGGCAAGCATATCAGCACACCTTCCTCCTCTGATTTTCCCCAGAACAATAACCCCATGAAGTGGGATGGACTAAAAGAGAATGATTGGCCCAAAATCACCCAATTGGATTTTATTGCAAAGATGGGACTTGAACTCATGGTCTTCTTTCTCACCTGGTGCCTTAACCACTAGACCAAAATAGGTTCTCAGTTTGGTTTATGCAATTTGCTTGCATGCTGTTCTTACCAATGATTAATTAAATACTTTCTTCCTTGCAATCTTCACTCTGAGGACTTTCCAAGTTTGTGAATTTCAGGCAACATGGTTGTCACTGGGAATGCAAGAAATGTTCTGGTTGGGGAGAGATTTCTAAACAAGGACATGGCTTGAGGCTCTGTGAGAAGGTGAAAGTCAGTCTACTCCAGTATGTTTTAATGCAAAAGCCAAATTAGATTACTGTGGCTTGCAATACAAACTAATCTTAAAAGCCCCAGTTTCAATTGTGGAAGAGGCAATCCATTGTGTGAGATTTATTAAGGTTTAATATGTTTTCATTTTGGCAACAGATCTCCATGTGAATACAGTCTGTGATAAAAACACATGAGCTAGACTCAGCTGATTACATGCTTAAACAAGAAATGGACTCTCTTCCTTAAATCTTAGGACATAAAGATTTGGTTCAAAAATGTGTAAGGAGTTTCAACATAATAAAAACAATGTGAAATCATGTGATGAATATTTAATCTCTCAGCCTTCTAGACTTATCAATTGTAGGTATTTGTACTGAACACAGACCAGCTATGATGGGCAGGCTTAAATAAAGTAATTGATGCTTTATGGAACAAATAAACTCATACCTTAGCCTTTAGGTACTGAAGATAGGCTATGAAAAGTGATGCATTTACATTCAACATTAAAAAAAAAGAAAGAGAGAGGAGAAAATTTCAGGCATGAGATTCAGACAGTGAAGTAAATGCTGAATGAAATGAGGCTTCTTCATCAACTGCTTGAAAATATATAAGACAGCAATATCAATAGCACTTAGACTTATGTACTGCTTTATACTGCTTTACAGCCCTCTCTAAGTGGTTTACAGAGTTAGCATTATTTCCCCCAACATTTGGGTCCTCATTTTACCCACCTCGGAAGGCTAGAAGACTGAGTCAACCTTGAGCCTGGTGGGATTCGATCTGCCAAATTGCAGGCAGTCGGCAGTCAACAGAAGTAGCCTGCAATGCTGCACTCTAACCTCTGCGCCACCGAGGCTCTAGATTACATAATTATAAAGATAGATTATATAACACAGCGGCACCCAACCTTTTGGGCATCAGGGACTGCTTCCATGGAGAGAGGTTTCTCTGTGGATCAGAGGGGATGTGATTTCATGTGCTGCCTGCATCCTGCAGATGAGGTTTCATATCTATCTATATATCTACAGTATATCACAGAAGTTAGTACACCCCTCACATTTTGTATATATTTAAGTATATATTTTCATGTGACAACACTGAAGAAATGACATTTGGCTACAAGTAAAATAGTGAGTATACAGCTTATATAATAGTGTAAATATGCTCAAAATAACACAGCACACAGCCATTACTGTCTAAACCAGTGGCAACAAAATTGAGTACATCCCCAAGTTATAATGTCCCCTAACTGATAATGTCCAAATGGCCAAGTAGCCATTTTCCCTCCCTGGTGTCATGTGACTCATTAATGTTACAAGGTCTCAGGTGTGAAAGAGGAGCAAGTATATTAAATTTGGTGTTATCACTCTCACTCTCTCATACTGGTCACTGGAAGTTCAACATGACACCTCATGGCAATGAACTTTCTGAGGAACTGAACAAAGGAATTGTTGCTCTACATAAAGATGGCCTAGGCCAGGAGTCTTCAAACGTGACAGCTTTAAGACTTGTGGACTTCAACTGCCAGAATTCCTCCTCCAGTCATGTTAGCTCAGGGATTCTGGGAATTGAAGTCCACAAGTCTTAAATTTGAAGACCCTTGGCCTAGGCTATAAGAGTTGTCACATGAAAAGATATACTTAAATATTCACAAAATGTGAAGGAGTGTACTCACTTCTGTGATATACTGTATATCTATATATCTATTGTATCTATATATTTATCTATGTGCATACATACATACATACATACATACATACATACATACATACATATATACATACAGGATTAACTCACAGTTGCACTCTAAAATCACTTATATGCTCCTACGTTATGCATCCAGAAATTTTTGGCTAGCTACTTTGTGAAGCTTCCAGTGGACTTATTTGAGCTTTTTATTATTATTTGATTTCAGTTAGACAGTTCCTGTGGCAATTGGTTATTGAGCCAATTCTGGAGCTGGAATGATTGACTTGGAAGTGATAAACTGAATTTTATTCCTGGAAATGGTGCTGAATCCCTGTGGAGAAGCCAAGTCTTAATGAGATGCTAAACATGTCTTTTCAGAAATAAGAACTGGGACTTGTGTCAAAGTTTGTGTGCCTAGGAATGCATATCAGCTTCTGTCCGCCAACTTTTCTTATTGATAGTTGTTTTTAGACACACTAACATTAATGTCATCACTCGTTTTCAAATAGATAGATGTAAATGATATGTGGGTTTCAACGCTGGGAGAATTGACTCAGATTTGATTGGTTTAGTTTTTTCTGCAATCAAAATCAAAAGAGTGACCAAGAAAAACTAAAGAAAGGGGTTTTATTTCATTTTTTTTGAAGAAAGAACTCTCTTAACAAAGCAAAGTAAAAGAAACTAAGTGAAGTGAAGTGATTGAAAAGAACATAAATGATATTCGGAATCTGGCTATAGCTACCTCAAGCTGTTGTACCTGGGAATGAGAGAAAGAAAATATATCACATTCAAACCATTGGTTTTCTATATGGCAGTTGAACCACTGCCAAGTTCTTTGAAATCTCTTCCTGAAAAAAACTTAAATGGAATATGATATATTATATTATTCATCTAGAGTTTTGTACTCCTTTGGTATGATTATTTCCCAAATGCTAGGAAGTCCACTTAACTCTGATAGGTAGCTTTGCATTCTACAAAGTATTTAAAAAGATACCTCAAATAATGTAACTGTTCTAAAATAAAATTACACTATTTGTCCCTGAAATTTTTACACTGAAAACATAGAACTCTTTTTCTTTATGAATAGAAAAAAAATGTGTTGCAGCCTATGCTATATATTCATGCATGGCTCAACCCTTTTGAAATGCATGCAGTCTCACTTTGCAATGTGTTCTAAAATGCACCATTTTAAACTGAGACTTTCTGAAGAAAAATCTCTCTTTTTTGGCTGATATTGCTGCGAATTATTAGACATCTTTGAAAGTTGTTCTATCTTGGCTGTATTCCATTCTGCCTCTTATTCCAAGAATCGTGGATCAGTTGGCTTCTCAGTGAAATGTACAAAATATCTTATGTTAAATGAGGAATAATTTTGATAGTTCCAAAGCACTAGAGGCCTATTGCAGGTTTCATTGAAGAGCCTCTGTGCCCCGTTTTATTAATATATATTTTTAAAAAATACTGATGTTTTTGGTCATTCATAAACTACAGTTTAACTCAGTGGTTCTCAACCTTTTCTTCACCATGGACCCTGAAATCTTAATTCAAGATTTAAATCATAATATTCCTTCAAGCCCTCATAGATACCCAGGAGATGGAGGTCCTGTGAGGATATTGCATTCCCCTCCAGAAATTCATCGACCACAGGTTGAAAACCACTGTTTAACTCTTTGCCAACCTAAGTATATTTCACTTGTCTGGATTTCATGTTGGTTAGAGAATTCTGGAAGTTGATATCTGTACTTCTAAAGGATGTGGATTTTGGTTTGATTGATAACAAGGCTGGAACTAGGATACTCAAGAGATGTAGTTGTTATCAGAACAGTACAGCTAAAGCAAATCAATTCAAACTGATGGGGGGGGGGAATGATTAATTAATGGGATTTGATTCACTGCAGTCAATGAACAAGAAGAAGGCCAGCAGAAATCAATGGAGTAGTTCCAACTGGCTGGATTTCTCAGTCATTTTACAATGTGGTCTGGACAACAGTAGAAAACCAATTGATTGACATCTTGTATCTGCAGTGTAATGAGCTTCACCCTCTGAAGTTGCTATGCAAGTGGAGAAGAGCTTTTTGCTTAATTTCATAGTGTTATTTTATTTATTTATTTATTTATTTATTTTGATTTGCCAATTGATTACAAGATAATAGGTATAAGTATATACATAGTTATGAATACATGAAATGGGTACATATAAGAAAAATAAACAATAGGACAGGGATGGTAGGCACATTGGTGCCCTTATGCATGCCCCCTACAGACCTCTTAGGAAAGGGGTGAGGTCAATAGTCGACAGTCTATGGTTAGAGTTTTTGGGGTTTGGGTAAGAAACCACAGAGTCAGGTAGAGTATTCCAGACTCTGACCATTCTGTTGCTGAAGTCATATTTCCTGCAATCAAGTTTGGTGCGGTTAACCTTGAGTTTGTATCTATTGTGTGCTCTTGTGTTGTTATGGTTGAAGTTGAAGTATTCATTGACCAGGTAAGTCATTGCAATGGATGATTTTATACACCATACTTAGATCAGACCAAAGACAGCATAATTCAAGGTTTTCTAGGCCTAGAATTTCGAGTCTGGTGGCATAAGGTATTCTGCAATGAGTAGAGGAGTGGAGAACCCTTCTTGTGAAATATTTCTGGACTTTCTCAACTATATTAATATCAGATGCATAATGTGGGTTCCAGACTGATGAGCTATATTTGAGTATAGGTCTTGCAAATGTTTTGTATGCTCTAGTTATTAGTGTAATATTACCAGAGAAAAAGCTACATAAGATTAGGTTAACAACTCTTAATGCCTTTTTGGCTATGTAGTTACAGTGGGCTCTAGCACTTAGATCATTAGAGATGAGTATTCCAAGGTCCTTTACAGAGCTCGGATCATCAACAAGGTCTTGACTACTCAGCTTGCATTTTATTTTCTGATATTTTTTTTGCCAATATGTAAGACAGAGCATTTATTTGTTGAGATTTGAAGTTGCCATTTGTTTGACCATTCTCATACATAGTCAAGATCTTTTTGAAGGGAAACAGTATTGTCTATGTCAGATTTCTGTGTTGCTAAGGAGATGGAGGTTCTATTGAAAGTTCATTTTCTTACTCTTCTCTGCCTTGGAGAATCTGGCATATAGTACCATCTTTTTAGGAGAGTTTTCTGGTATACTTATAAATGTGAATTAGACCGAGGAAGCTTACTCTGTAATTTTTGTTGTCTTCCTTCCTTCCTTCCTTCCTTCCTTCCTTGTTGTTTTCCAATTTTTATTATCATTATGTTGTTAAGTGACTTTTGCCCCATTTTATGACCTTTCTTGCCACAGTTGTTAAGTGAATCATTGCAGCTGTTAAGTTAGTAGCATGGTTCTGAAGTGAATCTGGCTTCCCCATTGACTTTGCTTGTCAGAAGATGATCCTTTGACCCTGGGGTACTGCAGCCTTCATAAATATGAACGAATTGTCAAGCATCCAAATTTTGATCATGTGACCATGGGGATGCTACAACAGTCTAAGTGTGAAAAACAATCATAAGTCACTTTTCAGTAATGTTGTAACTTCAAACGATCATTAAATGAACTGTTGTAAGTCAAGGACTATCTGTACTAGTGCATCTTCTTCCCTGACCTTCAGATATTCCTTCAGTGCTCTTATTATGTCTTTTAAGGAGCATGATTGTATTTTCTGTTCTTTTGCTATCATTCATTCATTTTGTGCTAGTAATTAGTTTGGTTCAGGTTTTTTAATTGATACAATTTCTATACACTGTTAGGATTTTTAATATATCATGTTACCTGCTTTAGAATATTTTCCCTGAAAGGTATTTATTTGAAATTGTATTTCTTTTAAATTTATTGGGCTTTTGGAATTCCTAGTCCATCCCCATATAATTGTGACTTGCCCTTTTAAAGATCTGGCTACCAAATTTAACAATATTTATCTGTTCCAGGTTCTAAAATGTTTTGGAGTGGAGGAAGAAGGAGTTCATTTCATTTGATTCTGTTCTTAATATATGATTAATTGGGATAGCTTTTTAAAATTATCTGTTGCATCTTTGTGATGGCAATTCAGTTGCCACTTGTTATGCTTTCTTCATTTAAAATTATAGTTCAATTTCTTTTATCATAATGTAAACAGTTCCTTCGGGTATTATCCCACGTCATTGGAGTTCTGTTAAAGTTGTAGCAACGTTTCAGCAGAATCTCATCTGCCATCCTTAGGCTTCTGTATGGATATGGGTCTTACAGCTCCTGGTTTTAAATTTGAGGCTGGTCCATTCTGATTGGTTGGGAGCCTGGACCTGTTTCATTGGACTTGGAGTTTGATTGATTGATGTTCCTGGTTTCTTCTGTCTCTTTTGTGGCTTTGATTGGCTGGCAACAGTCTGTTCTTGTGTTGGAGGCTTTTAGTGCAGCTTGGCTCCGTGTGAAAGGACGGCTGCTCTTCATTATCAAGCTGCTATTCATTAGCAAGCTGGGTTTCACCTGGGTGCCTGGTGGGGGGGTTAGGTTGGAGCTATCAGAGGGAGTCTGTTTGTGCCCAGGTGTTTGCCTGGCTTGTGGTGTGGAGATCTTTCTGTTTGTGAGTGAAGGCTTCCAAATGATTGACAGTCTGGTGGAATCATCTCTTCTATTCATGCTGTCAGGTCTTTTTTCAATCTCTATGGCTTCTCTGATGATTCTGTGGCTGGGGTTTTCTATAGTGGCCAGGGTTTTAGTGCCATTGAAGTTGATGTTGTGACCTGTGGTTTTCATGTGTTGGACTAGTGAGGAGGTGTGTTCCAGCTTTTTTACTGCATTTTTGTGTTCATCTAGGCAGGTACTTATTCTTCTATTGGTCTGTCCAATGTATGTGGCCGGGCATGATGTACAGGGAATTTTGTATATGCCTTGGTTTTCCAGGTCAATTTTGTCTTTGGGGTTCCTCAGGATGGCTGCTATTTTTTTGTCTGTTTTGAAGGCAGTCTTGATGTGATGCCTGTGTAGTATCTTACTGATTTTATCTGTGGTACCTCTTATGCTGGGCAGGACAGCTGTTCCATGGATCTGTTGATCTTCTAGGTCTCTGTTATGTCTTGGGGTGTTTTTGTGGATCAAGTTGGTGATTTTGTTTTTGTGGAAGCCATTGGCTGTCAATATTTCAGTCAGGGTGCATAGTTCAGTCTTTTTATGTGTCTTATCTGCCAGGCGTTTGGTTCTGGTAATTAGTGTTTTCACGACGGAATTTATCTGTGCTGGGTGGTGGTGGGATTGGGCGTTGAGGTAGCGGTTGGTGTGTGTTTTCTTTTGGTATATGGTGTGTCCCAATGTGCCATCTGTTCTTTTGTAGATTAGTACATCTAGGAATGGTAGTTGTTTGTTTATTTCCGTTTCCATGGTGAACTTGATTTTGGGGTGTGTGTTGTTTAGGTGTGTTAGGAAATTGTTTAGGTTTTCTTTTCCATGGGGCCAAATCACAAATGTGTCATCGATGTATCTTAGCCATAGTTTGGGTTTGTGGGTGGCATTAGCCAGGGCTCTGGATTCGAATTCTTCCATGAACAGGTTTGCAATGACGGGTGACAGTGGTGATCCCATAGGGGCTCCTTCAATTTGCTTGTATCTTTGTCCTTTGTATGTGAAATATGTGTTGGTTAGGCAGTGTTCTGTTAGTTCCATGAGGTCTTTGGCTGGTTGGTATTTAGTTTTGATGATTTCAAGAGTTTCTTTTATTGGGACTTGAGTGAATAGTGAAACCACGTCGAAACTTACAAGCAGATCTTCTTGTTCTACGTGTAGATCTTTGATCATTTCTAAGAAGTGGTATGAGTTTTGTACATATGAAGCTGCGGTTTCAGCATGGGGCTGTAGTTGTTTTGCTAAGTATTTAGCTAGGTTTTGTAATGGTGCTCCTATGGAGCTGACTATGGGTCTGAGAGGTATGCCTTCTTTGTGTATTTTTGGGAGGCCATATAATTTGGGGCATCTAGAAGATTTTTCTCTTGGGATGATCGTCTGTTGGATTTCTTTGCTTATGTGGCTGGTTATAATTTTCTTCTTGGTTGATTTTTCTAGATATGTGGTTGGGTCTGTATTTATAGGTTTGTATGTGGAGTCTTGGAGTAGGTCTGTCAATTTTGTTTCATAGTCTTTCCACCAGACTGTCAATCATTTGGAAGCCTGCACTCTCAAATAGAAAGATCTCCATGCCACAAGCCAGGCAAACACCTGGGCAAAAACAGACTCCCTCTGATAGCTCCAACCCAACCCCCCCACCAGGCATCCAGGTGAAACCCAGCTTGCTAATGAATAGCAGCTGTCCCTTCACACGGAGCCAAGCTGCACTAAAAGCCTCCAACACAAGAACAGACTGTTGCCAGCCAATTAAAGCCACAAAACAGACAGAAGAAACCAGAAACACCAATCAATCAAACTCCAAGTCCAATGAACACAGGCCCAGGCTCCCAACCAATCAGAATGGACCAGCCTTAGATTTAAAACCAGGAGCTGTAAGACCCATATCCATACAGAAGCCTGATGATGGCAGATGAGATTCTGCTGAAACGTTGTTACAACTTTAACAGAACTACAATGACGTGGGATAATACCCGAAGGAAGCTAAACAGCACATATATATATATATATATATATATATATATATATATAT
>BLBF01000045.1:13952921-13965725 GCA_015471245.1 Laticauda colubrina
AATCAATATACAGTAGAATCTCTGGTCATGAATGCTTCTGACCACGACCTAATCGGGTTCCAACCCAAAAGTTCACAACATTTTTGAATCTGGTCTAGGCAGATATATTTGCTTGGTAACTTACTACTCTGTTTGTTTAGTGACTCATTTTCTTTCTGCTTTTTGAGCAACATTGTTTTGGGATCTGTCTAGATTTGTTCAGATTCACCTAGATTTCTGCTGTTCTCAGTCTGCCCTCCTTGATGCTTAGTCTGTCTAATTCTTTAGATCTTCAGGAGATAACTTTTTTGGGATTTTGTTTGTATTTTAAGGCTTGACAAACTGATGAAAAAAGCTTTCTAAATTTAATTCCCAAACTGTTCAATGTGCTCGGTGGAGCTGCAAATGATTATTACCGCCTAATTTTAAAATGTTGATGCATTTTTCAGATTAGCCCTTTGACTGCAGAAGGGGGGGTGGCTTTAAAATATTTGATTTGTATTGTTGAATTAACATTTTATGATACAGCACTTCAGTGTTGTATGTGCAGTGGATTTAGAAAAAAACAAAGGATGGCACATAAATATTAGGGCTGCAGAAAGCCTCAAAGGGACACTTCACATTGATCAAAGCAGATTTCTAAGCTCTTTTGAAAAGTGTCACAACACATGGCTTCTAACTAGCAGAACAAAGTGAACACTGTGCTTTGTTTTGCCTGTCATATCTGGACTCACATACCACATGTACAGAAACCACTATGTGTGTTTGTGTGTGTATTTATGTAAAGCAAGAGAACCCCCTTGATCAAGGCAGTCTTGGTCCTGTCTTGACAATTCTAATGGAAGCATCTAGGGAGTGTTTGTTATTGCCTTGGTGCAAAAGATCTTCTTGGGATAAAGCATGACTATTTTGTGCAGCCTAATAAATATAATTAAATCGATCAATGCTTACATCAGTGCACAAGGATAAACATTTTACTACTGAATGTACCATCATTAAAACAAGATTAATACAATATTTACTATGTACAGGACCACATTGGTATGATATTAAAAATGAATATTTATCTTCTAGATCATTCTGCTTTCTTATTCTATTAGTATGATTACTGGAAGAATTATATTCATATTTGAGCTTCTAATGGCTTTGGAGGTGCCTGCATGTATTTATCTGTTTCTACTTTGATGAGCTGATAAGTTTTTCTTCATTTTTGCCTGACGTTAGTTAAATCTATTTTCAAAGACAACATGAAAGAAAACCACAAACGATTCTCTCTTATCAATTTGGAAGCTCCTTACAACTCTTCCTTTGACAGAAATGATGACTTCAAAACATTTCATGTAGTCTAACCATCTTAACTATTTTTCTGCTAATTTGGATCCCTCCTCCCCTCTTTTTCCTTGAAGCATACTTCCAGGTTAGAAACATTCTTACATATCCTTACAGGCTTTGTAAATTTAAGATATTCAAATCTGGGGAGTTTGGAGACCATCCTCAAGTCTTTCTCATTCTTTCATGGTTTTCTTGGTTCATTTGAAAGTAAATTTCAAATCACTGTCTTGCTGAAAGATTCCACTGTTCTCTTCATTTGCAATGAGAGGTTTATTGTCTCTGAAGACGGATGTTTCATTCTGTTCATTTGTTTCTATTTTGCTTTCCTGATTCCAGGTAGTTCTCAGCTTACAACCTTTGAAAGTTATAATGGAACTGATATTTGGGAGACACATATTTCAGAGCGTTGAACAAAATCCAATATTCATTTCTTTTTACCCTTAGGTACTTATGTTACTAAAGTAACAGCCACCGATGCAGATGATCCTGTTTATGGAAACAGTGCCAAGCTAGTCTACAGCATTTTGGAAGGACAACCTTATTTTTCAGTTGAACCACACACAGGTAAGTGCTTCAGGATATCAACTGACTTTCATATGTGATATGAGAAAAAGGAATTCTGCTCCAATGCTGTTTTGTGTCCTGCCTTTAAACGTAATGTGTAGGTGGATGGCTGCTAACATTAGTCCATGTGTAGAGCATAAGCAGGTGAGTCATTTCTCACTCTTCCACCCAAAGGACTGACAAAACAGAAACTTTAAAATGAAAGAAGGACATTTATAAATTTTGTTGAGGTGAATTAGTCTGCTTTATGAAGAACAGGAACTCATTTTTATAGTATTTGTGAATGCAAATTATTGTTACAGTCATAAAACCTCAGTTGTTTTACTTTTATGGAGGCGAAAAAAATTGTGTTACTTTTATGGAGGGGGAAGAAGTTGTGTAACAGAGATTACACAATTTTTGTGTATTTATTTTGTTTATTATTTTATTGAATTTTGTGGCATTCTTATGTTATAACTTGTGATTACAAAAATAAACCAATTTACTAGCTCACACACAGATGTAGACAAGAAAGGGTTCCTGGAAAATATGTGTTTTTCACCCAAGAGACTATGTTTTTAATCTCTAACATCTCCCGTTTGGAATAATAAATTTATATTTTTTTAGTAATTGGTTTCATTTATATCCCAGTAAATTAATATAAAGTATATCCTCTATAACATTTAGAACCTTAGTTATGCATACGGGATGCTGTGGCTCAATGGCTAAGATACTGAGCTTGTCGATCAGAAAGATTGGCAGTTTGGCTGTTCCAATCCCTAGCAACGCATAACGGAGTGAGCTCTCATTACTTGTCCCAGCTTCTGCCAACCTAGAAGTTAGAAAGCATGTAAAAATGCAATTAAAAATAGGGACCACTTTGGTGGGAAGGTAACAGCATTCCGTGCACCTTTGGCATTTAGTCCTCCTTTGGCATTTAGCCACATGACCATGAAAACGTCTTCGGACAGCGCTGGCTCTTCGGCTTTGTAATGGAGATGAGCACCGCCCTTTTCAGCCGGAAACAACTATCACATATGTGTGAGGGGAACATTTACCTTTACTTTAAAGAGCTTAAGGCAGAGTTCAAGATTTTCTCCTATTTATGGACCTTCTGCAGTAATTCAGTTTTAAAATCCAGCTCAAGTTTGTAGCTGAGCATCTGAATATGCCCAGTTTTAGTCCAATGCTTTAATCAATATTAAATCTTATCTTCTCAAGGACTCTGTGAAATGTGGTTTTCTCCTAGCCTTGGAGAGTCTCTTAGGGTACAATCTAGAACTTTTGGGCTAAGGACTCCCTTTGTATTTCTCTCACATCAATATTTACCATTTGGTAACAATTGGTAAGATCTCCGGGAGATCCTGCAAGACTCTGGGAAAAGCACCATGAAGCCTTCTGGGCTTAGGTTATATACTAGGCTAGATGAACCACAATAACATGGTTCAAAGCAGGTTCATGTACCATTTTTCAGCAAACAAGTTCTTGAAGAAAGTTAGAGACCTTGCCTTAAGGCTTTAAAATCAAAAGAAGATGTATAAAGTTTTATTTTATGTTTTTAAAATTTGGAAACTTAATAAAATTTATTAAAAAAGAAGAAGAAGAAGAGAAATTAACAGGAAGCAGTGGGAAGGGAGGAGATTCCACAGCACTATGAACTAAATGAGGGGGGAAATGCAGCTTCACTCCTTTAGATTTTTGATTTGGCTGAAAATGACAATAGATAAGGGATGAGTGAGAGATACACTTGATTCTTTAAGATAAAAGTGCCCTTGTATTAGCATAGCTTATCCTTAAAACAGAACAAGAAATTTTAACGTTTACCATTTTCATCATGTGAGAGAATGTAAGTAACACTGCAATATACCTTTAGAGTTCAGAGAATTAAGTCAGAATTATTTTTCTTTTCTGTCTCTGGATTTGAGGGTTTCAGTTGAGGAGGAAGAGGTTTTAAATATACAGAAGGAGTTAAACGTGCAGAGTTTGTGATGTTTCTTATGCACAAGATGTCTATGAAGATGTTTGCTCTCTTAATCTCTCTTTGCGCATATACAGATATGCTCTTGAGTAGAATCAGCATTTTTAATACTGGTTAGTCAGGAACTGTGCTGCAGAAAACAATATTGTGGAACTCTTTGAATTCAAATGGCCTTTCAGTGCACCAAACAATTTTATGTCTTCTGCTCTTCTTTTGAATGGTTCAGGCATAAATATTTCTTTCATGGCTTCTTATCTATGTACGTGTGTGTGTGTGTGTTGCTACATTTTATTTATTTCTTAGTATTTTTTTATTTAAATACTTCTTCTCTCCCTTCCTTCTTTCCTTCCATACAAATGCCCTCTTTAAATTTCAGATGAATACACAAGATTCTTAAAACTTCAAGAAATAATAGAAACTTTTTTTCCTTCTTAATGAATGATATTGTTGAATTATAAGCTCTGACTACTCAAAACATAATACATACAATGTACTTCAATCTTCTTTAGAAGTCAGTTTTGTGACATAAAATTCAGTCTCCTGCTGGTAGGGAATTTATTTATTTAGTGATTTATTAAGTTTGTTTGCTGTTCATCCCACTGCAATATAGGATTCTTAAATATATAAGTTTCTTGAATAAACAATTGCTTACTTTTAAAATCCAAGATTTATCTATCTATTTATCTATCTATACACACACACACACACACACACACACACACACCATTTAAAAAGTAGGCAATTGGTTATTCAAGAAACCTTCTTCTTTACCACATAAATATTTGCAAAAGATGAGAAATTTGCTGGAAAAGAACCCTTTTTTTGATAATAGGAGGACTTCTCAGTAATAAGTATGATAATAAATGATATGCACCATGAGTGTTTTTATGAGGTTTTACATGAAGTTGCTGGAAAGTCAGAAGTAACTGATCAAAGAGGGGTAGAGTTTCCAGCAGTTTGTGGCACTCTGAATTTTAAACTTTCCAGAGACTCCCATGCATAAAACATATAAATGATACCGAGTTCTCACAGCCTCACTGAGAAAGTAGTTTTGCAGATTTTATAATGTCTATGTTCACTAGAGGTGAAATAAATACAGAAAATATTCAACAATGGTGGGCAGGCTACAGATCTGAATGACAAAGTAGATGTTTGCAAAGAGAAAATATCTCTTAGAGTTGTGCAGGAAAAACCAAAACACTTTTTCAGTGAAAGAGAATTTGCTATTATTATTTTTCTTTTTTCAGAGAGAAGAATTTCAAAGAAAAACACATGAGAGGATTCTTACACTTAACTAGTGGCTGAGATGAATGTATGACTATCCTTTCCTTTACTGAAGAAAAATCTCTTCTGGTGAATTCTATCCTAACTGACAGCACTTAAATCACAAAAAAAGATTTGATAAGGAAACTGTTTATCTTTCCTTCCTGTGATTGAGAAGTGCAGATAGGTGGTAGATTTACCATATTAGTGTTTTCAATTCCAAGATCGTACAACTGGACTCATGCCAAGACAATTCTGGAATTCACTGTCTGCCAGTTTCTAGTCAGGTGATTTAATCTCCACACCATACCTGTAACATACACATATTCGAAAACCAGTTGGATCATTGTTTCCTCATTCTGTGGCTTTCATTGTCATTCTTCATCTTGTTTGCTATTTGTTCTTTTTCTGCATTTATCTGCTTCTTTGTCTCTTTTTCTCTTCTTCTTCTGTGTCTCTGTCTTCTCTTCTATCCATCCCTCCTATTATTTGTTCTGATTATTTGATCCTGGAATTGTACAATCCTGTCCTAATCTGATTATTGTTCTCTCCCCCTCCTTGCCATTTTCCAAATGTTTCCTGAAAATGTTTGGAGCTATTTATTTATTTATTTATTTACTTATTTGTCAAACATGTGCAAGATAACAAGTATAAGCATGAACATAAACAAGAACAAGAGAGTAAATACAAATAAATGGGGACAGTAAGACAATAGGACAATAGGCACGCTGCTTTGCTTATGCATCCCCCTCTTTAAGGACCTCTTAGGAATGGGGTGAGGTCCATGGTAGACAGTTTGAGGTTAGGGTTAGGGTTAGGATTGTCACAACGGAATCTGGGAGGACGTTCCAGGCATTGACCACTCTGTTGCAGAAGTCATATTTTCTGCAATTGAGTTTGTATCAGTTTTCCTTGAGCTTGTATCAGTTGTTTGCCCATGTTTCATTGTGATTGAGGCTGAAGAAGTTGTTGACAGGCAAAACATTATAGCAGACAATTTTGTGAACTATGCTCAGATAGGACCGCTGGTGGCACAATTTCAGATTGTCCAGGCCCAAAATTTCAAGCCTTGGCAGCATAAGGAATTATATTGTGAGTGGAGGAGTGGGGTATTTTTCTTGAGAAATACCTCTGAACCTGTTCAGTTGTGTTAATGTCCAATATACAATGTCGATTCCAGGTGGATGAGCTGTATTCAAGAATTGGTCTGGCAAAGTTTACACCCCAAATAATAATAATAATAATAATAAAAGATTGTTATGTGGCCATTTTTGAAAGAAAATATCAAACTGATATGGAAATAGCTGTGATGAGACTGTTTTCCTCCAGAGACAATGACTAATAGAGGATTTCTTCATAACGTATCTCCCCCTTTCTGCTAGAGGCGGTTCCTCGGATAGCTGGAGATCTTTGTGGATTTGAAATGTTGTTACAAGATCCATTTTAGGCAGTTCTTTTGGGTTAGTAATGCAACATTGTCAATTCTCTTCACTATGGTAAAATCTTACTTGTTTTTCTGGGCAAACAAACATTAAAGGGTCCATGTTTTAGTTAGTGCTCATTAACTAAAGTAAGATGAATCAATATTTAAAAGAAAATAAATATTTTTTAAAAATACCTGTTTGTCAGCCGGGACAAAGAGTGAAGATTCCACCAGCAGTTACTTTTGGTCAGGAGGGCAAGATTAGGTCTATTCCTCAAGGAGGAGGAGGAGGAGGAGGAGGAGGAAAGAAGAAGAGTTGGTACCTAAGGAACAATGAAACACATTTACTTAGTAATATTTTCTTCATTATTAAATGTGGTATAGTCACCAAGAAGGTGTCTCATACCAGACTCATTACTTTGATATCTATCTAAGCTATAGTGATTGAATGTAGCATGAGGTCTACTTCAAAACTGGGAGTCCTCCAAATTGAAACATGAAAACATGACCATTTACAGGGTCATATTTCTCTTGTTTAAAAACAAACCAACCGACAAAAAAGCCTAGAAATTGGCCTATTAAGAATATGAATTAAATGTTAAGAATTTACTCATGTTGAATAAATCATCCCAACTTCCTAAAAATATAAGCTTAATAAAAAAAATGAATTCTATACATCTCCTGATCACATTGTCTATGTTTTCCAGGCAAAGTTCTTGGCAGAATTTTGTGCCAAGTATAGCTATTTTCACCATGTGATAAATGTAAGCCTTTTAACTGGATATGTCAGGCACTGAATTTAGGGTTTCCTGCATGTGTAGCTGAAGCATCTGGGCTCAACTAGGAGCTTTCCCTTTCATTCTCAAAGGAACAGTGTAAAATGAAAGTTTACCTGTGGCTCAAGTTGTTTGCACTATAGCTTTCCAAGAAATGAAAGCTTTCCATTTCATTTCCTAAAGAGATTTGCCAGTGAATATTAGTTCAGATCCAGAACTAATAATCCCTTAATCTCCTTGTAGCACATGGTTATAATGGTTATAATACCAGCTTTACCCACAAGCTTCTTAAGACCCATTGATGGGCTAGATCCTGAAAGTGCCATTAGTTACTGGATTAAAAACTGTGTCTTCTTCAAATGTTGTCTGCCACTTAATTAGCTGTGGAGTTTATCCATGATGGATGGTTTTGTATTTAACATTTCTGGTGTCTTTCAAAGTATTTGTCTCTCTTGTCTCTCTTATTTATAACATTTTGCAGAGTTTGGGGAACTCCTCTTCTTATTTCCCACATTAAAATTAGAAAATATATATGAAAGCTAAGTTTATCTGTGGGTGAACTTGTTTGCACTGTAGAAAGTTAGATTAATAGATATAAATTGATAATGATATTGATATGGATTTATGTAGATTTGGTTCAAATTCTCTCAATGTCTCCAGTCAAATCTAACTTGAATTGTCAAGTTAAATAAATTCAGATGGAATAACAATTTTGGTTTGGTTAAGTTGTGTAACATTGTGCAAAAGTCCACCAAACTGTTTATTTGATCTGAAGACATCTACTTACATTTAGCACATTAATTGGGTCAGCAATTTTTGAAGTTATTCAACATAACTGGTTTCAAATCAAAATTCCATAGCAAAACTGTGAGAATGTCTACTGTCCTAGGATGTTTTTTTATAGGATGTTAGATGACTTGAATGATAATAGTTCCTTTCATGATTTTATCAATCCTTTCTATTAGTAAATTATGTAAATGATTATTAGAGAACCTAAAGAGACAGGTTGTTATCTTGATCAAAGATCAATCAGAATTGTGATCAAAGTGATAAACTCTGTTGGCTTTTGATCTAATACAGCACAACTCTTCTTAGGGAGATGTAAATTGGCTTGATGGTATCCATATGGTCCAGACTTTTATGTGTTATAGAAACTTGAGAAAAACTTATCTCAGTCAAACCCAACTCATAATTTGGATGAATAATGTGAGTGTCATGAAACCAAATCTGTTCACTCTTCAGAAAACATTATGAGAACATTAATTGGAAACAGACTTTATGCTATCAATTGAACTAGTTTTGATATAAGTGTCTTTATGGTATTCTGATCCTCTATTGAAAAGTGTTTCCCACTTCCCACCTCCCACCTATTAACGTCTTTGCACCAGCATGTGTGACCTGAGAGACTGAATTGTTTTCTGTTGTGTTTTGTCTTATTTGGGTTAAACCCCTTTCCCAAAAAATGTTTACAAGGTCATCTTTGTAATTTTATTAACTTTCAGCAATGCTCTTAGTAACATCTGAGCATACCATTAAGTGCTGTATAGTTGCACAGGTGGGCAATTGAGACCATATACCATGAGAGTAATGCAAACATAAAACTGGTGCATAATGAGGAAGTCGGTTTATTAAACGGAGTACATTACATTGGAGCTGTCTGGTTTTCAGGAGTGGATGTGTCCAGGTGAAATTGGAGATAGCCTATAAACCGTAAAAGACTTGAAGAAGATAACAGGGTTTATTTGTAATTTGAAGTTGGATGCCCTTAACTTCTCTTTGATTCTGTGGTTCCTGTGATAATCAACTGTACGTAAATGTTATTTATCTAACAAGCAAGCAAAACATATGGACAAAGCAAAGAGGAAGAACATATTATTTGAAGTACATATGAAGTACTAATACCACTCTATAAAGCCTTAGTAAGATTACACCTAGAGTACTGCATCCAGTTTTGGTCACCACACTAGAAAAAAGATGTTGAGACATTAAAAAAAAGTGCAGAGAAGAACAACCAGGATGATTAGAGGACTGAAGGCTGAAACTTATGAAGAACAGTTGCAGGAACTGGGCATGGCTAGTCTAGTGAAGAAAAGGACCAGGGGAGACATGATAGCAACTCTGCAATATTTCAGGGGCTGCCACAGAGAGGAAGGGACCAAGCTATTTTCTAAAGCACCCAAAGGCCAGGCAAGGAATAATGGATGGACACTGAACAAGGAGAGATTTAACCTGGAAATAAGGAGAAACTTTTTGACGGTGAGAACAATCAACCAATGGAACAGCTTGCTCTAGGAAGTTGTGGGAATACGATCACTTGAGACTTTCAAGAAGAGATTGGACTCTGTCAGAAATGGTACCATCTGTCAGAAATAGTGCCATTTGTCAGAAATGGTGTAGGATCTCCTGATTGGGCAGGGGGTTGGACTAGATGACTGACAAGGTCCCTTCCAACTCTGATTATCTGTAATCTGTTCTGCATTGGAGGTGCATTTTTTTAAATCTCTAAATGTGACACTCTGAGAGCCAGAGTGGAAAGGGCAGAGAAATAAAGTAATGCATAAGTTTTATCAGGGAATCACAAGAAAATCAGAATTTCAAGAGATTCAAATAAGTTGTATCTTATGAAAGAATTCTAACATAATTTCAACTGGTAAAAAGGAGTTGGCTTTTTTATCTTCAGTGATTTTAATGTATATATTTGTTGTGTTCAAGATATAAATCTGACAAAGATAGTTCCATATATATTTCAAAATTAATGTAATGTAACCATTTCTTTCTTCTTCTAAAGTTCATGTCCCTAATTTCAAATCACTGTACTTGGTTTAGAGTTACAAGGAGGCCAAAACTATAGAAATAAGAAAATGAAAACACTTTCATACAATTGTATTTCCTTGTGAGGAAATGTTCAATTTTTGATTCTCAAGGAACCAAATCTTCATTCAGACACCAGCTTTGGCTACCTAATTTAAAATTTGGCTCCATCTGTGATTTATTGACCGTTTCTATCTAGCTTGTCTCCAGCATCTCCTACTGTTTGCTTCAAGAGTCTTGGACACATTTCAGGTTTTCTCCCCACCTTTTCTTTCTCCTACTGTGGCATGCTATTTTATTACTCTGCTTTGGTGAAATATTGCAATGGTTTTGGAGTTCTTTCACTTGGGTAAAATAATTGAGTGTTAAAATGAGTGGGAGGGAGGGAGAAAGAAAGAGAGATGATGGAATCTGATGTGTGATATTAGTTGGATAACAACTGGGCAGGAGATAATTATGATGGTTACCAATTCACTGTTCAAATATTTGAAAAGTGTTAATGAAGGCATGTGAGGGGACAGTTTGTAGCTGTGTAAAAGAAGTGTCAAAGGTACTGTCCTAGAATTAGATAACACAACCACTTGGATTCTATTTAAAGGTTTGATTTGTTTAAATGAGGAGGAGATGAAGAGGTTTCATATCCCCAGAAAATAGATGGCTTCTTTTTAATTAGAGCCTCAACAACAAATAATTAGGAAAACAAAAAACTGGGTGTGTGTAAGGAAAGGTACATGGTAATCCTATTGTTGCTTACCAATCACATTGAAGACAGCCAAAGTATGATCATCCAGCGGTAGTAAAACCACAGTTCCCAGCATCTTCATCATGGATCATACTGGATGAGAATCCTGGGTATTATTTGTAAGCATCTAAATAGCCATAGATTACCCACCTTTTGAATAAGACTGAATTGGGGAAATTTTGATGCTCCAGATGCTACTAAACATAGCATCTGAGCAACTTTACACATTCTAAGCTTTTTGAATAATTAGGAATGGACCGAGACGTATCCCACCATACATCCTGGGGTTTTCTATTACTTCAAAATGGAGAAAAAGTTGATAGAGAAAAAAAATGAGGAAAAAGACATGGGGAAAGAAGAAAAGCTAAAGTTTTATTCATTTATTTCTATCCCACCTTTATGATTTTCACCAAGGTGAAAAACATATCCAATATATATTCCTCCACCTATTTTTTCCCATGGTAACAACCCTATGAGGTGTGTTGGGCTAAGAAAGAGTGACTGGCCCAATATCACTCAGCCAACTTTCATAGCTAAGGTGGAACTAGAACTTAGTATCTCCTGGTTTCCAGACTGGTGCCTTTATCTCTAGACCATTTAGACCAGGGCTGTCAAACTCGTGGCCCATGGGCTGGATGCGTCATGCACTGGGCACCATACACGACGATGCCATGATGGCACGCATTTGACACCCCTGATTTAGACCATAATATTGTTGCCTTAATATTAGAAGTAAGAAATTGTTTCTTAAACCCCGCAAAAAGTTGTTTGTGCCTAATTAAAAGTGAAACAGTGAGTACTTAACTCATAAGGATTCTGTCCTGTATATAACAATCCAGATGCACTTACTTATACTAAGACAGTAGCTTGCTTTCTTAGCAAGGTCCTTACAGGACTTGTGGGAAGTCCTGTAAACTAAGTGAACTTAAAATGTGAAAGCACTAATCTAAAGGATGAAAGCTTCAGTGTAGTAAAGCTATTTTAAAAGGAAGAAAAAGAATCTAGGTCTTAGCTTTTCAATATAATAAATTTCAAAAATGAATATGATTATAGATTGATTGTTTTAAACAGTACTGCTTTTTCCATTGTTTCTGTATCCAAGGCAGATGGTCATCTTTCAGCCAAAGTGACTGCATACATTTCATTCAAAAATTTAGTCTCGGCTTCAGAAGCTCGGTGGTCTCTAGCATTGTTTGAAAGCTTACAAAGAGGAGAATAATCTGAAAGACTATCTCACATTTTCCATGCAACCCACCCAGAAAAGAGAACCCAGCATTAGAGATATTCTCCATATCCATAACAAGAAATGGGAAATGTTTTCAGACGGTTGCTACTCATTTAGGATAAAGAGATAATTTGGGGGCTTAGCCTTTGCACATTAATTATTTTGATGGTTGAATAACCAAGGTGCTAAACCTTGTAGGGAACTTACATAAGCAGGGAAGAATTTCTGTTGTGAAGTTACCTATCTAGTACCAGAAATACAATGAGTACAATAATGAGAACATGAAGACATCAGGACTGTTCTGATAGGTTTAGATGCTTGCTCTTGTGTATTTGTAGTTTGGCAGGGAGATAAACACTTGCACAGAATCTATGGGAACTGCCAGTACAGCTGACACAAAGAGCTCATCAAGAAGTATTGTATCTTCGTGCCTTGAAATACAGAATCTTGTTGTCTCTGCAGCAGGGAGCACCTTTTTGAGTTGAAGACTGTCTGTTTCACAAAAGATTCTTCCTCACTATACAGTGCATTAGTAAAGTTTGTTCCCAGCTATCCATATTATCTTCTCTTTTTGTTGTTGATTAATCATTCAACTCCTTCTGAGACTTCATGACCCAAAGAACATCATTTTGCCTTGATTTTGCAAGTTGGTAATTTCTTTTCCTGAATTTTGCAAGCCAACCAGCCTTCCTTCCTTCCTTCCTTCCTTCCTTCCTTCCTTCCTTCCTTCCT
>BLBF01000045.1:13967736-13978810 GCA_015471245.1 Laticauda colubrina
TGTGTGTGTGTGTGTGTGTGTGTGTGTGTGTGTGTTCAAAAATGATGAAAATATTGATAGATTTGTAACAACAATCACACATTGCCTTCAGGACCTATCAAACTTAACTTGAGATCATTTCCTGACCTTTTTTTTTTTATCACTCATAGTTTTCAAGGGTTAAAATACTTTGTGGTTTTGCCTTTTTAGATATTGAAATATATGGATTTGCAGAGTAGTGGGGGGGGAGAAAGCAGAAAGAAAATGTTATCTTCTTGCAATTTGTTAGTATTTCTACTCACTCTGAAAATTACATGCACCCTGTTTGAGATTTGCCATCTGCTATTTGTCCACAAATGTTGCTCAGATGTGGCACCCCTGAAGTGGGGTATACTCTAATTTCTAAAATGAAGAAATATGCACCTCAGAGAGCAGACCAAACCCTTCACCACTTTAATAGAGACATTTAATTAGTTGACTTTGCCAACTTTCCAGTTAGCCCTAGCTCAATATCCACTTCTGTTTCTTCTTAGTTTTTTTTTTTTGGGGGGGGGGGAACCCACCCTATTTTAAAGTCAGCTAACAACTTACAGTGTTCTATTTTTCTCTCTTTGCACCATTAACCTTTTTCTTATAACTGGCAGGAAATGATGTAAAATGTAATCCAGATTTTTTCCACATAATTCCATTTGCCTCTGATGTTATCAGAGTGATGGCTCTGCAAATAAGCACTGAACTGAAAGCAGTTTAAAACAGAACTGATTTTCCAAAATTCCAATTCTCATTCTTTTTTAAAAAAAAAAGCTGGGGTTCCTCTCCTCTTTTCCCTGTGGCCATCTTCTACATCTGTCACAGTACTGACAATTGTGTTTTGCCCTTTTCTAAACAGATATTTGATGGTGAAATGGTTTCTCTATGACAGTTTTATGATAAAGAGAAATAGGTTTGACAAAGGGGAACTGCATGCCAGCTGGGAAGCGGTTGCCTAATTATTCATTCACCTATTAGCATCTGCAGTGTAAAACATAGCTGACAATAGCTGATTGGTAAAAAGGAAGTTTTTTTAAAAAAAAATAAAACGATGACAAAGAAATACTCATTCCTTAATACAAGGTGGAGTTGTGTTATATACTCAAGGGCATAGAATATTTCATATGTCTTCCCTGATGTTCAAAGCCATTCATGAAAGTCAGTTCATGAAGCAACAGTTTTAAAAAGAGGAATTTCATGAAAAGATCATAGATTGTTGGTTAGCCTATGTTTTTAAAGGACCTAATTTTATTCGCAGTTCCTCAGCTTCTCTGCAGACGCTGCACAATTATTTATTAAATTCCTGTGTGCTTGAGATTTTACAATACATATGTTAACTACAGGTAATCCTCATCTTACAACAACAATTGAGCCCAACATTTCTGTTGCTAAGCGAGACAGTTGTTAAGTGAGTTTTTGCCTCATATTACAACCTTTCTCACTGCAATTGTTAAGTGAATCACTGCAGTTGTTAAGTTAGTAATACGCTTGTTAAAGGAATCTGGCTTCCACAATGACCCCATGACCCTGTGACTGTCATAAATAAGAGCCATGAATTTTGTTCACCCGTGTGTCGGGTTCCATGAGAATCGGCACCCGACAGCCACGGCGTCTTCAATCTCGGGAAGATTCAGCGCTTCTCGATGACATCACTGAGGGCAGTGAGCAGCAAGGGATGTGGAACCATGGTTGGGTGGGGGAAGCCCTGACATAACCAATGATGTCGATGAGGGAGGCGACAGGGGAATCCCTACCAGAAGCCTTTGGACATCTTTCAGCCAGAACACCTGTGGGTCAGGGTTTGAATGGGAATACTGTTGGATTGGAGGAAAGGAATTAGCTGGGAATCAGAGATAAGAGAGAGAGTGGTGTAGGATGCAGGGTTTATGGAAGGTTAGATATTATAGGGTGATTGGGAAACAAGCATAAGGCGGAGTTAGAGGCATTTAGGTGAGTATGGGGATAAATTACACGAGAAGGCAGATGCTTCCAGTGCTAACCTGGATCGGAATAAACCGTTCTTACTGAGTACTGTGTATGTAGAGGAATAAAGATACTTCAAACCTTCCAGTTTGCTGACTCCTATTTCCTATCTACAGTTTCCAGAACTTCAGCTGAGACTGTGGAGCTGCTGCAATGGTCAGAAGTGTGGAAAAATGGCTATAAATCATTTTTGTCAGTACTATTGTAACTTCTAATGGTCACTGAACGAACCACTGTAAATCAAGGATTACATGTACAACCATGTGGACAAAAAAAGACATTCATTAGAAATACAAACAGTATTGGGAAGTTTGATGTGCATATAGATCTACTACAGAAAATCAGAAAAAAACCATAGGAGCACATTGCTTGTGCTTGTGCTCGTGCTTGTAATTTTTTTTTTTTTTTTCATGAAGAGAGGTAATACAACGGACCTCCAGCTAAACTGCCACATAAAACTGATATGGAACAGATCTTGATTGAGTGGCAAGCAACCCTCATTTCATGCCCAGGTCTAGCATTAAAACATTATTTATTTTTATCTTGATTGGGTAAATAAACCACTGGCGGTTTAATGGATCAACACAATAATTATGAGTTATTTGGTCAATTTGTAATTTTCTTTCTGTACTGTTTCAATGACTCTTTCTTTGCCTGGGGAGAGATTACAAGCTCAAGGGACATATAAAAATGAGGAATAAGCTAAAATGCTCTAAATGAACCATGTGTACCTTATTAACATATTACTCTAAGGCACATTTGTAATCAGTATATCAGAAGCAAACCATAGCTTCAAACTAAGTTTTATTGCCTTATTATCATTTGCTCACTGACCCCATTTGCATAGAAATATAAGGCAAAAATGAAATAATTGTGGCTTATCTAGACCATCTTCCTGTTTTTCATAGTTAACGAACAGATTATATAGGTAGTTCCTGATGTACAACAGTTCCTGTTTTGGAACTACAACACTGAAAAAAAGTGACTTAAACCCATTTCTCACAATTGCAACTGTTGCTGCATCTCCATGATGATGTGATCAGAATTCAGATGCTTCGTAAGTTGGCCACTGACTCACATTTGTGACGGTTGCAATGTTCCAGAGTCATTTGATCACCTTTTGTGACCTTCTGACAAGCAAAGTAAATGTGTTCCATTAACCACCGTGTGACTAACTTAAAAGCTGCAGTGATTCACTTCGCAATTGTGGCAAGAAAGGTCATAAAGCTTTGTGGTTTGCTGGCAGCAGGTGCAGACAGCTGAGGTCTTGGAGAGTGAGGCCACAGATGAGGGGCCTGAGTGTGATGCAGGGATGGGGCCAGGAGCATCAGGGAGTGGAGTGCTGCCTTCGGAGATTGTGGAAGCTTGCAGCATTGATGAAGAGGACCCTGAGGAGCCTGTGCCTAGTGTGCATGCATGTAGGGCTGCTCGAAGGAAAAAGCAGCTGCAGCAGCATGGGTGACTTAGGAGTAAGGCTGCAAGGTAATGGCCCCTCCCTCAAGAGATAAAAGCCATCTGAGAAACCACAGTTCTTTGCAGGAAGCAAAGAAGCTTTTGCAGTCAAGCCTTGTGGACGTTCAAAATATCTTGGTTGGTGTTTGGAGACTCTTAGTAACTTTATCTAGTGTTCTTGGCAGCCTTGCACTACCTTGGCAGGGCTCGTTCTTATCAGAGATAATTAATTTGAAACAGCCTTTTAACCATGAATGAACGGAATTCGTAAAGAATCATTAAAAGGTTTTTCTGTAACCTCTGTTTCGTGTTTGTTTCCTTGGAACAATGTTTGGGTCAGAACATAAAGTGGCATAAAACTCACCTAACAACTGTCTCACTTAGCAGCAGAAATGTTTGAGTCAATTGTGGTTGCAAGTTGAGGACTTCCAGTATATAGGAAGCAAAAAGATGAGAATACTTCAATGCTCAAAGGGCTCTTACCCTGAAGTAAGGAAAATTCTATATTCTACAGGTATCTTTCAGTAGTCCTGTCAATCACAACATAAATATTATCAAAAGAAAAAGAAACATGTGTTGTTGTGTGTACTTCCAAAAATTGGTTTCACTCTCCTGTTGGTTTAAGCTGCATTCCTTGCAGCTTTCTTTTCCTATTGTGAATGTCTTGTTTTGCAGACCATACTTTTGTCACTGATATTTATTTAACTGACTCGTCAATTAAATTTGCTTTTTTCTTTCCAAGAAGGCAATTAGCACATTTTTAAGAATATGTAAATAGATATATACATAAACAATATCTTCATGTACTCCCATTAAGCTGCCAGATGTTCTAAGAATGGACACCACCAATCACTTATTTAATAAGCAGGAAAGGAAATTCAAGTTTCACTTGCCGGAAATGGATAGTTTCTGCCACAAAAGCTGACAGTATTATCATTTTTATCCCTGCTGCCTGGGGGGCTACTAATCCATTATTATAGACTGCATGTTCAGTATGCAGAGAAAGTGTGAAGACATTCAGCTTGTTGCAATTGACTTTTGTGGTTTATTTTCTAATGTCTATATTTTCTGTTATTATTATTTTTAAATGAAGAGATTGTGGGCAAACCTGATGGAAGGATGCTGGTTTTCCCTCTCTAAGTTTCAGAGCCCAAACCAGAGTTGGGTGCTCTAAGGAATTGCAAATGATCTCATAAAGTGGGTGGCACCTCTGCTAATTTGCTCAAGAGTAGCCTTCCAAGTCATCATATAAAGACTGGTTCTGATCTCATCGCCAGTCGACCACATGTGGCCTTCCAAGTCATTTTCTGGCCCATAACAACATTTTGCAGGTGTTTAAGGGTGTTGTTCAGCATGGCTAGAGTACTGCACTTTGGGAAACTTTGGGATGTGCAAGTAAAAACAATAACTTAGTGGCAGCCAAACCCAAACCCCACACACAGAGCACTGAATGCATCTCCCATTCTTCATACAGATGAGCTTTGGAATGGGGGAAACCAATGTTTGCATCCTGTTTGTTGGTCTCTATATAAGCATTTCATTTTTAGGCTAAGAATCTGGGGATTTAAGTTGCCCAATTCACCCATTTAAGCCATCCAAATGTCCATGGTTTAAGCTACTCTTAGATGCTTTAAGAGACCTGTTTGTCCATCCAAATCTCTCCTGGCCAGACTGAAAATAAATAGTATTGGCCATCCTGCACTGTATGGTATCCATCCAGAACTAAGTAGGTCATGCTTTGGTTGTGTGTTGTTATGAATGCATTGCACTTCCAGCCTAATGGAAATCACTAATAGAAACATTGGCTTGATAATAAGGACAGCAACAATGTTCATATTTCCTTGATATTCAAAATATCTTTCTATAGGTGAAGAGGGACAAAGACTGCCAGAGGCAATTATCTGATTGACTTAAACATAGATAGAATCTAAAACTGAAGCATCTTTGAAGACTAACAGTTGATCATTAAAGATAAAATGCAGGATAGTTTTGTGTGTGTGTGCTCCCTGTTTTTAGGGAACTGTTTACCCATGCTAAACTATAGGTGTAAATAAATATATTCTGAAGGCATTAGTTCTCTTTTAATTTTTTCCCCTTCCTTTCATCTCCCTTCCTTCCTGTGGCTGCCTGAAGCAAAGTAGCTCATCATACAGTGCAGAAGAGCCAAATGTGGAAGTTAAACTGCAGAATTAATTGTGAATTTAGAAGGTTTCAGAACTGAACTGAAGAGATTTGGGTAGGGTCATGCTATTAGTGGCTATTATTAGTGGTCTGGTTTCTACTTCTGGAATCCTTACCAGCATGCCTTGACCTCATTCTCCAGGGAGAAGTGTGGAAGCAGGCAATTGCATTCCTTTCCAAGTGTTGGTGGTTTACTGGGTGCAAAAGAAACATAGCTCTCATACACCCTGACCCATAGTATGATAAAGTGCTGAGTAGGATAGTTACCTTTGCCACTGAGTATACAGTTTCTGGAGGGACATCCATGGAACAGTGAAGAAGAAAGGGGATATTTTACCTAGACCAGAGGTCGGCAACCTGTGGCTCTGGAGCTGCATGTGGCTCTTTCATCCCTCTGCTGTGACTCTCTGTTACCAATCAGTTGATAGGGATTTCGGTTAGGGCAGGTAAGGGGGAAAGGACACCGTGCTAGGAAGAGACTGTGGTGGGGGAACCAGACTTCCAGTCGGCAGAGGAAAAAGGACACCATGCTAGGACGAGACTGTATGGTTGGGGAACCAGATTTCTGGTTGGCTCCAGAATGAACAGGGGGCTTTTGGTTAGGACAGTGGTGGTTCTTTGAGGGTTTAAGGTTGCCGCCCCTGATTTAGACATTCAGGTAAGCCAAATCAACTAACAGTTAAGGAGGTGAGTAATCCCCAAACTAGATCCCCAAATTTCATATATATTACATATGTTAGGCCAGATAAGCCAGTGGCCTTATCCAGATGGGTTCTTCTTGTGTTACTGCATTTTAAATATTACCTTTGAATGGATATAGTTTCAAGAGCATAATCCCCAATATTAAATCCAGCTTTGGCCAGACTGCATGAAATTCCCACTTCCCATTTTTTTGATGATTTTTTTTTTAATTCTTTCTTTTTCTTTCCCCAGCTATCATCAAAACTGCTCTTTCAAACATGGACCGGGAAGCCAAAGAGGAATATACCGTGGTCATCCAAGCAAAGGATATGGGTGGACACATGGGTGGACTTTCTGGAACCACCACAGTGACTATTACCCTGACTGATGTCAATGACAACGCTCCAAAGTTTGTACAAAGTAAGTGACATTTCTGATGCATCCATAATAATCAGACATCAGGTCAAGAAAGAGAATAATTGGATACATGTATCATTGGAAGGAACTAAGTGCCTTGTATGGTTTTATCTTGGCACGCTGTGTAAATCTAATCACTGTGGTATGTAAAGAGGGGTGTCTTCTTTCAGGTGATATGTGAAACCCAGCCATTGTATTTACATCATACTGTAAATAACCACAGTGTATGATTTATGAAGTTTGCTAATTGCATAAAATAGAACAGTTGAATAGTGGAGTGCTGTAGGTGTTAGACTAGGGGTGAAAGAAACTATGATGGTGTGTGGGAATGGCCTTGGGGGAACAGGAAGAAGATCCACAGGCAGGACAATAGCAATAACACTTAGACTTATGTGCTACTTCATAGACCTTTACAGCCCTTTCTAAGCAGTATACAGAGTAAGCATATCAACCCCAACAATTTGAGTCCTCATTTTACTGACCTCAGAAGGATGGAAGGCTTAGACAACCTTTGAGCCAATGAGACTCAAACTGCCAAATTGCTGGCAGTCAGCAGTCAGCAGAATTTGCCTGTAGTACTGCATTTTAATCACTGAGCCACCATGTTTCAATGGTCTGATAACAGATACTTCAGACTGCAGGTAGAAGAAAAACACAGGGAGCATTTCAGAAGAGACTGTCCCTAGTTTTCCAGAGACTAAAAAGAGAAGAGGGGACCTTCAGTTTCACAAGATTATGTTAAATGTAACCTTACAATAAACATAGTGCTGCTAGGCCTGGTTGAGCATCTTTCCAGACTACCTCGAAGGGCTAATAGAGCCCCATATACCCTTTGAGCATGGAGGTTAGCTGTGTAATCTCAGACTAATCACTCCCTCTCAGCCCAAAAAAGTGTCAAGTTACTGAACACATGAGCAGCAGAACAAAAACTAACAAACCCACTGATCACATCATGGTTTAATACGCTTTTATTGTGAGATTTAGGCATGTTCTAGGCCAAGCAATTAGAACTCACAACCGAGCAGGTTAATATGACTATTTGGAATATGTCTATCTGGGGAAACAGAAAAGAGATAAAATGGTTGCATCATTCAGTATATCAGCAACCCAGAGATGTTAGACTCTTTTATCTTCTCATTGCCTTTCTTTCATTTCTTCTCCCAGTCCATGGGCAAATAAATTGGGTTTGTCCATTTGCTAAGCAGAAAAAAGTTACACCTGTAAAAAGCCTAATAGAAACTTTTTCTTCCATGTCAGAAGCTCTAAAAGCTCTTGTTTTCCTGCTTGGAGGAAGTAAGAATTCTCTGCCTGGCACTCATCACACATCCAATCTCATTGTTCTTCAAACAGTTTGTCTTTTGACCTTCTTGTACTTAGTCTTCCCTTAAAATGCTTATTATAAACACAGGAACTTGTTTTATATCGTGTTGCCAACAATCTCTAGATAGCCATGGATTTACAGATCCCTGCAGCTATTTAAATTTAAATTTGACCTGTGTAAAGGATAAGGGTGGATGAGTATTGATTTGAAGTCAGGTCACCCTATTCCAACAAGTCATCCTATTGAGATGCCTACTTCTAACAGGCACTTTTGGAGTCTGACTTACAGAGGATAAATATTGACATGTAAGGTTCATATATAACAGCATTGGGACTGAGTAATGTCACACAGCTTTAGGGTCATGGCTTGAATTAATGAGAAGTTCAAAAATTTGAGCCCTAGAAATCCATAAGGAAAAAAAAATACAAATCTGTTTGTAATATTGATATCCATACCGTCCTTTTCCCCTTTCCCTACATTTCTCTTTTTCTTTATCTATTTCTTAGCCTTCTGTTATCTCCAATGCTTTCAAAGCCCTGTTAGATTAGTGTTACGCTAGAGTCAATGAGTAACATGTCTAAAAAGATACATAGTGTTGTTGTTAAAAGCAAGAAATCGACCAATGCATAATTGGAGATAAAAACTAGAAAAACAATACTAGCTCTAATTAATTGCTGATCTTAAATTCAAAATCCATATTTGATGCTATGCTTTGCTGATCTATTCTATGGTGCTTTTTGAGAGTTATAATAAGGGTTGATTTTATTCAGACATAGGTGTATTCTGATATAATTTTCAAGCATCCCTCACTGTTAGCTGTTTTTCTCTTTCATTTATTATAACCAGTCTATGAAAGGGAAGCAGAACAATTGGAAAAAAAAAAAAAAGGCAGATTTTCTGTTTGCCCAACACACTTAATCAGGTTTGTGAATGATGGAGCAAGTATTGTCACACATATTAAACTAGTTAGTGCTAACCTTAATTTTCATCTGTATCTTAGTAGACTTGTAGTTTTATTTGGTTAGTTTATAGTCAGTGTATTATGTGTAACCAAAATATTGACCAGTTCAGGAAATAAGTAAAGTTCTTTATGCAAACACAATTGGCCACCTCCTTAATCTTAGTCATTCCCTCAGCATTTTTTTCCTGTATAGTAGCTGCTCATTGTGTTACAATTATAAGTTGGTTGTTGTTTTATATTGCAATATTTATTTATTTAAAAGGTTTGTCTGACTCCCTATCTAAAAGAACTCTGGTTAGCTTATAAAAACAATCATTCATAGTTAAATCAGAAAGTTGAATGTTGAATCACAATATTATTTCAATATCTCTCAGCTGTTGAATCATTTCTAGATGAACAAGAAAAAAAAGAATCAATAATAGGAATTAGAGCCAATCTACAAACCTAGGAATTCAGTTTGAACAGGCAGTTAATATTCATTTCTTCCCTTAAAAGTGAAAAAAATAAAGATTTCATTATAAACCACTACACATAAATGATGAGTTATATGTTAGCTAAAGTGAGAGTAATTATAAAATACTCCTCATTCCATAGTTACGCTAGATAGGCCATTCCTGTACATAATACTGGTTGATAGTGAGCATTTAATCAATAATAATATATTGCCCCTCAAACCTTGTAAAAAAAGACTGAACCCCATTAAAAGTCACACTCAGAGTGTGATAAATTACAATCTGTTTCCCACAGGAAATGTTTTGGTGCCATCGGTTAACTACTATGGCTGTAATCTGTTTGCTACTCAATTGTTTTAATCTAATTGGATATTTTATGGAATAAAAATTAACTTTGCACACATTGGCTTCAAATCTTTGGTCAGTCTGAAACAGTTCTAGTTTTGTGTTTGATTTTACAGGAAATTGAATCTAGCTATATTAGCTATCAGGAAAGATTAATAGCAGCAGCAACTCTATATATTTGCCAGAAGAATTTTTTATGATTTTCATGAAGATAAGAGTAATATAGTAATTATTGTCTTGGTCTAGGGCAAGATTCAGATTGGAATCCTCAGTCATGGAATTTATTGAATACATTTGATTCAGAGATTGACAGGTAGCCTAATTAGTACTTAGTGATATCCACTTATATTGCCTTGAAGTCCTGGAGGAAAAATATAATCGATATATAGGTACACAGACATTGTTACATGTATTTTCTGGGAAAATAAAAATAAGCAAGCATAAAAGCAGAATGTTCATAGCTACAGTAGAACCACACTGAACAGGAAGGCAATCAATATTCATAAGATGTAACACTTGGCATATTCACAATAAATTTTAATGAACTCAGACAATATTGAGAGAGTTATGTATCTTTATTATTTCTGAGCAAAATATACATGTGTATTTATGGCTATTTCACATAAATACAGCCCTCCTGAGCCTTTGAAATATGAACAGTGAACTTTCACAATGACAGCGTTCTCTTGAAAATAATTTTAGGGGTATTTATATCAAACTAGCTGGATAGTTTTAATCATGCTTCACGACGAAACTTTGTGATCAAGCTATGCAGGAGAAATTTGGTTCACGATCCATTGGCTCAGTGGTGGTTGGTGATTGAAACACATAAGGAAATATCGCTCCCACTGCCTTGAGTCCAGAAGCAGTTCCATAGATGGAAGGCATAGACATTTTGGTGAAATACTGACATTTACTACTGTAAGGAGCCCCAGGGCGCTCCTGAATGAAGGAGTGGAAAGTCTGCCAGTTTGAACTAAGGTAACGGAATGTGAGGCAACTGGCAGTTGGAACGGGGTTCTTTTCAGATGGCAGTGGGAGTAGAACTCCTTAGCATCAGAGCGTGTTAATTACTGTATAAGAAATATTAATGATCTGATGGTCATTTCAAAAAATCCTTTCTTAATGAGTACTTAGAAGCCAAGAGGAGCATACGTGCCAAATTTCAAGTTTGTAGGCTTTATGGTTCTTGAGATTTAGTGATGAGTGAGTGGTACTTGGCTTTTAGATAGATAGATAGATAGATAGATAGATAGATAGATAGATAGATAG
>BLBF01000045.1:13978820-14007961 GCA_015471245.1 Laticauda colubrina
TAGATAGATAGATAGATAGATAGATAGATAGATAGATAGATAGATAGACAGACAGACAGACAGACAGACAGACAGACAGACAGATATAGATAATGTATAATAAAACAAAACTCAACAATTACAGAAGCCCAGCAGATTTTTTGGGGCAAAACTTTCAGTGAATGAAATACACACACACACACACACACACACACATATAAAGTTTTTGCAGGTATTTATATGTATGGTATTCAGCTTTGTTTAGGTATTTTCTCATATCATTATAGTTGTGCTTTTAAAGTTGTACCAACTTTTCGGCAGAATCTCAATTGCCATCATCAGGCTTCTGTATTGTATTTCTCTATGAGTCAGGCTTTCACAGCCGTTTCTGTTTTAAATTTGGTGCTAGCCATCTGCTGTGACAGAATGTTTTTTTCTTCATCCTGATTGGTTGGGAGTCTTGGTCTGTGTTTATTGATCTTGGAGTTTGCTGTGTTCTGCTTGATTGGTGTTTCCAATATCTTCTGTCTGCTTTCTAGTTTTTTTTGTCTTGATTGGCTGGTAACATTGTGTTTCCTGTATTGGAGGCATTTAGTGTGGCTTGGCTCCGAGTAAATGGATAGCTATCATTTATGAGGAAGCTAGTTTTCATCTGGGTGCCTGGTTAGGGTGTGTTTGAACTGGAGGTATCAGGGGGAGTCTATTTGTGCCCAGATGTTTGTTAAAACAGAAATGGCTGCGAAAGTCTGACTCACAGACGAACACAATACAGAAGCCTGATGATGACAGATGAGATTCTGCCGAAACGTTGCTGCAACTTTAAAAGCACAATTACAATGACGTGGGATAATACCCGAATATATATATATTCCTTCGGGTATTATCCCACGTCATTGTAGTTCTGTTAAAGTTGTAGCAACGTTTCAGCAGAATCTCATCTGCCATCCTCAGGCTTCTGTATAGAGTTCAAATTTGAGGCTGGTCCATTCTGATTGGCTGGGAGCCTGGATCTGTGTTCATTGGACTTGGAGTTTGATTGATTGGTGTTTCTGGTTTCTTCTGTCTGTTTTGTGGCTTTGATTGGCTGGCAACACTCTGTTCTTGTGTTGGAGGCTTTCAGTGCAGCTTGGCTCCGTGTGAAGGGACGGCTGCTCTTCATTAGCAAGCTGCTATTCATTAGCAAGCTGGGTTTCACCTGGGTGCCTGGTGGGGGGGTGTTTGGGTTGGAGCTATCAGAGGGAGTCTGTTTTTGCCCAGGTGTTTCCCTGGCTTGTGGTGTGGGGATCTTTCTATTTGAGGGTGCAGGCTTCCAAATGATTGACAGTCTGGTGGAATCATCTCTTCTATTCATGCTGTCAGGTCTTTTTTCAGTTCCATGAGGTCTTTAGCTGGTTGGTATTTATTTTTGATGATTTCAAGAGTTTCTTTTATTGGGACTTGAGTGAATAGTGAAACCACGTCGAAACTTACAAGCAGATCTTCTTGTTCTACGTGTAGATCTTTGATCATTTCTAAGAAGTGGTATGAGTTTTGTACATATGAAGATGCCCCAAATTATACGGCCTCCCAAAAATACACAAAGAAGGCATACCTCTCAGACCCATAGTCAGCTCCATAGGAGCACCATTACAAAATCTAGCTAAATACTTAGCAAAACAACTACAGCCCCATGCTGAAACTGCAGCTTCATATGTATATGAAACCCAGCTTGCTAATGAATAGCAGCCGTCCCTTCACACGGAGCCAAGCTGCACTGAAAGCCTCCAACACAAGAACAGAGTGTTGCCAGCCAATCAAAGCCACAAAACAGACAGAAGAAACCAGAAACATCAATCAATCAAACTCCAAGTCCAATGAACACAGATCCAGGCTCCCAGCCAATCAGAATGGACCAGCCTCAAATTTGAAACCAGGAACTAACTCTATACAGAAGCCTGAAGATGGCAGATGAGATTCTGCTGAAACGTTGCTACAACTTTAACAGAACTACAATGACGTGGGATAATACCCGAAGGAAGCTAAACAGCATACATATGTATATGTATATGTATATGTATATGTTTATGTGTATGTATATGTATATGTATATGTATATGTAACACACCTAAACAACACACACCCCAAAATCAAGTTCACCATGGAAACGGAAATAAACAAACAACTACCATTCCTAGATGTACTAATCTACAAAAGAACAGATGGCACACTGGGACACACCATATACCAAAAGAAAACACACACCAACCGCTACCTCAATGCCCAATCCCACCACCACCCAGCAGAGATAAATTCCGTAGCGAAAAAACTAATTACCAGAACCAAATGCCTGGCAGACAAGACACATATAAAGACTGAACTATGCACCCTGACTGAAATATTGACAGCCAATGGCTTCCACAAAAACAAAATCACCAACTTTATCCACAAAAACACACCAAGACATAACAGAGACCTAGAAGATCAACAGATCCATGGAACAGCTGTCCTGCCCTACATAAGAGGTACCACAGATAAAATCAGTAAGATACTAAACAGGCATCACATCAAGACTGCCTTCAAAACAGACAAAAAAATAGCAGCCATCCTGAGGAACCCCAAAGACAAAATTGACCTGGAAAACCAAGGCATATACGAAATTCCCTGTACATCATGCCCGGCCACATACATTGGACAGACCAATAGAAGAATAAGTACCCGCCTAGAGGAACACAAAAATGCAGTAAAAAAGCTGGAACACACCTCCTCACTAGTCCAACACATGAAAACCACAGGTCACAACATCAACTTCAATGGCACTAAAACCCTGGCCACTATAGAAAACCCCAGCCACAGAATCATCAGAGAAGCCATAGAGATTGAAAAAAGACCTGACAGCATGAATAGAAGAGATGATTCCACCAGACTGTCAATCATTTGGAAGCCTGCACTCTCAAATAGAAAGATCTCCATGCCACAAGCCAGGCAAACACCTGGGCAAAAACAGACTCCCTCTGATAGCTCCAACCCAAACACCCCCCCACCAGGCACCCAGGTGAAACCCAGCTTGCTAATGAAGAGCAGCCGTCCCTTCACACGGAGCCAAGCTGCACTAAAAGCCTCCAACACAAGAACAGACTGTTGCCAGCCAATCAAAGCCACAAAACAGACAGAAGAAACCAGGAACACCAATCAATCAAACTCCAGTCCAATGAAACAGGTCCAGGCTCCCAACCAATCAGAATGGACCAGCCTCAAATTTAAAACCAGGAGCTGTAAGACCCATATCCATACAGAAGCCTGAAGATGGCAGATTAGATTCTGCTGAAATGTTGCTACAACTTTAACAGAACTACAATGACGTGGGATAATACCCGAAGGAAGCTAAACAGCACACATGTAAGTACCCGCGAAAACCTAAGAAAACAAATATATATATATAGATAGATAGATAGATAGATAGATAGATAGATAGATAGATAGTTATTCGGTTTTTCTCCCACGTAAAATTGGAAGTATCTTGGCAACATTTTGATGAAATCTCATACATCATCTTCAGGCTTGTGTCTTCAGCTTTGTGCTTCTCGGATAATGTGAGCTTGCAACTGCTTCTTCCTTTTAACTTCTCGTGGGGGTATGACTTGATTGGGTGGGGGCTTGGCTATGTTCTGATTGGCTAGGGGTGTGTTCTGTTCAGGTGGGGGCTTGGTTGTGCTCAGGTTAGTCTTAGTTGCTGGGGGATTTGAGGTGAACTGGTGAGCTGTGATCCTGTTGTTTGGCTTCGGTTTCATGGTCGTGTCACATCTTCATGGTGGGCGTCAATTCACTTCATGTATGGGTTGGGTTTTTTTTTTTTGTATTTTGTGCAGTTACCTTTTAAAGTGCAGTCTCAAGCCATAGCCAACCATTTTGGGAACCCTATAAAGTCCCAGGTGTTAATGACTTTGTGCAAAAGTCACAATTTTTGGATTATCTTCCAGCTTTGGCTGATCTGTCTATGAACTGGGTCTGTGGATCCAGTTTTCTGAAAGCATATCTTCTCAAATAGATGTACCAGATGTTCCATTCCTGAAACAGTGAATTTTCCACATAGAAAAAAAATTATTCCATTTGTAAAAGTCTACTGATATATTATCTGTGGCCTGTAAATCAAGAGGAACATTTCTCATATACCTGTCACTAGTGAAAACATGGCCAATAAATTATTTTTTGGGAAGTCTTGATCAGTACAGGTGGTTCTAGAGAGATTGTGTAGTCTCTTACAATACAGGTGGAATTCTAACAGAATAAGAGAGTTGAAAGGGACCTTGGAGATCTTCTAGTCCAACCCCCTGCTCAAGCAGGATCCCCTATACCATTCCAGAAAAGTGGCTGTCCAGACCTTTTTGTTTAAGGCTTACAGTGCAGTGGTGTGGATTCATATTTTTTTTTTACTACCAGTTATGTGGGCATGGTTTGGTGGGCGTGGCAAGGGGAGGATACTATAAAATCTCCAGTCAGAGGTTTTATTTGCCGGTTTTCTGAACTACTCAAAATTTCTGCTACCGGTTCTCCAGAACTGGTCTGTCATGCACCTGTTAGAATCTGACTCCGAGGGAGAGGATGAACAGCTGACAGGGAGTGGGAGTGTGGCTCTGGAGATTGTGGAGGAAACTAGGGAAGGAACAGGATGGCTGGGCATTCAGAGGAAGACCCAGGCCCATTCCCTTCTTCATCCTAGGGCACGCAGGGAGTAGCAGACAAGGGAAAAATGTGAATGGTGTGGTCTATGGGGGAGGAAAGGGCCTTGATCCCCTTCATGGGCTGCAGCTGTAAGGACTGTTTAAAAGGACAAACTATGCATGGGCCAGTGCTGTATGCGAAGCGTGAAAATATTTCTAGTTTGTCAGTTCTTATCTGAGTTCTGGCCTCCTTCCCAGTGTGTGTATTTCTATACCTGTGGACATCTTCAAGCCATCCTGCCTTGTCTCATTAATTGTTCAGTGTGGTTTGTGTTGTTGTTTTTTCTATTTATAATGTATATGAATTTTTAGTTTGAATGGAAGTTCTCCCTTTTTGCAACTGTTTGTGGGGGAATTTTTTCTCCAGTCAATGATAATTGGAGCTTTGAAGCCAAGTTGAAGGAATTAAAGGGACTTCACCTGTGTTTGTGACTTTGTTGCTTTTGTATCCATCCTGGGTCATCACATGGTCAGAACCTGCTGAATACCACCTCTGCTACAGTGATAGAGCACCCACAACTTCTGAAGGCAAGCAGTTCCACTGGATAATTGTTTTCACTGTCAGAACATTTCTCCTCAGTTCTAGGTTGCTTCTCTCCTTGATTATATTCCATCCATTCTTTCATATGTTGCCTTTTGATGCTTTGGAATATAGGTTGACCCCCTCTTCTTTGTGGCAGCCCCTCAAATATTGGAGCATTGCTATCATGTTAACTCTAGTCCTTCTTTTCACTAGACTAGACAGACCTAATTCCTGTAAATAGTCTTCATATGTTTTAGCCTCCAGCCTTTATAAGATTGCTTCTTGAAATCACCTCAGTGAAGATAATTTTGGACTCATTTTCTATTCAGATTGTATCCACAATATATATCAGACCATAGCACCATCTTGATTAGGAGTATAAACTGTGTCCAGTACTGGAATTTTAAATGGAATCTGTGATCCAATTTATTATATCCTTAAACTATAGATTTAAAAAAAAAGTGAAAAAATGAGTATGAGTTGTGGCATGTATTTTTGAACATATTAAGGAAATGCCTAATTAAACAATAGAACCCATCTGAAAAATGTCCTGCGATAACCTTTTGTTATAATTCCTTTTCTTGCTTGTATATTATGAATTATTTTAGTGGTTGCCAGTGAGATCACTATCTATGTTTCAACCTTGGAAACACTAAAAAAGAATACAGTACATAATTAACTGCTGTTTTGTTTTTGTCACCCTTAATGCATTATTTTAGGCAATAAGCATAAGATATAATGGGCACAGAATCTGAATGTAGGGAACAAAGAAATCAATTCTATCTTAAGGCTACAAATGAACATTTCTACTGGATGGTTTTATTTTCATCTATATATTTATTTTTACACAAAGGCTCTTGAATCATCACAAATGGTGATTTTCAAGGAGATGTATGAAGCAGAGTATATTATATTTGTTTTTGCTGCTATTGGCAGAAAGAAAAGTTGCATGCAGCCTTTTTTCCTCATTTCCTTCCCAGAGATGGACAAAATATTAGATTGAATCACAGTTTAATCTTACTAACCTCTTTGAGCTTCCCAAACCAAAGTTTGCAACATTAAATGGATAGTTATACATTTGAATTTTATGCCAATAATGGTATAATAGAGCAAGACATAAAATATATTTATTAAATTTATTCATCACCTTTATAAGGTGGTCTTGAGTTTCTGTGGCAAATTTATACCAACGAGAAAAGAAATTAATGCACATTCATAAGAAATAAAAGTAGCACCTTTAAAAATGCACAGCCTTTTCATTGAAACTCTTATTTCCCCATCTAATCCATGGAAAATACCTAGGTTTTAAAGGCCCATTAGAAGTTTAATTTAATGACTTTTGGTTACAAGAAATAATTGTTAAATTGTATTAAGTATGTTTGTGTGGTATCACCTTTTCCATGCCAGTAGTTTCCAGTCATTTCCCAGAATTCTAAGCAGAGGTCATATGGGAGAAGTGAATTCTGGAAGTTTCATGTCACATACCTAGAATAATGTACTTGGGAGAAGATTAGCGTATGTTAAAGTGTGGTGAGTGATCCTCTATAGCTCAGGTTGACAAATCTGTTGGGCAAAGGAGACTATTTGTAATGATGAAAATATGTTATGGTTACCTTCATAAAATAGCTGCCACTGGACATGGCTTAGACATGTCCAACATGCTGGTCATGGTAGATGCGAGCAGTCATAAAGCATTCATGCACCAAAAGGGAAACTGACACTCATCTTCTAAGGATGTTCCTTGTTATCACTCAGAGTACATTTCATTTAATTTCATCTTAGCTTAGCTTACCTTTTTTATTTTTTCTGGGCATCTGGATATACCTTCAACAAACACAAGTGTATCACCATCCTCTATTTTCGAACAATGCCTCCAATCAAATAACCTTACATGTCCAGCTTTGACTAAAGGCTGATTCGTATGTCATATTTGCCCAGCAAGAAGTTGGTCCACCAACCAATTCAGGAGAAAAATGCCATTATAAACAGTTAGCTTCCAACCCATTAGAAAGAATGTTTTCTGGATCCAGAGTAGGGTGTTTTGTTTTGTTTTTGAATTCTCTCCAAGTCTGCAGATCCCAGATAGAATTATTTTCTAATCCGAATAGAATCTATTTTCCTTTAGAGATAAATAGCAAACTCCCTAAACTTAACCCTAAAATGGAGTTGCTATCTCCTCAAGTTAGGTATGCTGGTGCCCTCCAGATGTTTTGACTTCCACTCATCATCAGCTACAGTACAATGGTAAAATATTCAAAATATCTGGAAGGCATCAGGTTGTCTACCACTATTCTATTCAATAGATTTCAAAATCTTTCAATAAATCTCTTTTGGATGGTTGGATTCTGTCAACAGAATGAAACAATTTTATTAATAAAGACTCTTTTTTTGTTGTTGTTAGCATAATGCTATTTCACCTACAGACTTATTAATATTTTTAACTAAATGTGTGTCCCCAAAACAGGGCTTCTTGGGTACATATATTTCATAACCATTTTGAGACATACTGAGATAATCTGTGCAAATAGTTATGGCAATTATATTATGACACCAGTAAATTCTTCCTATGAAAGGAACCAAAAAATGAGAAGATGAAGTCCTGGTATTTCTATTTAAGACTGTCTGACTCATCGGGTATGGGTGAATGCTATTTGATTGGTTTCAGAGATAGATAGTCCCTGAAATGGGTAATTTCACCTCTTACCCAGAGCTGAAGCAAGTGAATTACTAAGAAGCATGCATTATTAGGCCATCTGTAGACATGTTCAGGAGACAGAGATTACCATGCTTTGCCAGCTTCCAGAGCATTACTAAAAGTCAGAGATGTCATTAGAATGAACAATTCCATTCTTTCTCTAAGTAATGAGAAACTGATAGGTGATATAAAATACTCTGTGGGAAATCAGTTTAAGCAGGTAGGAAATATTTTGCTGTGTTTTGAATTAGGAATGGGTGAAACCATTAGCATGTTCTACTAGTCCTAGTTTAATGAAAAGGTCTTGGAGGAAACTTCTGCAATTCTCAATTTAATGTTCTTTAAAAGTTTAGGATTCTTAATCTACCTTTTTAAATGTTTGAATTATCTCAGACAATTTGAAACAATTATGGATATTTTACACTGATACGATAAACAGCATGGAATGTTATTTCATAAATCATGAATTTTTATTGGTGGTTATGTTTCTGAAAATTGCTAAAAATTGGAAGTTTTTTAGAGGGCTTATGGTAATTGAGATGGCACCTATGAATGACTGATGGCTTTATTATTATTGATTTTATTACATTTAGTATGGATGTTTTGTTGTTTTGCTGTTGGTTCAAAATGCTTGGTTCAATGTGGTAGATACAAACTGAATGAATGAATGACTGAATAAAATAAATAAAGAGGGTAAACAAAGGGTACATTCTAATTAAAGTAGTCAGTTGGAAAGAACAAATTTCAGCTAATGCAATAGTTCATTGTTCTATTTTACATTTATAATCTTCCTTTGATATTTTGCCAAACATCTCCAAATAGATACAACTTTCCAGATCTTATTCATCTACTTGGCAATACTTGCTCTCTTTACTCAGCTCCATAATTAAACATTAATTAATTTGCAGCAATTAGTATGCGAATATATAAATTCTCCACTGTTGTTGTTGTTGTTTTTTGCTGTGAAACCATGGAGGGTGAAACTAATATGTTGTTTTTCTTCCCAGTTACATTAAAAAAAATGTTTTAAATTAAGTTTCTTAGCAAGATTGGAGTTTCATCTCAATCCATGGTCCTTTGGGAAAAATCACTTGTCTGGAACATTAGAACTGGAACACTTGCAGAGTTTGGCATCAAGATTTTAAAAGATCCAGCCCATAATATATGGAGAATTTGGCCCTGGGTGAAGATGAAAGGCATCCCCTTCTATTCTCATCAGATCTGGTCAACCTAGAGATTTAATATAACGTGTTTTGACTATTTCTACACATCCATGAATCACTTAAAAATGCTCTGAGTTTCTACATAGCCAACCCCACATCCCCATATTTCATTAGACATTTTAATACCCCAAACCTTGAGTCACCCAAATATATTTCTGAAATCAATAGCATAAAACAGAGAATCTTCCAGAAATGCCCCACTAAATATGGTATATTTAAATGAGGATTTGGCTTAACTTCATTTTAAAAGTAATTTTTCCAATTATACCTTGGTTTTACACCATTCTTTGAAACCTGCTTTGATGTTTCTTACTTTTTTGTTCTAACTGAACATGTTAAAAGCATCAAATTCCCATATTGCTGTCATCCATGCCATAATGGAATTTACTTTGGTGCACCATACCATTTAAAATGAAAATAAATATGTGCTAGATTTCTTTATATCCTTAGCAGCTGATCTATAAATAAGTAGACAGTTTTCAAAACATCTGGAAAGTTGTATGTTTTTTTTTTCCTTTTCATATTCTTGCTGAAAATAGCTGAATGTTTTGCATTAGCAGTATCAGTTATAAGTGGGCTAGAACAATGAATCATTCTTAGACCTAGTTATTTGTCATCCTGTTGCAGAATGTACTGTATATGATGTGACATATAGCCCAAGAAAGCTGTAAAAATATGACTACATTCTAAACTGCCACATTTAAGAAATAGAGAACAAGAAGAAAATAGGAGATGCAATAAGTTTTACTGTTCTTCAGGTTGCTAGGCTATGGCTGTTCTTTTCATCTCTCTTCCTCTCTCTTTCTCTCAGGTTTGTATCATTTCTCAGTATTGGAAGACATTGCTGCCGGCGAAGCGATAGGAAGGGTTAAAGCAAATGACCTGGACATTGGTGAGAATGCGAAGTCATCCTATGACATTATTGAAGGAGATGGAATGGATATCTTTGAGATCACCTCTGACTCTCAATCTCAGGAAGGCATTATTAGATTAAGAAAGGTAAATGGCATGGGAACTGGAAGAAATATGGGTTTGTGAATCCAGGCAATACACAAAGCAGCTCTTAAAGCAGAGATGCACAGTTTTGGGTGCGGACCAGATAAGATATGGAGGAGCTCAAGAAATATATTTGATTTCCTAGCTACCATGGTTGATATCAAAAAGACTAAGCAGCAGGATACGACCTGTTTAATAGATCTCTTGGAAGATCACCAAGAAATCCAAGAACTGTAAACTGAGTTGAGAAGTCAAAAACACATCCCAGAAGAAAATAATGAAAAACCGTTTCCACATTGTTGCCAATAGAACAACATGAATGTGTCATGTGTAGTTCCAAGAAGTTAGTAATATTGTTGAAGCCATCACCAATTCCAATGGTTGTAAATTCCAGTATGCTATATCCTACTCTTTTTCTCAATGTCCATCCAACTAGTTTCACTGCTAGTCGTGATCTCACACAAATTAAGGGAGTGCAATTTTACAATCTATTAATTTCCCCCCCCAAAAAACCCCTCTGAACAACAATATACTCTTTCCTAATATAGATTATGTTCCATCATCATTGTGTTTAGTTGGCATTTTTGGCATCTGTCTCCCCTCAAAAATTGGTGCAAAGTATTTTAATAGATGGAAAATCATCATTATCATAATTAGGAGGACAGTGATGCAAGTGGTTGGAATGCTGGGCAGGAGTTTAGTAAGCCCATATTGGAGGCCCAAGAGGTGCCACTCAAGGGTCCTGCCAGTGACAAGGGGAAGTCAACTGGGTGTCCCCAGGGCAACTGTGATGTCATTGGCTAAACTGTCTCGGTGCTTCTGACATATTTAAGTAGACCACAGCCTACTCCTTAGTAAGCAAGAAAAAAGTGGAATAGATAGCACCACCACTAGATGTACTCCCAACTGGCTGACAAACCATACTCAATGAGTAGTCCTTAATGGGTCTAAGTCTACATAGAGGGAAGTAAGCAGTGGGGTAACACAAGGTTCCGTCTTAGGCCCAGTACTCTTCAATATCTTCATTAACTACTTCAATGAGAGAAAGGGAATTTACCAAATTTGCAGATGATACTAAGCTGGCAGGAATAGCTAACACCCAAGAAGATAGGCTCAAGATCCAGATGGATCTTGATAGACTAGAACAGTGGGCCATATCTGACAAAATGAAATTCAATGTAGAGAAAAGTAAAGTCCTACACTTAGGCAAGAAAAAAACAAAAGTACACATACAGACCGGGTGAAACCAGGCTCAATAGCAGTAACTGTGAGAGGGATCTTGGAGTTTTAGTGGACAACCAGCTAAATAGGAGCCAGCAGTGTGCAGCAGCTGCCAAAAAAGCTAATGCAATCCTAAATTGTATTAACAGAGGGATACAATCAAGATCAAGTGAGGTATTAATAGCACTCTATAAAGCCTTAGTAAGACCACATCTAGAGTACTGCAGTTTTGTTCACCACATTATAAAAAAAAAAAAAAAGATGTTGAGACTCTAGAAAAAGAGAAGAGCAACCAGGATGATGAAAGGACTGGAGACAAAAACATAGGAAGAACGGTTATAGGAACTGGGCATGGCTAGTCTAGTGAAGAGAACCAGGGGAGACATGATGGTAGTCTTCCAATATTTGAGGGGCTGCCACAGAGAGGAAGGATTCAAGCTATTTTCTAAAGTACCCAGAGGCCAGACAAGGAATAATGGATAGAAACTGAACAAGGAGAGATTTAACCTGGAAATAAGGAGAAACTTTCTGTCAGTGAGAACTATCAACCAATGGAACAACTTGCCTTGAAAGTTGTGAGAGTGCCATCACTTGAGACCTTCAAGAAGAGATTGGACTGCCATTTGTCAGAAATGGTGTCGGGTCTCCTGCTTGTGTGGGGGATTGGACTAGATGACCTATAAGGTCCCTTCCAACTCTGATTATCTATCATCTGTTACCTGTTTATCTGACATGAGTGCAAAATAATCACTGTGATTTTTCCTCTTCCATGCAGAGGAGCAGTGGGTTACCAGATAGTGGCCCCTACCAATATCACTGCTGAACTTTCATTTTGAAGTGAGAAGCACATATAGGCCATAAGATAAACCTAAGATATATTTAATGTTTTGAAACTCCCTTTGAACAATGTGATTCAGCTCAAAATTAAAATATTTTCCACAGCCATGAAATGTTGCTTTCTCTCCTTTATATCAGAAGCTTCTGCTTGCTTCTTATATAGATTCAGAAAAGGTGATTATTCTAAAGATGTTAAGTTTCCACTGTGTTCAGCACTCTTTAGTAGACCTTGGTTGCAATCAAGCACATAGTTTTCACATAACACACACCATAATAGATGCATATCTGTTATTGTTTTTAATTTCAAATATACTGTATATAATAACAACTTTGTGCATTTGGAGCACTAAGCTGACAAACGCTTTGGACTCGCATGATTTATTGCTGCTGAATTTGCAGCAGTTCAAATGATACCGTTGTGTGATTGGCAAATTGTGTATATGCTGATTTCCAGCAACCTATTCATCGGTACAAAGGCATAGTAATTTCTGAGTTGGCAGAGAAGCAAGTGCTTGCCGTGTTTACTCAAAATGGCAAAGTTACATTAGAACTAGATTCAAAAACTCTGCTGATTTTTAAAAAAGATATGAAAATATGAATATATACTTCAGCTTTCCGAGACTCTCTGAAAGAGTTCTGGAATTTTTATTTGTGCTCTTTGTATTTACATTGCAGATTTAAGCTTCTCTAGGTTTCTTTCCTCCTTTTTGTTCCATTCTATGGGACATTGTGATGCAAATTTATATATCTTTCTAAAGCTTGACAAATTTGTACATTTGAAATGTTAATCATTGTGAGGCATCAAAGGGTTGGGTTGTGAATCCATACATGTCAATGTTCTTGAAGTTGCAATAGATAGTAATCTTGGGTGGTCATAAAATTTGTGATGCTTCTTTTTTTTAAAAAAAAAAAAGTCATGTAACTCTTATTATTATTTCTTATCTCCATGTTTCAAATATTTATGAGCAAAACCAATCATAAGTGCTTTTCTCCAAGGCCTATTGAAATGATTGGCAAATTGCGAACATGAATATCCAATCACTCTCGCTCTACAGAGAAGCTGTAAAGTAGAGGGTTTTTGTTTTCTTTTTCTTTTTGCACTCCTGATACAGAGATCATTTTGCATATAGCATGTACAATTGACTTAATTGCACATCAGCTTCTATGTACAGCCATTGTATGAGGGCTGACTCTCTCGTCTCATAATACTGTGTCTTGGAATCCTTGTGCACAAAATAATAATAAAATCCATTGGCAAAATCACCATGCGTCAATTGGAAAAGGCAACTTTATTTAGAGCAGCTTATATCCTGCAACAATAACTTTAGTCTCATCCAACAACATCTGCCTACTCCAGATCCTTAGGAAGTTGATAGAAAGTTGAGAATGCTTAACCCAATCTAAACATCTGGCTGATTTTGCGACCAAGAATAATAATAAAGAGTAGAGACCTGTAGTCTAGTGTTTTGGGAGAAAATGTGAAAAGGCAGGTTATGGATCACGGGCAGGTTACTAACTAACTAGCTTACTTATATAATCATAATTATTCAGATCTTCAGTGCATTTATGCACTAAACAACTTTTTCTGTTCAAGGTACCTCTCTAAAACCTGTGATTGTAATGAGAAGAAAGCCTAAACCTCCATGAAAACAAAGATCATGTTGCTTAAATCTCTAAAACTGTGCTCCACCAGTTTCTCAATGATTAAAAATTATATTCACCTTCTTAATTTTATGAGCTTCAATTTAACAGCCACAGAATTTCCTTGCAAGTTGTGCTGTCAATGACCAACTCTAAGGTCTCATAAAATCAATAGTGGGGTCTCTTTCAGCCAGGAGAAAAGGACGTGCCATGTTTAAATGGAGACTTTAAATGTAATTTTTAAAGTCACTTATGCCATGAAGACAAATTTGTTTTCTTTCTTTTTTTTTCTCAGAAATTTGTTGTTGTTTTTACTCATTGGGATTATAGGCAGAGGTCTTTCCCATTATATATACTATTATGTTCTTACCATATTTGAATTGGAATTATTATGATTTGCATCTGAATGTAGTTGGCCTGTCAGACATAAATGCTTCCATTTTTGCTAATATTGTGTTAAATCCCAAGCACAGCTAAACATATGTTGCACACCTTGAAAACTTTTCCATACCTCCAATTCCGCTTTGTTTAACTGTACCATAAAGTTAAGCTTCAAGAGTGATATTATAAAGATCTCTGGATGGTTATGATACACAACTATTCTTATAAACTTCAGTTAAATGGATACCACAATGTTCCCCTTCCCATATAACTAGATCTCAATTGTTCTAACTTGTTGGATCTCAATCAAAGAACAATACCTTCAGTCTGGTTTCCCCCCTACACACACACACACATTTCTGCAAACAATAGAATTTTTCTGCCATATGAAATTTGCTAATTTCTCTCTCTTTGCTCCTTAACTACGGTGAACAGAATGACAATTAATGGAGTTATTAATTTGCAATGTAGGTCATTAGCAGAAAAAAAATCTTTCTATAGCCAAAGAAAAAGAAAAAAGGGAAAAAAAGAAAAAAAATTCCAAGTGAGAAACCTTCATATGTGTTGTTGTTATTTAAAAAAAATAAAAATAAATGGAGACAGCAAATCTCCAATTTGGTGGGGTTTCACTAAGGCTTACCAAATAAATGAAGCATTAATACACACTCATGAAATTTGCAGTCACGAGAAAAGAAAGGGAAAAGGGATTGCACTAATGTCAAGAAATGGAGGAGAAGCAGATGCATCAGCACTATATTGTCTTGTTCTTGCTGTTATGACTATCTTGAAAAAGCTTTTGTGTTTGTCATCATTAACAGCCCTTGGATTTTGAGACCAAAAATTCATATACGCTGAAGGTAGAAGCAAGCAATGTCTATATTGATCCACGTTTCATCAGCATGGGACCCTTCAAAGATACTGCAACATTAAAAATTGTAGTGGAAGATGCTGATGAACCCCCTGTCTTTTCATCACCAACTTATCTGCTGGAAGTGCACGAAAATGCTGCTATTAACTCCGTGATTGGTCAGGTGACCGCCCACGATCCAGATGGATCTTCAAGCTCTATAAGGTACTCCTGCTTTAAAACAATTCTTCCTTCTGAACAATAGTCATAGCACTTAGACTTGTATACCACTTTACAGTGCTTTTACAGCCCTCTCTAAGTGGTTTACAGAGTCAACATATTGCCCCCAACAATTTGGGTCCTCATTTAATCCACTTTGGAAGGATGAATGGCTGAGCTAACCCTGAACTGGTCAGGATTGAACTTCTGGCAGTGGGCAGAGTTAGCCTGCAACATTACATTCTAATCACTGCATGTGATGGATGGATGGGTGGGTGGGTGGGAGGAAGGAACGTAATAGCAATAGCACTTAGACTTTATATACCACTCCATACTGCTTTACAGCCCTCTCTAAGCAATATACAGAGTTAGCCTATTGCTTCTAACAATCTGGGTCCACCTAAGAAGGATGGAAGGCTTTTACCCACCTAAGAAGGATGGAAGGCTGAGTCAACCTTGAGCCTGATGAGATTTGAACTGCCAAATTGCAGCCAGCCAGCTGTCAACAGAAGTAGCCTGCAGCACTGTACTCTAACCACTGTGCCACTTCAAAGGGCTAAATAGTGCATGATACCTGAAATATCATCTCTAATATCCAGTTGTGTCTGACTTTTTGTCCCCTGTGAAGAATTTAGGAATTAAATTTAGTCAGATCATTTTTCTTCCTAAGAAAAGTCTACTCAGTCCACAGTTTTCAAGATTTTCAAATAAGAGGATTTTTTTTCTTTGTCTGACCTAGAAATACCGGTTCTTCAATTATTTCTGCATACTATACCAGTTTGTTTAACTGTAGCAGACAGTTAAGCTTCAAGGCAGCTACTGTAAAAATCTCTCAGTGTTGTGTTCATACATTTTCTAATAAACTTAAGTGAATGAATCATCCAGTGTTCCTCTTCCCGTGTGACTAGATCTAAACGATTCTGATGTCTTTAATTTTACAATAAGTATAACATTACAGAATTCTGTTGAGTGGCCTTATTATACCCATGATTCATTGGTGTCTAGTATCTTTTCAGATTTTAAATTTCTTGATATTTTTTTAAAAAGTGATCCTAAAACTGATTGGCTTTTTTGGGGAGGGGGGGGGAATTAAGAAAAATGAAGTGTTCCACATTTTCATTTTTTTTCTGGATTCAATTCTGGATTTATATTGATTAGAATTGTTCTATTTCTTCTGATGGACAGCCACTATACAGTCTTTGATCATGGTTATTCTGAATGCCATGGAAGAACAAATAAGGAAGGGAGAGACAGAAGACAAAGTGATTCCTGAAAAAAAATAATAATATGTTTGTGGTGGGGAGGGTGACTTCCTTAACATAAAACCAGTGGATTCCTTTAAACTGAGCCAACTGAATAAGTGAAGTCAGCTAATAGCCAATGAATGAATAAATAAATATTCTTGAAGAGTCTCTATTTCTTTTTTTTTTATAAAAAAATATTGTTTTTCAATAAACAAACATTAAAATCAATAAACACAAAACATAAAAACATAAAACTTCTTTTTGGAAAGCGGCTTAGTCCCGGGTTACATCTTTTTGTACAGACATAAATTCGAATTCATGCTCACTTTTTATCCCATTTCATATCTTATTTACCATTCTACATTTTCTGTAGAGCTTCTCCCCTCTTTTCACTCTCTTAATTCTATTTTATTTATTTCATCTCAGTTTAAATCATTATTCATATATCTTTTGTCTGTTCTATTTCAATTTTCTATTATCTTTTCTCATTAACACAAAATTTCTCCTGTAATAACTGATTGAAGTATGATGCCTTTAAATCTTTCCCCTAAATTTAACACTTAAAATAATATATACTTTTCATTCTGATTCTGCTTAGTACATTCTAAAGCTACATACTATGTTATAAAATAAAAAGAGTAATAAGTTTATAATATAATTAAAACAATAATCCATAGCAAATTAAGCTCTATTATTAAATCCAGTTTTCTAACATTATTTCAAATATAAATACAACAATACAATCTTATGTACTTTTGCAGAATCTCTTTTTTAATCATATTTTTATCCACTATCTCTAAATAAATCTTGTTTCTTTACATCTTGTTTTAAACATTTTTAAATGCTTAAAAATGCCTGCCTTTTTACCCTCTTGTCTCTTAATCACCACCTTCTTAATCTCCACCTTCTTCTGTATTCCTCTTTTCTGTTGCTTTCTGACATTGTATCGATTTTTCACCTTATTTTTCCCTTTTTTGGTTGTTTTTTTAAGTCTTAATTTTTCCATTCTCTTTCTCCTCTTTCCCTTTTCTTCCCCAGCTAAAGTTGTTTGTTCATTAAAGATGGCTTCTTCTTCATCCCAGTCTTCTTGTTCTTGTAGTTTCTGGTAGGTATAAATTGCCATTTCTAAAAAATGGAAAACAGATCCAGAAGATCTTCTTGTTCCTCTTCTTTTAGCTTTTTAAATTCAATTTTCAGTTCATCAACAAGTAGTGCCATTGTGAAAAGTTTTTTTATACAACCCAAAAGTTTTTAATCTTTCAAATAATGATTTCCAAAAGTCCCAAAGTCACCAAGTAATCCAAATACCCACAAACTGTTTCAATTAACACTTTCTTCTTTTTATACTTTCTCTTCCTGGGGTTATAGTTCAGTTACAAAGCTCCAGTTAGAATATATATTTTAGAAGTCTTGTTACAGTTTAGTTCTGGTCTTATAAATTCCAAGCAGCCTCCTCCAACAAAATCTTAATATTAATTATTTTCCTCTCCCTTCCCACTTATAGCAAAAAAGTGTTTTTTTTCCCCAATGCTCAGAAATCTTTATTGTCCCCTTGGCTTTATTTTTCAGGATTACCTGCTGTTGCCAAAATGAGTTTTTCTGATTTCTCCATTCATTTGCTATCACTGTAAGGGAGGAGAGTGAGAAAAAACAAATTTTCCCTTTTTACTTTCATTCGCTGCTTTTTCTGTCTTCATCGGGAACGATGTATCTTTAATGAAACTTAAATTCTAGGATATTTAAATGTTACTTATTATCCCGGTTAGCCAAAAACTTTCACTTTCTCACTTCCTCCTGCACATTCTTATCCGGATGAAAGCTTCTTTGTGGCGGCCATTGCTGACTGCTGCTCCACTGCTTTCGGAAAATGGAGTTAAGTCATCTGAGGAGGGGGGTTGCAATTCCCCCAGACCCCTGCTGGATCTCCCCTATCTTCAGTTACCTCTACAGGGTAACTATAGCCCCCAAATCCAGCTAGGTTGGGGGCACTTCAGCGGCAAGTGCAGCAGAAACCGCGCACAATCATGGATTCCTGCCGTCACCGAAGCCTTACAAACTGGAACTCCTGAAGAGTCTCTATTTCTCGCAGTATCCTCTCTGTTATGTCTGACTTTTTTGGAGGGGGGAAGAAAGTGATGGAGTGGAAGAATATATAAGAGCCCAAAATTTGGAAGCTTCAAATGATATGGTCTTCAAAAATTTGTCCTGGAATAAAAGAAAAGATGAATCATATGCAAAAATAATAATTAGGATCCCTGAGCCAAGCATGAAAGACAAGGTCTACATGTAAAAATCCAATTTAATTGATGTATTGATTTATTGTGTATATGCAGGGATCTTCTCACCTAAGAATTAGCACCTCTCCTTGAGTTAGATAAAGGTCAGTGGGATTCAAGGGTGGTTGGGCTTCATCTATTTGTGGCTACGTAGAGATTCTAGGCTGGTCTGTCTTTTAACTCCAATCCCAGGTTCTGCCACAGCTTTTCCTACACCCAGCTTCTTTTGGCCACTGAGCATGCTGTAAAACTTAAGAACAAACAATAAAAAACTGCCATAAAAGATGTCTGCCAGAATTAAGATGTTCCATATTTTGTAGCCTCCTTGGATACCTATTGTTAGTATTTTTATTCTCCTGTTCACCCTCCACCAACCAGCTAGTGGGCATGTTTACAAATAAAATAGAAATGTATAGTGCTACAATCTTTATTTTCCAACTGTACTATTGTTAGTAATCCATTTGTTTGTTTTGCCATGAGAGAGGTTGACTTTTTTTATTAGAAATAATTTAAATGATATCTGGTAGGTCTTTTATTGTATTGTTCTTTTGGTCATACTGTGAACTGCCAAGAAACTTCTGATTGCAAGAAATAGTAAGTCTAACAAAACAAATACACCCAAGGGTATGCTTTGATATAAAACTGATACTGGAGGCTGGTGTTTTGCTTTGCAGCATGCTAGCTTAAATGTTAAATATAATTAAAAGAATGTGTGTGTGTATGCTGTGTGTGTGTGTGTGTATAGTTTAATGTTCATGGGCACTGTATTGAAGATCCACCTTCTCCATTTTTCTCACTTCCTCTTCCTCCTTATCCCAAAAACTATATATAATGGCTATCAAGTGCATCTGATCCAAGATCATTTTCTGGCTTAAAAAAATATATGCTACCAATTGAATTTGCTAGTCTTCAAAGTGCTTTTTCTTTTCCTTTTAAAAAAATTCTACATAAACATTCAGGCTGATCAGAAAATGTCGTGAGGAAAAGTTCTTAAATCCATCACCTTTAGGCACTTCTTCATTTTTAATTGCTTTGGAAATGTTACTTTGCCTCATGAGTGCAGGCCTACACCAAATTCTTTGAAGCCGCCATCTGTGCAATAGGATTATGCAGGGCTGGTGGTTAATCAGATAAGAAATTTCAAGTTATTAAGTCACAAGAGGAAAAAATTGGAGGCAGACATTCCTGACTGGTTATTGAAAATATATATCTTTCTGTGCCAATAACACTATTTAAGCCTTGTGAGCATTTCCTGCCCCATAAAATCCACCATGTATGATGGCATTTCATGTGTTTAATTAAATATACATAACTGACATGTGTGTCTCCCTTTTCTCATCTGGATTCTGTCTGATATGCATACTGATTCAGCCTTTCTAATGTTTATCAGGCTTACAGCCTGCATTTCTTTAGGTTATTTTTATGTCTGTTTGCTGAACTGTGGTTTCTGAGCAAGTCAATGTTTTAATTTCAGTTCTGTCAGGCAAAAAAAATTGGAAGCCCAGGCTGGTTCCATAATGAATTCAAGTTTATTACTATCTGTAAACAAGAATCTGAACTACTAACAGTCCAGGTAAATTGTTGGTAGAATTCCTACTAGAATTCAAATAAGGTTGAATTTAGCTTTCTTGTGGATGAAAAGTGACTCTAAACTGATGTGCTTGACCCCTCCTCCTCCTTCAGACTCTGCCTGGTCATCTGCTACAAATTCATTTTAATTAATAGATTCCTTAAAGCAGTGAGATCCTTTCGGACCTCAAGCTCACATGAAACCCTAAAAAAAGTCAGGTTCTCCTTAGGGATGAGAGAGATTGTGCTTGTGCAAGATCCAAAACACATGCTCCAAATACTTTTTGAAGCATACACAGTCCTATTATAGACTCCTATATTGTTAAGTAGAGCAGAATCTTAATGTTGTTAAATCATCATCAATGACTCTTCATGACTTTCAAAGTACAGTACTATCTAGGGACGTGACGAGAGGTAGTTAGCACAACTGGAAGAGTGAGCTAAAGAACTGTGATCAGAAGAGTGAATGGGAAAGGGAAATAGATTGTACAAAAATCAATATCTGTATGCAACTTTTTTTCTAAAGAGATTTTACTTGAAACATATAATATGTAGTTATGTAAATCTGCCTATTGTAAGTCATCTCGACGTGATTTTTTCCCCTTTTTCTCCCTTTCTTGGCAAAATATGTTGAAATAAATTAGAAATAGTTGTCATGGATGGTTGAAAGACATATGTTTCAGATTCAATAATTGATTTACTGAGAACTTTGTATTGTTCATTTAATTTTATAAATTGAACCATAGCTAGATATTTTTCCATCTGATCCTAGTTCAGTATGCTTATTATAGAATTTAAAATAATGTTTAACAAATTGATTTATTACCTTCTCCATTGTTGAAACACATCTGTTGCCATCCTCAATAGAAATAAGAATGATGATGATCTAAATCTATCCAGAATCAATTATCACTGAGTAATTATTAGCAGATCAAAGGAAGTTCATTACCAGAAATAAATTATTCAGGGATGCACAATTGGAACCGATTCAGGAAAAAAAAATGTGAAAATGGAAGTTCCAAAACAATAGTAGAAGAGTTGAAGGAACAATTATAAAAATTATAAAAGAAAACAGCTGATAAGAATTACATAAAAGATAGAAGAAGTAATCACAACAAAATCAGTAAAGGCCAGCAATGAAGCAAACTATAAACTCACCTCCAGACAAGAAAATTAAAAAAGAAAAATGTGTTAGGTGCTTCTGCACCTAACCAGTAGATTTCTACCAGTAGAAAGACTGGAAGTAGTGTCCAAAAACAACCCGGCATTTATAACAGATGTTAATAAGATTCTTGCAAGGATTATCATCTATTGAACAGACTAATCAGCTTGCCTACAATACAACAAAAATGGGAATTGAAATTCAAAAACTGAAAACAAAATTATATTCAGTCCCAAAGTGGAAAATTAGACTGGAGACAAAGGTAAAGAAATTAAGGTGCGAGTAATTTAAAGAATATATATAGACTAGGGAAAATATATATAGACTGCACTCAACACAAGCCTAATTAAAACTAAATATTGGCTCAGCATCAGAAAAGTTGAAGAAGCTTTGGAAATCATAAAACAACGAATAACAGCAATAACTTGGAAAATTGAATGCTGTGAGGCACAAATCATCCAACCGAACTAAAACCAGCTATTTCAGTGAAATCAGAGACAATTGTACCAACGTATTTGGTTCATTGCCACATAGTTGGATCATCAGAAGTTTGGAAACAACTGGTGTCAACAAAACCATTAAACTAGAAGCAGTAGAAGAAATAATTGATGGTTGAAAATGAAAAATAAGGCCTTTATTAGTCCTTATCAACATTAGGTGAGGCATCTGCCTGGTGATTCATTACCACCCTTATTATTTGTAATTGCTTTTCCTTTGATTCTGAAGAAAACAGATGTTGGCTATCCAACAGCAACAATGCTAATAACATCCCACATTTGCTTTATATGCATAATCTGAAGCTTTTTGGAAAATCTAAAATTGAAATCCAATGAATGACAAACACTGTGATAATGTTTAGCACAGATACAGCAACAGAATTTGGCCTCAAGAAATTTGCTACAGTAGCAATAAATTGGTGTAAAATCACAGTCATGGAATTGAAATGCCATATAACCAAACTATCAGGCGTCATCAGGACAAAACTTACAATTATCTGCACATTTCATCGTTGGATAATATCAAGCATAGACAAGTCAAAAATCTGATTAGCAAAGAATACATATTGGAATACATCAAGAATGAGAAATTTGCTAAAGATAAAAATGAAACAACATCAAAGTTGTCAATACCTGGACCATACCTATGAGACAAAACAGTACTAGAATTATTAACTGGGCACAAGCTGAAGTAGACTGTTTGGATTGAAAAAAAGAACCCTGATGACTATTCAGTGATATTGATAGATTATAAATGCTCCACAGAAATGGAGGCAGAGGTTTATTTCACATTGTTTTGTGCATCATCATCATCATCATAAAGACTTGAAAGATGGATTTAAAAAAGGAATCTAATCATCTGGCTGACTGTGTGAATAACAACAACAACAACAACAACAACAACAACAATAATAATTTACTCATTTTTGCAAGTACTAAACCAGCAACTTATCTAGTTTACTACCTTTTTCAATATATATTTTTTAAATTGGCAAACTTCATCTTCACAACACATTGGTCTGATTCCATCCATTAAATCCAGTTGTTTACTAACAGTTTCCAGCTTTTAGTCTAAATCCAAAGTGGCTTCTGTTTTTGTCTTAATTCTAGTTTCTTCAGTTCATTCATCAATATGTCTATTTTCATGTGGCTTTTTTTTCTGTTTGACAGTTTTCCCTAAACACTTTACTCAAATCCTATGACGAAAATAAAAAAATCTCAAGAGTTAACTGTCTACTGTGCTGGCATTAAAGTTGACAAACTAATCTAGTCACCAACTTGCTTTTATGAAGCAAGTTACAGAAGTTCAGTACTTGAAATTCATTGTCCAAATCATATAGTCCTGAGGACAATTACAGTTGGTATATTTTTATCCTTTTGTATGCTCTGAAATATCTTCTGGAGAGAAGATTTAAATCTCCATGTAGCCCTGTTGCTTCATAAGAACCTGGGTAACCAAAGTGTGGGCATATTAGAACCTCAAAGTTTGCTAAATACTTGTAGTTGCAGGAAATGACCAAGGGAGGGATCAAATGTATCATCAGTTATGAGTCCCTACGTGCCCACAAGAGATCTAAGTCCAGCTCATCTCGAATTCCTTTCTATTCTTAACTACCACTAATTCTCCTTGACCTTTCGCAATTCAGATTCTTGTAGAGAGCTTAAGTTTTCAATAAAACTTTATACTCATTTGAACTAGCTGTATCTCCTGATTTCCCTGGCACTTGTCGATACTGAAATGTACCAGTAAAGAAAAATATTTGCAGCCGAGGGATGAAAAATATTTGAACCGAGGTGTCCTTGATGTTTTCTGGGCGAGCTACACTAGCACTGATCATGTTACCTTCGTTTGGTTAATGAAACCTCTGCAAGAAATCAAGCAGGCTGAGAGAGCACCAAGGACCTGACTAAAATGTTCTTAGTTATAGGTATGTTGACATAGTTTTATTTAAAATCATTACAATCTCAAACATATGTAGTCCTTTTAAAATGTAATTTGAAACTGAGGGGAGCTGTGATGAATTGCATAGTATAGTGGTATGTGAACAACTGGAGAAGGGTGTCATCTAATCCATGCATTAAAGCCATAGGTTCATGTCAGTTAGTTTAATTTTTTGAAATATTATATTATCCATGTTTTTTTAACATAATACACTTCCAACACTTCTTTCTGGAGTTCAAAGAGGGATATTTTCCATAATTCCAGAGCAGAGTTGGGATTCAGCAGGTTCTGATCAGTTATGGAGAACCAGTAGTGGAAATTTGGAGTAGTTCGGAGAACTGGCAAATACTCCCTCTGACTGCCCCCCCCCCATCTATTCTCTGCCACCCGAGTCCCAGCTGATCGGTTGGCTCTTCTTTGGTTGTCCTGCATAGGAGAACGGAGCTAGAAACAGGTTAGTGGGGTAGGGAAGGAATAGGATTTTGTAGTATCCTTTCCCTGCCACGCCCACCAAACCACACCACACCACACCTACCAAATCACACCCACAGATCCAGTAGTAAAAAATTTTGAATCCCACCACTGTTCCAAATTTGTGCTTGGTTTTCTTCAAATTTTTGGTGACAAATGGTTCTTGGATCTAGTCTTTCTCCATTCAGTATTCTTCTTTTTTAAGAAAAGAATACTTGTGTATGCATATGAACACAACCTCCACACGTAGAGCCCAGAAGGGTATTTTGTCTTCAGCAAAAGTAAATCATTTTCTTAATACACAGCAGGCTTTAAAACCCCAGATAAAATATTTTGTACTTTCCCGAGCCATAGCTGTTTATCTCAGTCACCTAGTAGCATGCCCTCTCTGGTTGGCAATGCTGAGATACAGTGATTTACAGTATCAACATTGTGATTCACGTCTCAGCAGGAAAAAGCTGAAAGGCTGGGAAGGTTCAGATTTGGTTGTAAAGCTTTAATACAAAACAGCATTTCTGTGGAAATGAATAAAAACGCAGAGAGGTAGAGTTACATTCAAGTCTATATTTCTGAACCATCAATTGAAGAAATGTGGCTTGCCATCTACTCCCTCCAAACTCAGTTTTTGCATCCAGTCACCACTACTCAATAAACTGTGGCATCACTGAACCAATTTCAAAAGCTATTAATTAGTAAGCTATTTTTTCCATCCCCTTCCTCCATTTGATAAAAATGTTCCTTCGTATGTTGCTTAGATGTTTGACAATACCCTCATTAAAAAGAACAGTGTTATCATATCATTACCAAAACCGTCGTATGTGATAATACAGTATATATATTGGTCTGAAATCAAAGGAAGAAAGCTTTTTCTTTCTGCCAACCTGTAAACTGGCTTTGTTTTTTAGAGAAAAATAATAATTTTTAATACAATTTGATCTCACAAAGAGCTTGTTGAAAATCAATGTGCATAATTTCACAAATCTCCAGTTTTGCTTCTGTTTAAAGAGCTATATGGGGATTATAACTTAAAATTCTTTATGTTACTAAATAAAATTGATTGAAAATATGACTTTTTGCTCCAGATGTAAATCGGAGTTCATCATTTTAATGGAAGGGCTGCTTATTTCCTGCTCATTAGAAAGATTTAGCAATCTTTCTAAATATGTGTTATTTAATCATTCCAAAATCTATCTGATGGGGCTTAAAGTTGAACTGAACAGGGAGCAGAAGGAAATCCTGCTTTGTTTTGTTTCAGAAAGCTTGCAATTTAACTGGTATACTTAACAATCAAACCACAGTTTCATGAATATTGGAAATTTCATCCATCCATCCCTCCTTACAGGACGTTCAGACAATGTCAAATTGCTTATATATAGATAGCTCAGGGATCATAAGACATAGGGGATGCTTTGTTATTGCATGGGGCATTTCTGATTTCATGAAATAGTTTGATCTTTTGATCTTCCATTATCCCTGGGGATTCCTCAAATTCACTGTTTGGGACCCTCTTTGATTTTATCTTTCAAGTTCAATTATTGCATCCATATTGATGGTTTTTGGATTTATTCTTTTGTCACTGCTCTGAATGATTTGACATTCAATGTCCAAGCAGAATTTCTGATTGGATGAGTCTCCACAGCCTTAAATAGAACATGAAAGCAAACAGAAGACAGACATTATTGTAGCCCAATCTTGGTTATATCATCTCCGTTCCTTCACTTTTCTTTCTCCCTTTGGTTCAAATCTTTAGCTACAGGTTTCTTTTAAAACGTTCCATTTTTTAAAAAATGAAAAGTGCTCATTTCCATTTCATGAATATTCAAAGGATCCATCAATTCCTCACTACCAAGATGGCTAAGCAGTTGGTTCATGCCCTGGTTATCTCTTTCTTGAATTATTATGGAATCTGTTGGCTGAGTTACCCAAGACTCATGCCAACATTTGATCTCTGTACAGATTGCTGCTATTTGCAAGCAATCTGCACAAGAAGGAAGGCAGAACCTTCCTTCTTTCAGATCTCTCTCTTTTTTTTGCCTGGCATAATGTTGCTACAGTTGACACAAAGTATTTTGCATAAGGGTCCACCCAGCAATTTAAAAGAGCTTCTGATAGCTCATCAGTTCACAAATTTAATCCAAATATCAGACTATATGTTTTATTTAGAATAATAGGAATGGAAAGGACCTTGAGGGTCTTTTAGCCAAACCCCCTGCCCAAGTGAAGAGTCCTTATTCTTTGAAAACCTCCAGAAATGGAATATTTCTATACTAGAAGAGACAGGTTATGGTTACAAAACTTTTCATTTTTTTAAAAAATGAATACCCTCTCAAACTACATTTTACAGTCAGATCACCTAAGGTTTAAAAGCACTAAAACACTATTCCTCTTGAAATGCTGTGAAGCCATTTAAATCAGGGGTCCTCAAACTTGTCACCTTTATGACTTGTGGACTTCAAATCTCAGAATTCCTCCTCCAGTCATGTTAGCTCAGGAATTCTGGGAGTTGAAGTTCACAAGTCTTAAACTTGCCAAATTTGAAGACCCTTGGTTTAAATGAATTAATTTATGCTTATTAATTTGTAAACAACAACAACAACAACAACAACAACAACAACAACAATAATAATAATAATAATAATAATAATAATAATAATAATAATGTATGAAGATTCTTATGGCCTTGAAGCTCCATATTTATTCCCCAATTTTACAGTGTTACAGGATGAAATGTGGGCTTTATCCTGCATGGTATTTAGTTATAGGGGCATGGTACATTTACAATTGCTGCTATTCCTTTTCCTCTTTTTCCTTTAAGTTATGTATGACAAATATATAGTTTGGATATATAACCAAGTTTTAATACAATGCATTTTTTTCAAATCAGGTCCAAATCAGGTCAAAACAAAATTTGGAGAGAAAAACTTTTTAAAGATTCCTCAAGTATTCAACAGCCCGAGTCGTGGTATGAGATAGCTAATTCTAATTAATAGCTGCATGGTACAAAAGAATATTAAATAAATGCAAATGGATTAGTGTGATGTTTGGAGATGTCACACTTTACAATGATACTAAATATGCTTTTGTATTTAAATTCTCCATTAGGATTTAGTAGAACTATAAAAGCTGTGCTATCTGGTACTAATATCATTTTTTCCCCTCCAGTCCTTTTCCTGCTTGCTTTCTCTTTCACTCTCTGCATAGCCTGTAAGAAATCTAAAGGTTTAATTTCCCATTTTGGTTTATTTTACAAATAATGCATTAATAAAACAATTCCATGAAAATGGGCTGGTGTAAAAGCTTTCTTGAAAATTTTTTAGGGAGTTCTAAATCACCATTTTATTCAATGCACCGTTTGAACAATTTACTACCAAAATTTTTTGCTTTGTCAAATTGGCTTTCTGCGTTTAGGCTGCATAATGCACCTGTACCTTCTTGTTTGCTCTGCTATCAGATCAAAATTGTTTTGTGAGACACCAATGAGATCAATTCACAAAATGGTAATTTTTTTTCAGTTTTTAAAAGTATTTTTCAGTTTTGAAAAGATGTTGTTTTTAAAAAAGCAGATATTGTCTTGAGAATTGGTTTACAGCATACAGCGATGACATATTTATCTAATTACTGTAAAGTCATTTTTGTTGGAGTGCTTGCTGCATCTTTAAAACACACAGACATGTACAAAACAACCTCCTCTCTTAATGTATTGACAGAATTATCAGCAGTGGTGATGAAATACAACAGGAATTGTCCAATAAAAGTGATGGATCATCTAATTAACTCTTGATTCACAGTAGTTTTTTAAAAGACTGCTACCGACTGATCTTAGTGATGGCTCCTAACCTTCACGCTGAGATCATATTGCTAATTACTCCATGGATTATAATTCTGCTTCCTGATCCTCCGTCCATATTTATTTATTTATTTATTTATTTATTTATTCCTTCCTTCCTTCCTTCCTTCCTTCCTTCCTTCCTTCATTCATTCATTCATTCATTTATTTATTTATTTATTTATTTATTTGGCCTTATGAATTATATCATTATTGAGCTCCGTGAATCCCTGGACACAACATAACTGCTATTCAATCAAACACAGATGTGTCAGCTTATGAGAGCTGTCCTATTCAATCAGGCACACGTATTTAAATTGAATAATTTAACAAGGATCTTTGTTCACTAGGTTTTCCATCGATCGGAACACTGACCTTGAGAGACAATTCAACATTAATACTCAAGATGGAAAGATAACATTGGCCACACCACTGGACAGAGAAACTAGCACATGGCATAATATAACCATTGTGGCAATGGAAGAAAGTAAGTGATTGTTCATTTTTATTTTGCCTATTTGGTCTTTGGCCACCGTGTTGTGTATTTCCTATTTTCTTGGAAAGGTTCAATGAGCTAAGGCCACCAGCAATTGTAATTTATTACTTAGTGTTCTGAAAAGTGGGATGGGAGAAGAGAGAAAGAGAGAGAAAGAAAGAAAGGGAAATAATTGTTTATAGTTAGTAATCTGCATGTATTCTTGTTTGTTGTTGTTGTTTTTAATCAGATATGCCACCAGAGTAAAATTATGCCAGCCAGGAATGGAACAGCATGGGAAATGCTCCAAGTAATGCTTTTAATGAATTCGCTGCAGCAGCATGTGTGAAATGACATTTTTATGGCATGAAGATCTCTCTCTCTCTCTCTCTCTCTCTCTCTCTCTCTCTCTCTCTCTCT
>BLBF01000045.1:14014730-14042995 GCA_015471245.1 Laticauda colubrina
TCTATATCTATATCTATATCTATATCTATATCTATATCTATATCTATCTATCTATCTATCTATCTATCTATCTATCTATCTATCTATCTAATAGTACATTCCACAAACATACCGTATTATCTCCTTTTCAGAAGAGATTAATCTAATTTTTGGCATAGAAAATTGTCGTCTTCTAGAAGCTGAGAATTCAAACCAGAGGGAGAAGAAAATTTAGAAATGCTTCTGGCAAATGAGGTCAGAGAAGGATCTCACAGAACAGTCAAAATATGAAAGTTTATTTTCAGTTGGAAAAATTGTGACCTTTGCAAAACAGGAGAAAAATGACCTTTGTAGGCCTTTTAGACATTAGGGGAAATAGCAGTTTGAACTGATGCCATCCCCTTCCTGACTCTTTCTGCATGGAACAAAATTTTGTTAGACTGAGCGGTGATTCTATAATCCCAAATTTTACTCATTCGCCCACAATAAACTCAACCAACAAGTCCAGATTGGGCAATATAAAATCTATCTGTCTTTCTGTCTTTCTTATCTATCTATCATCTATCAATGTGTGCATTTGTTTAAGTTACTAAAACTATAAATTTTAAACTGTGACCAGGCAGTTTTCTGTTTTCTTGCTATTGCTGGTTTGGGGTTTTTTAATGTTTACTTGTTGCAAACATGTAAAGTAAAACAGCAGTGGTACTAATAATTAAAGCAAATGGTTCAAAACAACAAACATTCAGATACATAAAGCAAAAGCACATTCGCAACAGCAGGGGTTGCACAAAGCATGGGGGGGATTCTACATTTAAGTAAAATAGACATCATGTATTTCTTTTAAAGGTTTTTGTAAATTAAAATAAATGTTCAAGTGCTATTGAAAAGATAACAACTTCATTACTGAATGAATTTTCTCTAGCAAAGAGACTGAAATGACACTTTTATTTAAAGAGACACTTTCTACTTAAAGGCCCTGTCACACTGCCCAACGGATGCAAAACGTTTGTAAAAAGGACACAGCGGATGAGAAAAATGTTTCATCCATTGTTATTCACTCTCAAAAGGGGCAAAAATTTGCATAAGCAGAGCGGATAACACGGAAAGGAATGGACGGGGGGAGGACGCAGAGCGGATGGAAAGCGGATGCGGAACGGAAGCCTGGCGGATGGAAGCGGATGCAGAGCAGATGCAGAGCAGATGCAGAGCGGATGCATAGAGGATGCGTAGAGGATGCAGAGTGGATGCAGAGCGGATGTGTAGCGGATGATGTGGATGCGTAGCTGCATCCACTTTCATCCTTTCTCCGTCCATGCTACAAACGCTGCACGTCCGTTCCACTTCCTCCTTGCGTCCGTTTACCACTGGAACGGATTTGAGTGGAACGGATGCGCAGCGGATGCTTAATGGATGCAGAAGAGATGTCCCCCATATGCCTAGAGGATGCAGAACGGATGCATTGGATACATTTTCCGCTCAAAAGTTTTGAGCAGCTCAAAACCTTCTGAGCGGATGAAATGTCAATAGACGGATGCTGGACGGATAGAGAGGAAGCAAAACGGAGGCAGTGAGTACAGAATGGAAGCATTGCGTTAACCAACGGATGGCAAGTGTTTTTCTCCGTTTTACATCCTCTTTCCATCCGTTGGTGCAGTGTGACAGGGGCTTAAGGTGGAGGACCTGAAATCAAAGTCAAGATTAGCTATTGGAAGTAAGCATAGATAAGTTTTCATCAGATGCAAGAAACCAGGAATTGTAGAGTTCAGAAAGCACTGTGGATTTATTCCATGTAACCTACGCATAAGAATCTAATCTGCTAATGGTCAGGGGAAATAGGTGCCAAATCAGAGTCAATGGATCTAAAGGACTGGACTGGACTTTTATCTCTTTCAGGGATGCCAGACTAATAATGCATTTGACCCCACACTCAGGCTCAGTTTGGTTGTCTCCCACATTTTACTTTGCTTTTTAAAATTCAAGTTCTTTCAAACCCACTGATCTAGAAATGTGTTGGTCTTCAGCTCTTAAATTTATTCTAGAGTGGTTCATAGAAACCTTTTCTCCAAGGTTATCACTCTGTCAAGTTCGTGATGTAGATTGAAGAGAAAGTGATGGGTCCTAAATTATTTACTGAATTCCCAAGGTTGAGTAAGATCAGTGGGCTTTGCAGGTACTAGTCTATCCATAATCATTATATTATCAGTTTGATAGATTCTTATTAAAAACATACATACATACATACATACATACATACATACATACATACATACATATAATTTTTCTCCATCGTGTTAAGAGGATCTGTCAGGAAAAAAGAAAGGAGAAAAGATGTATGTTTGTGAACATCTAGTAACTAATGATGCTTCAAGCCAAATGTTCAAGCCCTTAAGTAGATGTAAAATTTTATTTTTATCACATCACTTGTTTGGATTTTTTTAAAATCTAAATGAATTGTAGCCAGCTGAATTTAGAGCTGACTTCAATGTTTGACACTTAAATGGATAGACACATGCAGGGTTCTTGGCAATAGCTTTGAAGCTGTATGTTGTTGTTTTTACTTTCTGGACAATAATTTTAATTTCCAAGTCTTGGGAATTCCTTGGCCATCTCTCCTTCAAATTTGAATCACATCTGGTTAGTATTAATAATCCCACTAAATAGACAGGAAGAATATGCTGCTTCTGAATCCAACAGAAAGAATTTAGAAACACAATTGATCTTAAGCTTTTTTAAAAATAATCCCGACCAACTTGCATCAATGCAGCATTTATCACCATAGAAAGCCTATTCTTAGTAGAATTGCAATGAAACAAAGACCAAAGTGTGCAGCATTCTGTGGGGAAGAAAAACTTGGCTTCATAGAAATGATTCAGAAAAAGAAAATTAATGTCAGAGAAAGAAAATATGGATTCCCCCCCCCCCCCCCGCCCCGGAATGTGTGTCTCTGTGCATGAAAACTACATCTAGGAGAAATAGAATAAATTATTCTTGCTGCATATGTGAGAAACATAATGATAGAAACAGATAAATGGTAACCTCCCGAAATCATCACTGAATATTTATCAAGGGTTCTAATTACTGGAAAATTAGAAAGATCCCTATTTGGAGCCTGGGAGTCAATTTCATGTTTGTCATAAACCAATTATTTCTGCTCCTATACTGTATGGACTTTCCAAGCCAGATTAGGCCTTGAAATTATTCTAAGAATTAAAGGCACTGAGATTTCAATCCCCAAAGTCATTGAACAGAAAAAGAAAAAACTTTCTAGATGCAACCAGCCCCATCTTTTGAAGACAAAATTATTTGTGTGGTTTTAATGAATTAAAGCCCATGTCACACTGCACCAACGGATGCAAAGAGGATGTAAAACGGACAAAAAAGCTTGCCATCCGTTGATTAACGCGATGTACTCACTGCCTCCATTTTGCTTCCTCTCTATCCATCCAGCATCTGTTTATGGATGTTTCATCCGCTCAGAAAGTTTTGAGCTGCTCAAAACTTTTGTGTGGAAAATGTATCCAATTCGTCTGTTCTGCAATCGCTACGCATCCGCTACACATCCGTTACACATCCGCTATATCTGCTAGGCATCCGCTGTGCATCTGCGCAACTCGCATCCGCTCAGATGCAGGGAGGAAGCGGAACAGACGCAGAACGGATGCAGAATGGATGCAGAACGGATGCCTAGCGGAAACAAAGCATGTAAAAAGGAAAAAACGTCCGCAGAGGGGACCTATCTCGGATATTAAGGATGTCAAGAGGATACCTAGAGAATGCCTAGAGGATGCAAAGGGACACCTATACTGCCTATAAAAAGGGGGAGCAACACATCTGGATCTCACTTTCAGACCAGCAGGCCTGCTGCAGACCTCTGCAGCCTTCACCTGACTCTTCCTCTTCCACAGCATCCAGTCTTGTCCACCGTGGATCATAACACAGTACTTTTGGCAGCCACCATCCTTCTGCAACAGTGCGAAGCCATCTACAGGCTCTGTGAACTCTACTACGGGAAGAAAAAGGGGTGGCCAAGAAGCATCTGGGTACGAAGATGGTTCGCCAGAAGAGCAGAGGACGGACTGTACAATAAGCTGATGGTGGAGCTCTGGAACGAAGACACTCGTGCATTCCAGAACTTCATGACGATGCCTCCAGCCATGTTTGATGAAGTTGTGCAGCGGCTGACACCCAGGTTGACCAAGGCAAACACCAACTTCTGGCTCAGCCTGGAACCTGGGCTCAAGATGGCACTCACTCTACACCACTTGGCCTCAGGGACCACCTACAGGAGCATGCAGTATGGATGGAGGGTGCCACACAACACCATCAGCATTGTGGTCAGAGAAGTGGTGCAGGCCATTATCGAATAATACCTGGAGGAGCTCCTCCAGTACCCCTCCACTGAAGAAGGATGGAAGAAAGTTGCAGAGCAGTGGTATCAGAAGTGGAACTTACCACACACCGTTGGAGCCATAGATGGAAAGCACGTGGCCTGCAAATCTCCAGCCAACTCGGGGTCCACTTATTTCAACTACAAGGGCTTCTTCAGCATCATCCTCTTCACCATGGTCGATGCTGACTACAAGTTCATGTACATCGATGCTTCAGGCAACGGCTCATCTTCAGATGCCCAGGTATACAACGCCAGTCACCTCAAGGAGGAGCTGGAACTCAACCTCATCGTGGGTTTCCCAGATCCAGAACCCCTTCCCAACGACACATAAGATGTGCCCTACTTCATCGTGGGGGATGGTGCCTTCTCCCTCACAACCTACCTCATGAAGCCCTACACCTCCAGACTCTTCACCCATGAAGAGAGGATCTTCAACTACAGGCTGTCCAGGGCAGGTGGGTAGTGGAGAACACCTTTGGCATCCTGGCCAACAGGTTCCAGGTACTTCTCACCACCATGCAGCATCGCCCAGAGACCATGTGGAGGATCAATGAAGCTTACTGCATCCTGCACAATCTCATGCGCACCCGCTACCCAGTCTTGCAGAACAGGCTCGTGGACCTCCAACAAGGCAATGGGGACATGGAGCCTGGGGAATGGAGGCAAGGGCGAAACCTGATAGATACTCAGGATGTGCAAGGCCCCAACAGAGCCTCACGTGAAGGGAAGAAGCAGCGCAACCTCCTGAAACACTGGTGCAACTCCCCAGCTGGAACAGTGGAGTGGCAAGACAGGATAGTAGACGATTAATGGATGCTTCCTTCAGCCTGTCTCATCACACTGATGAGATTGGGCCATGTATGTTGGGTGGGCCTACAATGAACAGGGTATTTAATAAAGAGTTGTGTTTATGTTCAAATGTGTGGATCAATGCTTACATTGTTATTGATAATAAAGGGCCAAAGGTGTGGCAGCTGGGAGGGTGGACCATACAGTCCCACTATGCTTGCACTGGAGGTTTATCTATCCCACAGCTATTACCCAGCCCAAAGGTATCCCTGCTCATTCCACAGGTATCCCTGCCAATCCCACTGCTATCTTAACCCATCCCACAAGCATGCAAAGGCTTAAACCATTTCTAAAAGTTTCCACCAAAACTTTATTAAAAAAAAAGAAATGAAGCAAGTGTATGAATCAAAAATAGACCTTATTAACCAGAAGCTATAAAACAAAAATGAGTCTCTGGCACTCCTCTTAGTCGCTCAGTCTCAGGGGTGAAGGGTCCAGGTGCTGTTGAGGTGGCTGGTGCTGGAGTGCTTGTCATCAGCTCCTCCAGAAGCAGAAGCAGCAGAAGCGCCAGCCCCAGAAGAGCAAGCCCGTGCTGCAGAAGCCCCAGCAGAAGCAGAGTGAGGGCCAGGAGGCGGGATGGTAGCCCTGTCCCTCTTGCAAGGGCTGGCAGCAGATGGCTGAGGCTTGCTGTGCTTCAGCATGGTTGTGGGGTTGCTGGCTGGCAGGAAGGCTGCAGGGAGGCATGCACCAAGGCTGGTAGGAAGGCTGGCAGGAAGGCATGCACCAAGGCTTGCAGGCAGGCTGGCACCAAGGCTGGCAGGAAGGCTGGCAGGGAGGCAGGCAGGAAGGCTGGCAGGCAGACTGGCTGGCAGCAAGGCTTGCAGGCAGGCAGACAGGAAGGCTGGCAGGGTGGCTGGCAGCAAGGCTGGCAGGCAGGCAGACAGCAAGGCTGGCAGCAAAGCTGGCAGCAAGGCTTGCAGACAGGACAGGCAAGGCAGTCAATGTGTCTGGAAGCACGTCTTTCCTCTGAATGGCGACCTGCTTCCGAGCTGCTTCCATTATATCCACGGGGCTGACGCAATGCATCCTCCCCACATGCGCAATTAACGCTTGGTATCCGCTTGGCTTCCGCTGTGCATCCGCTGTGCATCCGCTGTGCATCTGCTGTGCATCCGCTGTATCCATTCCGCATCCGCTTTGCTGAGGTCCCCTGGAAGCCTAGCGGATGTGCCATCCGCTCCCATCTGCTGGGCTTCCGTTCCACATCCGCTTTCCATCCGCCCTGCGTCCTCCCCGCATCTGTGTTATCCACTCCGGTTGTGCTAATTTTTGCCCCTTCTGAGAGCAGATAACAAGGGATGTGTCCGTTGTGTCCGTTTTGCGTCCGTTGGGCAGTGTGACAGGGCCTTAAGCAACAATAATATAGTTGAAATAGATTGGACATAAGACACCAATGTTCACTACAAAAAGTTTTTGACAGCATCTTTTTGGAAAAAAAAAAGAGTTATTGCAAAAGATACAGTGGCTATAATTTCTACTTAGGACAAACACTTCTTTTGTCATCTTGTTTCTCATAGATTTCCCTTAAGTTTATATGTTCAAAAAATATAAAAGGTTCCGGAAAACTACAAACTGATAACCTACTTTCTGAATTGTCCCCTGCCTGTCCACAAGCATTAGCCCAGTCTAAAACAACTCACTTGCTTCTGAGGTCCTTAGCTCTTAGGACTTCTGGAGAAGGGGAGAAAATCTAGGATGGTCCATTCCATACCTGGAACTCTTCTCATGAAAAGAACAGAATGGAACAGATACCACCTCTGATTTGAGATTTTACAGTATTCTTCCCCTGCCGTGCCCAGCAAGCCACACTCACAGAACCGGTAGTAAAAATATTTGAATTCCACCACTGGTCCAACCTTTGTACAACTTGTTACTATATGGAATACAATTTTCCCTGTTCCCTTCCTTTCCCTTTATTCAACCATTACTAGGTAAGAAACAAAACAAAAATCACATTGATAACAGGACTTTTAACTTCACTTCCAAGGGGCTAAGTAGATATTTTATAAGGGAAAAAATTCAGCTACTCAGTTTCATCAAAATGGAACCATGGAAATGATGAATGCCATTGTTGATTTGTTTTCTTCTCTCTCTCCCTTTTAATGTGCTTCACACTTGATGGTAGAAAGTCCTTTGTGAATCAGGAGCAGTGTTAAATTAAGACACAGAGTAAATCACAATCAAAACAGGCCAAGCCAGCTCTTCAGGCCTAGAAATGTACAGTTCCAATCTTAGAGTGCATATTAAAGAAGTGAAATTGGTTTCCTGAGATTGGTCTTTGCTCTCTCATCCAGGAATTGGAAAAATTTCCTCTAACTGTAAATGCATGACTCAGAAGTCACAAACATCATATAGCAAGTTGAACTTGAAGACTTTGTTGTTGTTTCATACTTTATCCAGCTAACAAGAAGTGCTTTGCAAAATGGATTGGCTATTTTTGTGCTCTAACATGTAATAGAGAACTTGAGTGAAAGTCAACTTTACCCTGGAAGCCAATTTTACTGCAGGAAGATTCAAAGTCAAATCAATATGTTTATAACATCAGAGATGGTGAGTGTTCTGCAGCAGAATCTTGCGAAAATATGACAAGGCTTCCCACAATTTATTTTCCTTGTATTGGGTGAGAAGCGGCAAAGAAGGTCCAGAAGAAAAAAGCTCAGCCTATCATTTATACAGTTACACAACAGGATTAAGGCTCTGCAAGGAAGGGAACAACTTGTAGCCCTTTTTTTGATGTTAGATTAATGAAATTGATCTCATTCAATTCAGTGGCATTTTCTTGCTATGATCTCCCTGGACCATCTCCAAAAAGAAGAGTTGTCAGAAGGTGAACACAGGGATTCTGTGAATTGAATTATGCCTGAAGCATGTAATTCTGTCTCATAGGATACAATCTAGAAAGAAGTCAATCTCTTTCATGTCTTGGAACCTGAATTTCTCAATCCCTGGAGGAATCCCCTAACTTATTATCCCAAAAGAATGTCACTGGAACTGGATTAAAGAGCAAAGAACCAAGAGAAGGAAAATGCCAGATGGCAGGGCCAGGCTTATAAAGGAATTGTGGCCTCTTCCAGAATCAGAATTGTAACTGGAAGGGGTCTATCAGCTTTGAGTTAAAGAAGCCATTCTAGAATGAATGAGTTGTGGGAAACCTGTTAGAATTTCTGTCTATACTCCTATGCACAAAACTATGTTTTGACTTTGTTCAGATAGATTTCTGCGTCTCAGCCTCAAGTTCAATTTCATGGAACCCTTGGAATTACTACATTATTTTCATCATTTCAAAAGGCAACTGGACTTTCTTGGCTTTTTTCCTTGAGAACATTTTGCTTCTTATCCAAGAAGTTTCTTCAGGAGAACTAAGAAAGTCTGATTGGCTTTTGAAAAGCACCTTTGGGACAACCAAGACCTGGATGAGCAAGAATCTCAAAAGACATGGATGGGACTTCTAAACAAATTTTACTGTCATCTCTTCATTATAAAGACTTACAATGGACTTGCTAAATTATGCTCTGCTGCTTGCTTATTTTTTCAATAGAATACTTCAGTGAACAGGATTTAGCTGTAAATTTACTTTCATACTGTATTATGAACATACAAAACCCCAAAGAAGTCCAAAAGTAGGTTTCAGATCCACCAATTTTAATGAATTCTATTACACTTCTTTCTCTGGATTGAATTGCAGGATTTGCTGTGGAAAATCCTAACAGAACAGCCAAAACTTGGCAGTTGTTAGCAGTTTTACTTTCTCCTGTTTTTTTTCCTCAGGCTTGACAAATAACACATTAGTGGGTTTTATGATTCTGCTTTAAGTGCACAATTAATATTTCTATTGACGGCTGTTTTAAGGTTGTAACAAAACCAAATGTTGTGGGTATTTAAATTTATTTTTCACTTCCATAACATCCACTTCACTATGCTTGCTCTCTGTAATATACGGAGAACAATGGAATTCCTTAAGATTTGAGATTGTATTATTCAAGTTTACACAGTGCTAGGCAGTTGTACCCATATCACAATTACAATGCTTCTTTCTCTGCTTATAGTGCATAGACTTCATTTCAATTTTATTAGTGCAAGGCAAAAATCTTTCCACATTCATTGTTTTCCAAGTTGGTATAATAGTTCTGTAGCATCCTCACTTTCAGTCATGATTAATTAATTTATGCAAACAACAGTAGATACAAATGGGGACTTAATATTGTGCAGAATCACATGAATAGATTATAACAGTGGCAACCAGATAACTGAGACAGGCAGGCAGAATTTAAACAATGATAATTGAACTCACAGAATGTATGTTTGACCTGGACCATTCATATATCTAAGTTAAAAACTTTTTAAATTGTAGAGTTAAGATACATATTAAAAGAATTTATTACTTTACTGGTACACATAGAAATATTATCTTGGTAAAATTACGTATTTTTCCTTGAACTGAGCTCCATTTGTATTGCCTTCATGAATACATTTTCTATATACATTTCTATATGTATATCTATATACATTCTTCTATATACATTTTCTAATAAAAATACAGAAGTATAGCATCAAGGTGGGTGGTTGTTGTTTTTTGTAGTTTCCCCAAGTTGTAGCAACGTTTCGGCAGAATCTCATCTGCCATCATCAGGCTTCTGTATTGTGTTCGTCTGTGAGTCAGACTTTCACAGCTGTTTCTGTTTTAAATTTGGGGCTAGCCTACTGCTATGCCAGAATGTTTTTTTCTTCATCCTGATAGGTTGGGAGTCTTGGTCTGTGTTTATTGGTCTTGGAGTTTGCTGTGTTCTGCTTGGTTGGTGTTTCTAATATCTTCTGCCTGTTTTGTGGTTTTTTTTTTTTTGTCTTGATTGGCTGGCAACATTGTGTTTCCTGTATTGGAGGCTTTTAGTGCAGCTTGACTCCGATTAAATGGATGGCTATCATTTATTAGGAAGCCAGGTTTCATCTGGTTGCCTGGTAGGGGTGTGTTTGAGCTGGAGGTATCAGGGGGGATCTGGTTATGTCCAGGTGTTTGCCTGGCTTGTGGTGTGGATATTTTTTTGTTTGTGAGTGCAGGCTTCCAAATAATTGACAGTCTGGTGGAATCATCTCTTCTATTCATACTTTCAGGTCTTTTTTCAATCTCTATGGCTTCTCTGATGATTCTGTGGCTGGGGTTTTCTATACTGGCTATGGTTTTGGTGCCATTGAAGTTGATGCCATGACCTGTGGCTTTCATGTGTTGGACAAGTGAGGAAGTGTGTTCCAGCTTTTTTACTGCATTTTTGTGTTCATCCAGGTGGGTACTTATTCTTCTATTGGTTTGTCCAATGTATGTGGCAGGGAATGATGCACAGGGAACTTCATATATGCCTTGGTTTTCCAGGTCAATTTTATCTTTGGAGTTTCTTAGGATGGCTGCTATTTTTCTGTCTGTTTTGAAGGCAGTCTTGATGTGATGCCTGTGTAGTATCTTACTGATTTTGTCTGTAGTACCTCTTATGTAGGACAGCTGTTCCATAGGTCTGTTCATCTTCTAGGTCTCCATTATGTCTCAGTGTGTTTTTGTGGATCAAGCCAGTGATTTTGCTTTTGTGGAAGCTGTTATCTGTCAGTACTTTAGTCAGGGTGCATAGTTCAGTCTTTATGTGTGTCTTGTCTGCCAGGCATTTGGTTCTGGCAATTAGTGTTTCTGCCAACTCCGTGGCCAAAGTCACAAAGATCGTGGCCAAAGTCATACAGTCATAAGTGGGAGAAGATGGGTGATAGGAACGATGAGAAGATGAATAGTCATAGTAATGCAGACTTTGTAAATAGTTTGACAGTGTTGAAGGAATTATTTGTTTAGCAGAGTGATGGTGTTCAGGGAAAAACTGTTCTTGGGTCTAATTGTTCTGGTGTGTAGTGTCTTATTGCATCATTTTGAGGATAGGAGTTGAAACACTTTATGTCTAGGATGTGAGGGGTCTGTAAATATTTTCACATACACATGCAGATATTGAGATAGGGACTTTTCCAAAATTGAACAATTAAGTAAAATGCTTTCCCCAGAAATGACTTTTTTCTACCCACTGAGAAAGCATTGGAATTCTGTGATTCATGTCACTAGAGAATTCCTGTGATATATGTACTAAACACAGCTGTTTGTACTATGAATCCATCACTTATTTTAAGTAATAGGCATGGACAATGGCTTTTTCTGATTAAAGCAAAGATTTTTCAAATCAAGGTAATTGTTCTTTTATTACCTTCAAACTAAATCATTAGATTAAAAATAAATAAGTGCTTTATTTTCTTGTCACAGTTTATTTTCCTGATTTGGGGGCGTGAGCAGAGGAAGTAATACCAATATGTTTGAGATATGACTCTAATACTTTCTGACATTTTGTTGTCTATTAAGAAAACATTTTTATTCTTCGGAAAATAAAAGTTTCAGGGAAACAAAGCTGTATATTATATGATCTCTTTAAGTGTGAGACCATCTAAATGCCATTGATTTCAGTGAGAGAATGTGGCATATTCTCCTTCTTTCTCCTTTTGAGATCAATAAATATAAAAAGGTTCAAGTTTGGCTGGTTTCCTCATGCAGTTGTTAAAGCACATACAGAAGAGATAATAAAGGATGCATTCAACAGACATAGTTCTTCATTTTCCAATCAATTTGTCTGCAGAAGACTTTACCCTTGTTTTGGATTTAACATTTTGGATTTTTTTTCCCCTTCATGTATTTTTTAATCAACACTTTCACATTTTTAGATCATTTCAAAATCTGTTTCGCTTTCTGATATTGTTCCAAAAGGCAAGTGGAGTTTCTTCGTGTTTTCTTTGAAAATGTTTCACTTCTCATTCAAGAAGTTTCTTCAGTAGTTTGTCCTTCTAGATTTTTGTTATATAAATCTCCACTTCTCTTGGGTATCATAACCATGCACAGTTGAGAAAAAGCCCTCTGTCTATGCTGCCTGCCAACAAGCAAATCAGTTAAGGAATATTAACTACAGAGAACTGAAAAGGTTTCAGTCACCTAACATCTTCCGATAAGGATGATGGAGAAGTTCTCCTAAAACCCTGAGATTTCAGCAGAGGTCAGAATAAACCTAAGAAATGTGAATCTGAGTTGATCGAAGCACTGATGCATCTGCAGATATGAGATTCTTTATCATATCTGTGCATGCAGTAACCACTACCTGAGTCAGCAGGATAGATGTATATAAAAATAGAAATATTACCTTCACTCAGAAGCCTCTCTTTTCTCTTGACTGAACAACTTTGGTTGATTTGCAACCAAACAAGGCAGACATAGACTTCAACGAATAATTAGAACCTGCCTTCCATTGAGGAATTGTATACTGCATGAGTCAAAAGGAGGGCTGTGAAAATATCTACAGACCCCTGACATCCTGGAGATGTTATAGATAGAGCATTGCACATCAGAATAACTAGACACAAGGACAGCCTTTCCCAAATGTCATCACTCTTCTAAACAACGAATTCCCACAACACATTCAAACTATTTACTAAGACTGTATTACTATTCTTCTCATCCTTCCTATTACTTTTCTTCTCCCACTTATGACTATAACCTTGTTGCTTGTATCTTTATAATATAAATTGTCTTATTTAGTTTCCTAGTATGATTTGATTGTTTATTTAATATCCTATGAGTATCACCTATGACTATCACTAATTCTATCTTATGATTCTCGATGAGGGTATTTCTTATGTACCCTGAGAGCTTATGCATCAAAGATATATTCCTTGTGTGTCCAATCACACCTGGTCAATAAAGAATTCTATTCTATTTTGTTCTGTCCAATTCTACTCTACTCTACTCTATTTTTAAACTTTGCAGTAGCTATTTTGGTTTGATGTGTTTCCAGGAAACTGCACATTGATGACTACTTTGCCTAACATGCTCTGGACTTCATATCTGGTGGGGAAACTTGAGACTGGGCCTGGTAGCTTTTTTTATTAATGGTGCCTCAGCATTGATGTGATTATAAATCCTAAATCTTTTGTGACTTCAGGAAATGAAGAATGAAAATTCACCTTTGCCTGTATATCTCCAGATCACCTATTGATCCTTCATATAGCAGATATATGTCACCTGATGAAGGTGAATCAAGAAAAACTTGGAGAGTCACTAATCAGACTTGTAGATTGCTCGCTGCCACTATTTATAGATTTTCAGCTGCTTGTCCTTTGAAAGCTATCCAAAATCATTTACACTGGAGGCAGTGTGCCCACTGAGCTCTTATTAAATGAAGTAGGTATTAAATGTCAGAAATGCAATAACCACTCTTTTAAATTCGACCTATTCCAGTCCCAAATGAGGTCTGTATTAGTGTATTTTAAATACAATTTCAGTATTTGGATAGCTTACAATTTGACCACAAATGCAGTTTGATACTGAGTTTTGGGTGAATATGCATAGGGTTGATTTCACATGTAGCTAGTTATAAACATCTATGGAAATCCTGGAATGTGTTGGAGTGAGAGACTGATTTTGCTCCTTTCTTCTTTTTGACAATTTCACTGTGACCTCTATCTTATTCTTTGTGCATTCTGAGACCAGTAGCACAATCTCTAGAACACTGGTTTTCAATATTTTTAGATTTGTAGTATTTTTTAGACTTTTCAGTATTTTTTTTAGTTTTTATAAAAGTAAAGTTTTTCAACATTCACTTTCACTGTGATTTTCAACATTCACTTTCATTTGCTTTTCCTTTGCATTACCAAAGCCCAAGGATGTATTAAACACTGCTGCCCTCCAACAAAAGACATTTGTAGACATACACAAGTTTTTTGTTCTATACAAATGCAGTTCTGTGCATTGTTAAAACAACATAAGAAAGAGAGTTTGATGGATAAAAACCTGTCAGTATATCTAATCTTGTATTGTTTTCTTGTATAAATGAGAAAAAGGATAATAGTGGTATTAAGTTCACTGAAGAAGCAAATAAATGTAGGAAATTCTGAATGCAGAGTCCTTTTCCTAAGGCATGAAAATGTATTATGATTTATCTTTTTAAAATGTTTTTTAAAGACAATAATGTTGTCTCTCAATTCAGTTTATCATTGTTAGTAAACTCTGCAACAACTACATATTATAAAGAAAGGTATCCTCTGAAACAATCAAAAGTAGCAATGTTGACCACTTGTGACAGTACTCTAGAAGCTGTTTGCCATTGTCTGTTTCTGTTTTCTCTTGTTCTACCTTAAAATGAGAGTGGAAATGAACAGGCAAATAAGGATAGTGCTGAAAATATCATATAGGATACATTGCCAAGCAGTCTTAATCCCACCATCTGTTCTATTCCATACAGTTCCACTTCAGAGGTGTCTTCCAGAATGCAACTTCTATTCAAATCTCTCTCTCCCCCTCCCTCCCTCCCTCTCTCCCCTGCTCTCTCTGTGGGAGTGGGTGTAGCAGTTGACAAGAGGTGGTGTTGACTCCTGACAACTGCCTGAACAAGCCCATGCAGTTTTCTTAGCAAGTTCTTCAGAAGTGCCTTGTCATTGCTTTCTTCTATGGCTCAGAGAAGGTGACTGGTCCAATGGCACCCAGCTAACTATATCTCATAGACTTCCATTTCTAGCCTAGTGCTTTAACCGTTACACCAGACTGGCTTTCAGAATGTATTTCTTGAACACCAAGCTATTCAAAACTGGAACTGTATAAGCTTTTCCCTTTCTTTCTTTCTTTCTTTCTTTCTTTCTTTCTTTCTTTCTTTCTTTCTTTCTTTCTTTCTTTCTTTCTTTCCTTCTTCCTCCCTCTACATTGTTCACGTCACATCAGATATTAAAGATAACAATGAGAGAAGCAGGAGGAAGGAGGATAAAGAATTAAAACAACACAGAGTAAAAACAAGTGATTGGGAAATAGATTATCTTGATACAACTAGATACAATCTTGATCAATGTGAATATAAATGTGAAGGGCTTTAGCTCTGCAAACTTAGGGTTGGGGAGAAGTGATAGGAAGCCAAATAATGGATATAATTAAATTTTGTTTGCTTTCAACACTTTGAGTTTAATAAAATCATATTATCTTGCCTTGATTAATGTGGCATAGTAGCATTTGCACTTGAACTTCCAGAACAGAACAATAACAGAAAGTAATTCCCATTGTTCTCCAGACAATGTAAAAGGGACTTGTTCTTACCTTGGGGTAAGAGTATCCTCTAAAGGCTTGTGTAAATCAATGGAAAAGAAGTTGCTTGTCAAGGATGGGCACAATGAAATAGGCACAAGGAATGGCCCACTCTTGGGAGTCAGCAATATAGCCATGAGTGACTGGGGCCTTGGATCATAAATAGAAATATGGAATCACTTCCCAGGAGTAAGGAATGAAAGTTGCTGGAAGGGATGAGACAGAACCTGGTGATATCCTATATAAGTACAGGGGTAGAATGTGGAGACTGAACATGTAAGTGTTCCATTCAGTGGCATCCTTCTTGTGTAGTGGATGGACCGTGAAGTTGAGGGTGAAGATATAGGGCATCTGCTAATCCAATCTGGACACAAATCTGAATAACATGGACCACATTGTACCATATAGGCTTATTCAGTTTATTGCAGGCATAGACCGGTACAAGAGAGCAGTCTGTAAATGAATGAATGAACGAATGGTTGAACAAACAAATGAACAAATGAATGAATGAATGTATGAATGTAGTACATGATAAAATAAAGTTGATAAAGGATGATAAAATAAAGTTTAAGACAGAGTTAAAATATGTTTGTAAAACAACCTAATTGGTATCTATGAGGTTTAGGAGGCAGCCTATATTAAAGTATCAGTATAATATAAATACTAAAATTCTATTAAATGTGATAACATTTAAAATTACAACAAAGTAATAATATCTAACATGTAAATGAATTATAGTAACATAGAATACATTGAAGAAAATTGGCCTACCAGGGTTTGATGAATCTTCCATTCTGTTGCATAAAACCTTGTTATATATGCTGCTATCTGGGCTACAATGATAAACCTCTTAAGAGAGTTAGAAGAGTTCGACCCTATACCCTTTCAGACAAATGGTTGTCCGATCTCTTTTTGAAAAGAGTTCATGCTTAAGAACTATCCAGGCCTTTGTATTAAATATGTTGATATCAGTTTAATTGTGTATTATAGGTTCTATTGCTGCTGGGCACTGCCAAATGAGGTGGTATTGCACAAGGATGAAGATGAGCTATGAATTTTCTGCTTGTCTGTGATTGTGAAGGCTGATTTAGCATCATGCCAAGACAGCTAGGTAGCATGATGAGGATACAAATCAGAAATGGCATAAAGAGTTTCTTGCTCTTCTGAAGGATCTCTTTTCCAGGAGTAACTCATGACATACTAAATCATATTGTTTTTGTTAAAAAAAGATCCTAATACAAGTGCACAATTAAATATCCGAATTAAAATACACAATGCAACCTTTACAAGCAAGAAGTAGAGTAATTCAGAAGTTTCTAAGTGGTATGTATGCTTAACATTAGTTCATGCATTGTTTAAACTATCTGATAAAATAAAATAAATTTGGCTGACACCAAAAAGACAATCAACTCAACTCTGAATATATATCAGGGATGACATTAACAAATCATAAGGCTATCATTGAAAGGACTATTCCATGTAGCAGCTTACAACTTCTTATCATGCGAGGACATTCAGTGTAGGGTTTCTGATGATCTTCGACTCTGAAATAAAAATAATTGTATTTCAGGAGCAAAATTTGGACTGAGACTTAGATCCTCCCATGCTATGTAACATGTCAGGCAGCAATGAATCAAACTTTCATGAGCAATAGGAACAAAGAAATAGAAAAAATCAATTTTCAGCTGTGTCTTAAGTAATCTTCTTGGTCTGTCCATCTTGACAATTTCTGTATTCAGTAAGTTTTTCTCTAGTGAGTTTAGCAAATTATATAGATTGATGAATTATTTTCCAGTTTCAAAGAATAATAACTGTAGGTTTCATGTTTGTGGCTCAGATGAAAGACAAACATTTGGGACCAGCCACAAGAGACATAAACAATTTCTTCAGAAGCTTATCTAATTAATTGCATTTCAGTATAATGTCTCTAAAATTTGAACTGCCATTGTTCTGTTAATTTAGATAAAAGGAAATCTTGAGTGCTTAAATGTGACACTTGGCACTGAAAATTCAATGTGTTCTCTCTCTCTCTCTTTCTCTCTCTGTATGTGCGCGCACATATTTGTGAGTTCTGAATATTCAGCATGTAATAAGACGTACCCTGATATGATTCTCACCCTGATAAGAACTTACATTGTTTTTTTTCATGTTCAGTATATGCCATACATCAGTGAATGACAAAGTGATTCTCACTGTTCTTTTTTCTATAGTTTCTTGGCAGCTAGTGAGCAGTTGACATATTAACAAAGGCTGGCTGATTTATTCTTATGGAATTGCACAATACAGCTTTAACTTGCATCCAAATATATGGAACAAATGTATATCATTTTATTCTATCTTCAGCAAATTGTCACCTTCAAAGCCTGATATGTCAAGGAGAAGACTGCAAATGTTATTTATAAGCAAAAATTATAAACTAAATCTTTGGATTGGTTCTTTGTTTTGAAAATTAACTGTGTGAAACAAAACAGGATATATAAAAGCAAACACACATAGGAACCAGCAATGAATTAAGAGAAGTATGATAAATTGTAGTTATAAATGTGGGTCAGACTTTTTCCCCCTCTGTGCATAATTTTCATGAGTTCAAAAGCCCACTTCTGTGTCAAATAAATCAACCCGAGAATATTCTGACTATCTTGAATAAGTAGGAGATATTCTTTGTCCTTTTCTTTTTAATGATTCCTCTCAACTTCTATTATTTATGCTTTCCATATTTTAGAACCTTTCTGTTGGATTTTTTTTAACCCTTCTGTCTCTTCTCTCTCTCTCTCTCTTTCCCTCCCCCCCTCCCTTCCTTTCTTTTCTCCTTTCCTTTTTACTAAGTTGAAATGATAGATGTGTAGTCCGGATTGGCTAATAGAGTAAACTGAGAAAGATAAGAATAAAAATAAATCTTGGTTGCTTACAGCCTCTCTTCTTCCATGCAGAATTCTCTCTCTCAATAAGACAATGCAAACTTCATCAGAAAGAAGACATCTACCAATTTAATCCAAGGTCTTCATCAACTTAATCTCTAGCAAAAGCTGTTTTCAGTAGTGATTTATTTGTCCTCCCTTCTCCCCTTTGTTAAATACTACCCTTTTCTGTATCTTCATTTTCTTCTCCCTCCAATTTGAAATCAATCAGGCCAATTATTAGAACAAGACAAAGGTCATTGAGCTTTCAGCACAAAAAATGTATATCTACTTTGGGCCCTGGATGTCATTAGTAGTATGGTATGCTTACCTTTCTCTTTTCTCTTTTCTTTTTGTCCTCCCCTCTGCTGTGTTTTTCTTCTCTTAGGAAATCCCAGTCAAATATCTCGAGTACCTGTTGCTATCAAAGTTCTTGATGTAAATGACAACGCTCCTGAACTTGTATCCGGGAATGAAGCGTATTTATGCGAAAATGGAAAAACTGGAAAAGTAAATATGCCTTGGTTCTTCACCCAGAGCAATTTTTTTTCTCTCTCTCTTTCCCCCTTTTCTCCTGCTCTCCCCCCCCCCCCACCTCTTGATTGCCTGTCTGTTGATCTGGTTTAATGTGAAACTGGCCCTGTTCCATTGAAAGTTCTACTCCATTTAGGAACAGCAAGCCCTGGCCACTTGTGTCACTCAACAGTATAGAAAGCCAATGTGAAATATCTATGGAAATTCTCAGTCATCCAGGTCAAAGTGCTTTTTCAAAAGGCATCTGGACCTTCTTTGTTTTTTCTTGAAGATGTTTCACTTCTCAAGCTTCTTCAGTTCTGACAGAACTTCAGAACTGTAGATGTTTCTTTGTTGAGAAGTGAAATATCTTCAAGGAAAAACATAGAAAGTCCAGATGCCTTTTGAAAAAGCATATTTGGGCCAATGTGGGATAGTGTATTAAAAATTACAGTCTTGGACCTAAAATATTCAAGATTCATCCTTCAGTCAGGAAAGCTAAACAGGGTGAGTTTTGTTCTCTACCCTATCTCACAGAGGACTTATGAAAGCTTGGGGAAGTGATTACTCTATGAGTCACTTTAAGCTCACAGAACAGGGGTGTCAAAGTCCATTTCATTGAGGGCCACTTGAGAGTTGTGTTTGACCTCAGAGGACCGGGGTGGGCAAGGCCATATGATGTCACTTGTGTCAGGGGTACTTGTGGTGGCCCAAGCAACCTGCCAGTGAAACTCGGGCTCCCGAGTTCCATTTTCGGCTGCAATGGTATCCTGCAACCCTCTGCAAGTGAAAACGGAACTGGGGAGGTACATATGGCCCTCTCAAGCTCTGTTTTCAGCTGGGGTGGCATTCTGCCACCCCCTGCCAGTGAAAAGCTTGGGAGGGCCACAACCTCCATTTTTGTTCACAGAGGCACCATGGGCCTGTCCTTCGCTGTTTCCAGGGCAGCCCCGCATGGCAGATTTAAGCATTCTGTGGATCTGGCCCTCGGGTGTTGAATTTGGCACCTCTGTCCTAGAGGAAAGACAGAATATAAATCTAATAAATAAACTTTATAACACTTTTCTCATCTTGGAATTCCCTAGTGTGTTACACTCCTAATCCCATCACTTTAAGACTGCAACTGCCTTGGAATTATAAAAGTTCATGTTCAACAAAAGTGTTGGAGAAAATTGTTCTTTCCAGTTGTTTGATCAGATGGCCATGAAAACACTCACCAAATGTCTACACTGACCATCATCCAGGAAGACCCATAATGTTGAAATGTGTTGAATGATATAATTTACCCTTATCTTCTAGAAAGTGACACAGGACAAATAATGGGTTTCTGGGTGACAGAAATCCCCAGCTTTTTGTATACCTGATTTACTTTTGAGCAGTGACATTTTGATTTAAATAAACAGCAACTGACAGCATGTCACTTAAGTTGTTAATTCAACTAATTTTATGCCTTCTGGGGTTTGTCATTAAAATCACCATTTACCAAAACAGCTTGCCTGATAATAGAGTCTGAATTTCCGGCAGTTAAAACAAACAAACAACTACTACACTGAATAATAAGAGTAGTGAAATATGGCTTCCACAGTTGATCTGAATTATATAATGATAGGCCCTTGTTTTTATCCCTGTGATATCCTTCCTTCCCTCCTTTCATCCTTTCCTTCCTCCCTCCCTACTCCTTCCCTCCTTTTATTCCTTCCTTCTGATAGTATACTGTTTTTTGAGGTGAGGAAGGCAGGAAATTGAACCTTACTATTATTTCACACTAGATAGGTACAAATGCTGTTATTTCTTACAAAAAACCCTTGAACATATGTAAATACCTCTTTCAATTATCTTGCATGTATTTAGAAAGTGAGAGAGTCAAAGCAAAAAAACTCCTTCAATTGGAACTTAACATTTAGAACAATTGTCTATGGAAATTCTCAATCATCCAGGTCATGGTTATCCAAAAGGTACTTTTCAAAAGACAACTGGATTTTCTTGGGTTTTTTCCTTGAAAGACTTTTGTTTCACACCCAAGAAGCTTATTTAGAACTTGCACTCTCATTCATGTTAGAAATACTAAGGTGCTTCCAATTTGAAAGGATTAGCTAGTGACATCACCATTGCCCAGAGCAGGGGTCGCCAACCTTTTGGACCTCAGGGACCACCAAATTCATAATTTTAAATCCCAAGGACCACTAACTGGTTCTGTGGGCATGACCTAATTTTTGGATGTGGCTTGGTAGTCACGTGACTGACTGGGCATGGTTTGTATGTAAATATTATAAATATTTATATAAATATTGATTTTTTTATAAACAAAAGAGTAACTTTTACCCAAAATCAAGCAAAGCAGGCAGGCAGATTGAGTTGCTCACAGAATAATTCAGTGATCTATCTATCTGCCAGCTCAGTCTCTCAAACTTGCTTTCCGTGAGTCTGCACTGAGTAATAGAGCCTTCAGTCCTAATGGAGGTTCAGCTTTGCTTAAAAGCAGAGCCAAAGATAAAAAAACTAGCTAGAAAGCAAGAAATCCAACCATTTCCTGCTTCCTAGCTAATTGAAATCTCCTGGCTCAGCAGAACAGATGATGGTCAGAAAAAGGAAAAATAGCAATTTAGGAGGCAAGTTTTTCGGGTAGGGAGTGAGTGGGCAGGGAGGGTTCCCATGGGTCATGTGGGTTGTGCAGTCTTGTGTTTCTGCACAGCCTGGATTAATTGCTTTGGGGGCGGGTGGTCTGGGGATGAGATTTCTCTGCAGCCCACCAAAATTGGGCTGCACACCGGTTGGCGACCGCTGGCCCAGAGAATGCCCAGTTGGGAGTTCCTTTCATGTCCTTTTTAATGTGCCGTGGAAGTGGTACCTATTTATCTACTCACATTTACATGCATTCAAATCACTAGGCTGGCAGGAATTGGAGCAAATGAGGAAAACTCATTATCTCACAGCAGCACTTAGGTCTCAAACACAAGCTTAGAGATTGTCAACTCAACTAATCATGTGAGCCACCACATTCTTTTTCTTCAGAACTGAAGAAAATTCTTGGATGAAAAGCGAAATGCTGTCATGGTAAAAATCAACAAAATACAGTTGCCTTTTGAAAAATGCCATTGGGACAATCTAGCACAATTCTTTTTTTTTTTTAATTTCCTATTTAATATGCATTATGTGGGAGAAATCATCATTGCTTGATCTTTCATATTGCTGAATGATTGAACACTTGACTTTCCTAGTGACCCTAAGATGAGGATTTTTCAAAGAATTATCTTTAGCATGCAAAGAAATATTGTAAATGAGAAGAATCAGTGATTGATTGCTGCCCTATTAGGGCAAGCAGCCAATCCCATTCCAGTCCCCTTCCCTGATTATACTTTCTGATTAGAAAGCTACAACAAATTTTGTCTGTCAAACTGTTAAAAGACTGTGGCCAAGGACATACTTGGTGAGCTTCCTTAGGATGGAATATTTGTGATGTTTCTAACTTCTTCAAGAGTTAGAAGCAATGGTAATAAGATGTTGACTAACAATGTATCTTACCAGTAAAAGAGGATATAGGTAACTCAGGCTTGAACTGTGGGTCCTTGGTACACTCAGAGCTTTGTCCTTTTCTTGATGACCTTTCATTACTCAACAAAGTAACATCATTAATACTAGAAGTGAATGGGGAGTGACCAAGCCTTATTCCATTCTAGCACTGATGGCATTACCTATTTGGGTAATAAAATGTCTGCAGGAAAGCAATCTAGCTCAGCAAGCAATCTAGCTCAGCAAGAACCAAGGACCTCCACAAGTAATAGATTTGGAAGAAGAAAATAACTCCAATTGGTGATGATAGGCTGAGAATTTCAGTGTATAATTTTATGTGGCATGATGAAAGGAAAACATAGCTGAGAAAAGGCAGATAATGGGGAGAGAGTTGCTGAAGGAAAGGCAGGTATATAACTATTAGACTAGGGCTTCCCAAAATTTTAACTTCATTATCTGTTACAGACATCGGATTGGGCTTGGATTACATGTATTGATACCCAATGAAAAAACACTTTCCCCAATTTGGGGTAATTTATCCAGATTCGAAAAGCATTGCATTAGGCTAAAAAGAACAGGTGAATTTCTTCGAAGAATGGATGGAAAAAGCAGATGGAGGTGGATGGAAACCAAAAAGAAAACCACACAATTTCTTAGGATAGAACACATCTTGATAAACCACTTAATATTTAATTATGCATACCAATCTCAGTAAATCTCATAACATCTATATTGGCTTTACAAGGCAAGAACTCCTTCTTAACCCATCTCATGAATTAAAACCACAACACTGATAAACAACCTTAAAAGGCAGTTGAAATTATGTAAATTCAGTATTTAAAAAAATTCAACTTCCATGTGAAAGAAGTAAAAGTATTGAACTTCTTAACCTATCTCTTCTTCACTATAATTAACCCTGCCTTCTTTTATAGTTTTCCTGCTACTCTTTTGGATCATAAAAAAAAAAGAATTTGGAAATGACAGGGTTACGATTACTATAATCTAGCAAACCAGGATTTGACCATTTATGTTCCAGCCTCGTGAATCGGGAACCCAAGCTATACATATCTGGGATTCGATATTGAACAATAATTCAGAACGACACAAGTTTTTTTTAGGACTATGAATGTATTTCTGAGGGCTTTTTTTTAAATGTCAATTTGGTATGTAGATATACATAACAAAGAAGAGGGAGTCATGCTATTCTCCAAAGCACCTTAGGGCAGGACAAGAAGCAATGGATGGAAACTAATCAAGGAGAAAAGCAACCTTAAACTAAGAAGAAACTTCTGATGAACAATGAATCAGTGGAACAACTCCAAAGATTGTGAATGTTCCAACACTGGAAGTTTTTAAAAAGATGTTGGATAACCATTTGTCTGAAGTGGTGTAGGGTTTCCTGCCTAAGCAGGGGGTTGGACTAGAAGGTCCCTTCCAACACTGTTATTCTATTCCATAACAAACTACCCTTGGAAGATACTAATTAAATTATAGGTGCTTTCCTTTAATCTAAAACTGAATTCCCCAGGTTCTCTGAAGTTAAATCTCTATCATATAACATGAAGGACAAATGCACTCACTGAATACATTTACACATTTGCTGGCTAACTTACAGCTAAGTTAAATTGAGTTTGAATCACCTCAAGGGAGCTGATTACATCTCAACCTCTTCGAAAACCTGCTTTGCAGTCTGTAAATATACGGGGTAAACTATCTGGTGCAGTTCATTTCTCCATGTGTTCTATTTTGAATCCTGCTATAATTAAGAATGGCAACAACGGCTGCCAGTGATATGAATGAATACATTAAAAACTGTTGATATACAACATTGCAAGATAAATTCTTTACACTTTTATTCCAAATTTGTAACAGTTGACTGCTAAACTCGAATCTGCTGAAAAAGCATATTGTGTTACATTGGATGTTCTTTACACAACTTAGTGGACTTAGGCACCCCCTCCCCCTCCTTGTTTCTACTCAACAGTCTAATATGAATTAATTTAATTAGTCACCAGTTGGGAAAGAAAACTCCTATAGAAGAGTCATCATACCCATTATCTGAATGAGGAGAGAAATCGGACTGAACCAAAAATATCCTTTATTCAAGAGCACTCACTTGTATAAAATATCATTTCTTATCTCCTAAGGCATTGTATTCTATCTCAACTCAATTCCATTTTAAAGTATGTCAAATAATGTTTGTTATGGCATTCCTTTCAACTGGGGGGAGGCTGCTTGATATAAAATATTCTTATCTCACAATAAAGGGGAGGATGAGTTTTACACATGCTCATTCTGGTGTCTAGAGATTTATTTATCATTTATTAAATTTATATGTATGCCACCCATCTTGCTGTTGTAGTAAGTCTTGATAGCTTACAGAAAGACAACTACAGATCCTCCAATGTCCTTTTGTATCAGTTGCTATATCAGATTTTTTTAAAAAATAATTCATAATATAAAACATAAAAATACAAGAAGAAGGAAAACAGGAGAGGGAAAAGGGAAGGAAAAGGGGGAAAAGAAAGAAAAGTCACTGAGTTCCAACTCCATTCAGTGGAGTAGAAAAAGATAATAGCATCAACTTCAATTTATTACTTTTACATAATAGTATAAACTAGTCATTTCTATAACAACAAACCTATCTAATCAGTAAAACCCAAAATCAAAAGTTCTCTCCCACCCCCGCCAGAATTTTGGATGGTTTTTTTCTGGAAGTACATAAGTATTTTCAAAATAGAAAAAAAAATCTGTGGTTTTTTTCTTTAATCAAAGCAGTCAGTTTAGCCATCTCTGCTAATTCCATCACCTTTGCAGCCATTCATCCATTGTGGGAATCAAAATGTAGTTGTTATATCAGATTTTGACAGGAACAACTCTTACAATTCAGCAAGAGGCCTCATTTTGCTTTTTAGTCGCACAAGAAGGTTTGACTTCCCCAAAGTGGGTGGTAAAGGAACAAGGAATTGATCTAGACTCAACCCCAAACTAAGTTTCTTTCAGTTTACATTAAATTTTAAGTTCAGTAAAGGCCCTGTCCCACTGCACTTACGGATGCAAAGAGGATGTAAAACGTTAAAAAAAAAGCTTGCCATCCGTTGGAAAATGCTATGCATCCGTTGTGTACTCATTGCATACGTGTTTCATACGCTCTAATTGTAGAGCATCCGTCCACTGCAATTTCATCCGTGCAAGAAGTTTTGAGCTGCACAAAACTTTGTGAACGGATGAACTTTCCGCCGTGTACGATGTAAATCCGTGACATACGAGCAACAAACGTTCTATGTCTGTTTATCATCCGTTAAATGTCCGCTGTATCCTCTCTGCATCCTCTGGGCACCCTCGCAACTCACATCCGCTGCAGCTGAAAACGGAAAGAGGGAGGAAACAAAAGGTACACGGAACGTCTACACAGCGTTAATAGCACAGAAATAAAAAGGATGCGCAGTGAACGGTTTGCATCCGATATACATCCGCGTGGCATCCCCTTTCTTTCTTTAGGCGTACCTGATGCATCTGCTTCATTCTCTATGTGTCCGCTTCGCAATTCTCCCCCGGAACCCCTTCAGAGGTATTATCCGCTTCTAGCCGCTTTCATCCGCTAGGCTTCCTATGAACATTGTTTAACATCCCTGATACATCCTACCCACGTCCGTTCTTTTCCATTCTTTTCTGTTCTGTTTATGCAAATTTTTGCTACTTTTTGGAGCGGATGACAATGGATGGAGCCATCCCCGAAATTTTGCTTGTCCGCTGTGTCCTTTATACATACCTTTTGCGTCCGTCAGCCAGTGGGACCGGGCCTTAACTACTCACTAACTTTTTCATAAAGCTAATTCAGTTTGGAGGTAATATTAAGAGATGTTCTGAATGCTACAAAAAGAGGGTTGTGTGAATTGTCCTGATCAGGCTAGCAGATCCTCAATTCTATACTAAAGTATAGATCTTCAAAAGTAGGCTATGCGTTATTTGATCTTGACCCAATTGTTGGCTTCTTCACTTGTTCAATTCTCCTTCCATCCATTTCATGCCCTCTTCTCAAGCTTAACATTGCTTCTTCTCATTTACCCTCTTCTATATGTTGGCTAGTGGTGGGAATGTCCAAATTCTGATGGGTACCTACCAGAAGATTACCTACCACTTTGTCACTAGTTAATTACACTGGACTTTTGAAAATATAATGATTGCCATCTTAGGAGTCATAAATCAAAAGAGTAAATGGAACAAAACAGATACCAGCCACTTAAACCTCTACAAATTATCAAACATGCAATCCCATTCTCTGAAAATAGAAACTGTGACATACATTTATCTATATGGATGTTTTGTTTTGCTTTACTTTTAGGAAAATATCACTCTCAGTGTGATCCATTAAGATTTAAGATATGCTCTAGTATTTTCCTATGTGACGGAATATATATTGCAAAGAAAAGACATTCTCAGTACAGAAATTAACCCAGTGCTGGAATTTGCCTTGAAATTTCTGAAAAGAAATTGTCCTATCCTACCCAATGAGAGAGACTTCAGTACTTTCTTTTCACAATACTTGAAAATATCATTTGAATTTCTCATAGAAAGCCTCGAACTTATTAATGTCTTGGAACTGGGGGAAGATGCTACTACAATGGTGTTGTTTTTCTGTTACATAACTTTTCAACATTATGATACCTGTGTTTGCCCGCACTTAGTGATACAATGCGTCAGATGAATGAGGATGTATCTCAACTACATTTTGAATCACTTTTGAAAATCAGACATGTGAAGGACATTTTGTAGGTTTAACTAGTTCTTCTTCAGAAAAAAGAAAACCTTCTTCAGAAAAACTTATTCAGTTGTTTCAAATGTTTTGCAAAAGAAAAGAGGAAATTCTCAAGGATAGAGTATGGATATTCTTGTGTTTATTTAACTATCTGGCCTACATTTTTATACATGGTTATCTCTGTACAATAAATACAAGTGTGCCTTCATTGGCCAAGTACCATCTGTGCACTTACCAGGTATTTTGATCAAGGAACAATCCATGTGATTCCTTCCTTAGAAGTGATAAAATATGGGGCTTTGTAAAGGGACACCAAAGACATTTTGCCCATGCCTTCATTAAAGCAAAGCTGTACAACCATTACAATTTGCTATAATAAATAAAGTGCTAGGCTGGGATCAGGGAAATCCAACTTCAAACCAACATTTGGTCAAAGAGAATGCTGGGTGACAGCCATCCCTTTTCATCAGCCAAAACTATCTCATCAGATTGTTGTTACGATAAAATTAGATGAAAGATGATACATAGATAGATAGACAGACAGACAGGCAGACAGGCAGACAGATACATAGATAGATGATAGATAGATAGATGTTTGAGAGATAAGTAGATAGATAGAATATATATATATATATTCTAAAGTTTTCGTGGGTACTTACAACTGTAAAAGCCTGACTCTCACAGACGAACACTATGCAGAAGCCTGATGATGGCAGATGAGATTCTGCCGAAACGTTGCTACAACTTTAAAAGCACAATTATGATGACGTGGGAAAACACCCGAAAACACCCGAAACTAAATACAATGCATGAATGAATGCTGTTCAGCTTCCTTCGGGTATTATCCCACGTCATTGTAAAGCTTTTAAAGTTGTAGCAACATTTCAGCAGAATCTCATCTGCCATCATCAGGCTTCTGTATTGAGTTTGTATGTTTAAAGTTGTAGCAACATACAAACTCAATACAGAAGCCTGATGATGGCAGATGAGATTCTGCTGAAGCGTTGCTACAACTTTAAAAGCACTACAATGATGTGGGTTAATACCCGAAGGAAGCTGAACAGCACACATGTAAGTACCCACAAAAACTTAAAAAACATACACACACACACACACACACATATATATATGTGTGTGCTGTTTAGCTTAATTTGTATAAAATTATAATTTGTATAAAAACAAATATATAAGAATATATATATATATATATATATATATATATATATATATATATATATA